>JAREYC010000016.1:3955000-4330000 GCA_030015325.1 Cryptoblepharus egeriae
TCACACCACTGAATTAGTCCAATGGAAAGGCAGAGCCAATGCGATTGGATCCAGCTGGCGTCGCAGAGCTGGGCTAAGGACAGGAGCTCACCCTGTCTTGTGGGGCCAACCCGGGTCTCGATCCCTGGCCTGCTGGTTAACAGGAACAGTGTCTTAACCGCTTGTGCCACCCACAGCAGGTTATAATAAAAAATTATAATACAAACCTTGCCTTCCTTCTGGATCACTCATCCCTGCTCTGCAGTCTAGAGCATGTGTCTTTAAAGTTTTTAGCCAAAAGTCCACATCATATATCTGGCACAGTGTCAAAGACCAGATAAAATATTTTAAATACAAAATTTTAATATATTAGAGCAGTGATATTTAACTCTTTCTATCTCATGTCACACCATCAGTTGCTTTTACCATCGACAAGGCACCATGCTGTTCAAAACCGCATGTTTTCCTATCAATAAATGTCCCTCCCCAAATTCCTGAGGACTATCTGTGGATAGTCTATCCATGCGGACTATCCGTGGCACGCCAGTGTGCCACGTCACACTGGTTGAAAATCACTGCATTAGAGGTAGATTAATGAATAGACTTAAATTTCCAGGATTTCTGTAAGCACCAAAACACAGCACTGAAGTAAAGCCTACATTCAATAGGACCCCCTATTTAATATTCCATTACCACATCAACAGCTGAGGTTGTGTTTGTTCAATTAGCAATGCAATACTATTTGTATCTACTCAGAAGTAAGTTCTATTGAGTTCGATGAGGATTACTTCCAGGAAAGTGCTCTTAGGATTGCAGCCTAGGTCAGAGGTTCTTAGGGGATGAGAGTTAGAGATCTGCCATGGGCAGATTGACCGTATGACCGGAAATTTCCGGATTGATCCTCTTTTGTAGCCTCCTGTCCGGGTGTCCTCCAAAAAGGCTTCATTGTCCTCAGTTTTGGTTTCATTTTGGAACTTTGCCATGGTGTGCAGTACCCATCATGTAATATGTCATTGGATTCGAATTGAAGAGCACAATCCAATGCAAAAAAGTTTTGAATCCTATCAAAAGTTTTGACAAAAAACTAAAAATCAAAAATAAGCATTTAGTGCTATGGGAAAGTGAAAGTGCCCAATATCATGGATTTACTCGTGAGTAGACAAACATGCCAGTGTCCAAGGGAAAGGCGAGGCTGAGAGGAATCCAAGATTTTGTCCTCCTTTTGAGGTTTGGGCATCTAGTCACACTGGCCATGGGCCACATCTGGCCCCCAGGCCACAGTTTGGAGATCTATGGTCTAGAACAGTGGTCTCCAAACTTTCATCTCCAGGGTTTAAGGACCTTTAATGATTGTGTAGAGGAGAAAATTTCAGCAGATGAAGCTTTTCATCTCAAAGATCACAAGAGTCCAGGAGTCCTGAAGTTGAAAGTTTGGAGAACCCTGGTCTAGAACCCTGAAACCAGATTCCCAAACATAAAGATTTCAATGATTTAAGCAGTTCCAATGTAAATTCCTACCAACTGATTGGATCTTAACTCCACATAGGTCAATCCTGGTCTGCAAAGGCTCTCAGACTGGTCTGCACTGGTTTTCATAACAGACGTTCTCCATGGTCTTAGGCTGGGATCTTTCCTTGCTTGCCCTGGGTTTGAATTGCTTGAGTTTTACCACCACTTTTGCCAAAAGCCTCCACTCTGATTTTGTGGCAGAGTTTCCTGGATCTGGTTTTTAAAATGAAGAGAGAGGAGCAGAAGGTTATGAAGCAACTGGCATGCCAAGCCCGGTGGGTAGTATGGTGGGGGTCTCCGTTGACAAATGACAACTTGGGTGGTCATGACCTTGCCAGGAGGAGGAAGACTGCGGTATCCCCTTGTCCCCAGGCCTCCACTTTCACAGACGGGGTCTCTGAATGGGCACAGCTAAGGAAAGCTGCGTCTCGCAGGCCCTTCACATGACGGTCTTTTGCTTAGAGCCCAGCGGGATGGAGCTAATTGGGGAGGAAGAATGTGGAGCTCCTTCTTGGCCTACTCAGTCAGGAGTGCAGAGAGGACGTTGAACTGGAAAACTAGCTGGCTTTGGAAAATATCCCCCCCAAAATTGGGGCCCGGACCCCCAACATAGAGGCAGGACCAACTTAATCACAAGATAAAAATTGGATTTCAGTGAATTGATTTAAAGATGGGAAATGCCAAAACATCATTAGATCCAAAAGGGCATTGACAGTTATGACATTTATGGCATTTATGACAATGCACGTGTCCATGGACATAATCCAGAGTAACTATGGGAGCATGTAAGAGACATTATGTGCACCTGTAGTTAATGCACCACATAGTGAAAAACTATGGGAAATTCATATTGCAATCTAGAGTAACTTGTTCTTACACCGGAGCAAGGACTCCCTGTAGTTACTCTGGATTTCACACCATGTGTAAAGTACCAGTATATGTAACACTTTAAAAGAAGTCAGTTATTATTATTTTTCTATATTATCAGTTATCTTTCCAAAGTCTGTAACATACAAAGCTTAGTGAAGTCTCCATGTTCAGAGGCAGTATAGAGGTATTCTTTGCTTTCTGATGGTTCGTTTCCTGACAATCCACTCTTTCAACATCTTATAATTATACCCACAATTCATTCATTCAATGCATGTTCCGCTCTTTCAACCTGTCTCTACTATTCTAAAGGCCAAAATTGCCCTGCACCATGTCTCATCCCATTCCCGAAGGAGTTAATGAGAATCCATGTGCAGAAATCTTTGTGTGGCTGCAAGAATTTGCAAGATAAAAGGGACACTTGCAATTTATTAGCTAAAAAGCATTGGAAGCAACATTTATAAACTAAAAAAAGATGAGGTTCCAATTTTTAATTGTTTTCACTTTTTGGACTGTAAGATAAACTTTTATGGTGCACGCCCGCTAGTACACACAAAATGAAATGACGTTGCTTGCTCACCGGAGTAAAACTCATACAATTCCTAACAAGACACCTACATGAAATCAATATATACGTACCAAAATAACCATGTACACATTTATCAAATTAGTTATGTCCACTTTGAAAAAACATGGTGGAAAAAGGCACCCAACTGGTTCCTAAAGTGTCCAATAAGTGGATGTCTGTATCTGCAAATTCCAGTGGTGATGACAAAAAGGTAAGCTAAAGGGCTCCTCCATGCCCAACTTCAATGCTGTGGAGTGGGTGTAAAGCACTGTATGCGTCTGAATCAGGGAGCATCCACGACAAGAGAACGCATCCTGGTGCCATTTTCTGCACATGGCATTATCAGGTAGTCGACTTCTAAACCCATGGTTGTACCAACCCTAGGTTACCAGACACCTAGGACGGACACCCAAGAAAAATGTATGATGTGCTGAGCCAGTTTCAATACTGGGGTGCTGCCTTTTGGAGCACTTTCAAGCTCCAGGTGTTTTGGGGGCCGCCTTCCTTTGATCAGGACCCTTCCAGTGTCCTTTGCTTCCTCTCAGCCTCCCCTTTCCAACAGACTATGGCGTGTTTCCCTACTCACAAGTAAACCACAATATGCAAATTTTGGTGCTTTTTTTAGTTTTTTGGCCATAACTTGGGGTGCCTTTCACTGCCCATCACCATCCAGGTGTATCACCCTGGTGCGGAGCGCACCCCCCGCACCCTTCTAGCGACGCCCCCGTGGTATGGCAGAATAAAAACTAAAAACACTCATTTCTATGAGTTATCTATCTAATCTATCTATCTATTGCTAACAGATACTTAATTTAAACTTATTATTCAATTTACATGCTACATGTATGTTACATGCTGCCTGCTCGCAAGGAAAAGGAGGACAATCAATATTTTTTTCCCCAGCACACAAGGCTAAAAAAAGGACATGTCCTGGAAAAAGAGGATCGGTGCTCACCTTGCACAGCTTGAAACCTGCAAGGGACTTTTTCTTCTAGAAATCTGTCCAATTCCCCTTTAAATGCATCCCGGAGAGACACTAACACCACATGCTGGTGCAAGGAGTTCCACAGATTAATTTGCACACTGGATAAAACAATATTTTCTTTTGTCTGTTCTTTCTGTCCCAATGTGCACTTTAAGTGGATGTTCCCACATAGAGTTGTCACGTAGGGTTGCCATATGTCCCAAAAAACAAGGACAGTTTACATACTGTTCACATGGGATAGAGGATCCGTCACATAGGGTTGCCATATGTCCCACATAAGGTTGCCATATGTCCCCAAAAAACAAGGACAGTTTATATACTGTTCACCTGGGACAGAGGATCTGTCACAATTTTCTGGATGAGAATTATGGCTACCCTACATCCATGTGGACACTGAGTGGAACATTTGAGTGCATGTTTCACCCACATGGGCTGGTGACGGTTTCACCTATATGGCACCTATATGGCAACGGTCAGCAGACCTTGTTTGGCTTTCCTCTAGGTCTCTTTTATTTCAGGCAAAATTAAAACAGTGTGCACAATTTCACAGTCGCACACTCAGGCAACTTTTTTGTGCGATGGCAAATCCAACTCCTGGCTCTTGCCACAAACCCATTAGCTACAAGGGTTTTACTCTGGGGAGGAATACCGCCCCTCACCATTGTCACTCCAAGTTCCCAGTTGAAAAAAATCCCAGGTCTGGAGTGGCGTAATTGCTGGTTTGTCAACCAATTAAATGGTCCAACAAGACACAGGAAAGGGGGGGTTCGAACCCAGGTATGGGAGAGTGCGAATCGCAAAGGGTTAATGTTCAGAATCCTTTCAAGGGGATTAGCCTTGTACCTTGACCGGTTTTTTTTTCTGCACTCCTTTCTCTGGCTTGCCAATTCGTAATTGTTTGTTCCCTAATTGGCTGATTAACCAGTTATTACATGCAGACCTTGGGGTAGGAGGGTCCCTTTCACCCTCCGACTTCTCCGGGCCTTCCAGATCGCAATCCTCTGCACATCAAGGCCTTGCACGTTCTGTCCAGCTCGTTAAATTTTTTAGATGAAGTTGAGGTCTGAGCTGCATTTCAAATACAGCTGCTGTCTTAATTATTTGAACAAGACCCACATTTAGGAACGTCGTGTCCCCCGGCCCCAAAACCTTCCCATCAACTTCAGAAGCGGTGCTGGGTGAACAGATTGCTAAAGATGCACCCCCTGGTTTTGCAAAGCAAAACAGATTGATTACAAAAAATAAAAATAAAAACTCAAAGTATCGCCATCGAAGGGCCAAAGTCCCCGACAAACAGACCCAAGAGTGGTTTCAGAATCATGTGAAATCCGTTGTTGAGAATCATGAGATTGTTTGCAAAAAAGAAAAAAGAAAATAAAAAGTAGCAGTTGGCAGCTAAAGCATTCAAGGCGGAAGACTGCAATTAAAATCCAATTAAGAACCCACGTTTTTAATCAGCCATTAATGAATTATTTGAACCCATTAATTGATTGCACTGAGCCCTGTTGGGAAATGAAGCTTTTGGTCGCCTTGAATATCAAATTTTTCAATCACATCTAGAAAATATACTTTCCCAGCCGTCTGTCACACTCAGGAGTGACCAGGAAAGCAGATTCTAGGGTGGGATCAAGAAGGCAAAGGCTGGCTATATTTTTATTGGTAATGAAGCATGTGAAAGAGAGCCCTGTGGGTTAAGCCTGGAGAATTCACCTTCTCCGGCAACATTATTCTGACCCTCAAGATGCCTCTGGGAAATCCACAGGTCGGGCTTGGAGAAATAAGGGCACGATCAAATAACCAAATAAGGGCACGATCCTAAACAACTTTGGAAACTTGGAAGGCATTCCCCTGACGCCAGAAAAGATTATGACCAGGATTCCACCTGGAAGAATTCTATAAGTTGCCCATAGAACAATTACCTACCTCACAGGGTTGGTGTGAAGACAATAACCTACCTCACAAGGTTGTTGTGAGTACAAAAAAGGATTAAAAGCTATGTAAGCCATCTTGGGTATTTGCGTTAGCATGGGAAATGTGGGATATAAAATCCCTTAGACAGACAGACAGACAGGCAGGCAGGCAGGCAGAAACAGACAGACAGACAGACAGACAGATAGATAGATAGATAGATAGATAGATAGATAGATAGATAGATAGATAGATTTTCAGTGCAATCCAATTCATGTCTACTCAGAAGTAAGTTCCATTGAGTTCAATGGGGCTTACTCTCATGAAAGTGCTCTTAGTATTGGAGCCTTCATGAAATAAACTGTCCAGCACTGGACAACTGCTGCATCTTGCAGTTGAGGAGGATCATCAGAGTCTTCCTCAAGGTAACCAATGTTCTCTCTACCTTGAGCCTCTTACCAATGCTTGTAGTATTGTAACTGGCCTCTGAAACTGGAAGTAATTGGTGATAACATCATTGCCAGTACTACCTATGGATAGGGTGGCTGTACATTACCTGTGTACTACCTGTGGTAGTAGTTCTACCAGCAGTTGGACCAGGATAGGGTGGTTGTGCACTACCTGTGTACTACCAGGATAGTACTGCCTGTGGTAGTACTACCAGTAGTTGGACCAGGATAGGATGGCTGTGTACTATCTGTGTACTACCAGGATAGTACATCCTGTGGTAGTACTACCAGTAGTTGGACCAGGATAGGGTGGTTGTGCACTACTTGTGTACTACCAGGATAGTACTACCTGTGGTAGTACTACCAGTAGTTGGACCAGGATAGGGTGGGTGTGTACTACCTGTGTACTACCAGGATAGTACTACCTGTGGTAGTACTACCAGTAGTTGGACCAGGATAGGGTGGGTGTGTACTACCTGTGTACTACCAGGATAGTACTACCTGTGTACTACCAGGATAGTACTACCTGTGGTAGTACTACTGTGTACTACCAGGATAGTAGTACCTGTGTACTACCAGGATAGTACTACCTGTGGTAGTACTAGCAGTAGTTGGACCAGGATAGGGTGGCTATGTACTACCAAGATAGTACTACCTGTGGTAGTACTACCAGTAGTTGGACCAGGATAGGGTGGCATGGTGGGGAACAAATGTTGAGAAACACTGATGTAGAAAACAGCGAGGCGGATTAAAGGCTCTGACTGGGGCAATGTCTTCTGTGCTTGATTTCTCAACCATAAAGCTCACTGGGGTTTATTTGGGGAGGGGAACGTTCGACTCCCTATTTCTCAGCTCAGCGCACCTCATAGGGCTGTTGTGAGAATAAAACGGGTTAAGCCCTCCGTGGGTTGTCCAAAGCTCTTTAGAGGAAAGGTAGGAATAAGAGAAACACGAAATAAATAAATCATCGACATACACCCATCCCATAATAGGATGGAACAATGAATGCAACAATTTGGACCAAATAAGTTCTCTTTTATCCATTTCTGCCAGTTTGAAGGATCTGGAGGAATTTGAAGGATTGCAGGCCCGCCTCACACTGGAAGACATGCTAAATTAAATCGATTTGCCTGTGAATGGAGCACGTCCATTATTCATGTCATTGGTCTGTCACATCAAATTGAGGGAGTGAAGAAAAAACCTGGAGAGAAAAAAAGAAAGAAGGAAAAAAGAATACATGTTTAGCACCAAGAAGGGGGAAAAAAATCCTAAGCAACGAGAAACTGAATTTCAAGTGGGGGAAAGTCACTCCGAAAGGAGATGGGGGGATGTGGCTGTTGGGGGACCAGGCAGAAAGTTGGCCACTTGTTTAATGTTGAGAACCTGCAAGTAGGAAAACTTTGAGTGGAAACTCTTGTTGGTAACTGGATTTAAAGTTTGCTGCCAGCATCACCCGCACAAGACCCCAAAAGCTATTAGAAGCTTCTCAACAGCGCTTAAGTTCATGCCAGGATTTTCCCAGTTTGTTGGAAAATGAACTTTATGCATAATTTAAACTACATATTTTAATTATAATTAAATAATTATATAAAATTATATAAAATTATAAATATAAAACAATAATTATATAAAAATATATACATCATTTAAACATTTGTACCCCGCTTTTCTCGGGTCGTAGACCGACTCAAGACGGCTCACATTAAAATATAATTAAAAACATAAAGAGAACATTCAATTCAAAACAATTTAAACATATACGCTAAAAACATATACGCTAAAAACAATACAAATAACAGCCCCCCCCAATCTCTGCACAATCCTAACCTTGTCAGTCCTAACCATAAGTAGCACTGTCCTAACCATGTCAACTCAAAAGTAAGCCCGATTGTTTTCAATGGGTTTTACCCCTAGGAAAGTGTCTTTAGGATTGCAGCCAAGATCACTGTTTGTCTTTCGTGGCACACAGAAAGCTCTGAAATGGATTAGATCAGCTTTTTATTTTTCCACCTATTCTTAAAAATACAAATTTAAGTAAGTTCTCTTTGCTGTAAATCCTCTTGAGTGATCCCTTTCAAATTTATTTCACAATAAAATATACACCAACATCATTTTCAGAAGGCAATTTAAGCCACAAACAGTGCCATCCTAAGCGTGTCTACTCAGAAGTAAACCCCATTGCATTCAATAGTACATACACCCAGGAAAGTGTGGTTAGGATTACAGCCTTTTTTCTTCTAAGGGCACAATCCTAACCATGTCTACTCAAAAGTAGACTTTATATATAAATAGCACAATCCTCAACTCAAAAGTAAGCCACATTGTTTTCAATGGGTCTTACTCCCAGGGAAGTGTCTTTAGGATTGCAACCTAACTGAATTCTGAATTTCCATCTGCACTGCTGGCTCAATTCCATATTGTATACAGAAGTCTCCATTGTATAAGCGAAATATTTGTTTTGAAACCTATTAGATTGAGAGCATAATCCAGAAGTAAGCCTTATTGTGTTCAATGGGTCTTACTCCCAGGAAAGTGTCTTTAGGATTCCAGCCTTAGGGTGAAATCCAGAGTAACTACAGAGAGTCCTTCCTCCGGTGTAAGAACAATTTACTCTGGATTGCAATATGAATTTCCCATAGGTTTTCACTAGGTGGTGCAGTAACTACGGGTGCACATAAAGTCTCTTACGTGCTCACGTAGTTACTCTGGATTTGGCTGCTAGTCAAAGAGACAATACTAACCATGTCTACTCAGATTGTTTCCAATGGGTCTTACTCTAAGGAAAATGTCTTTAGGATTGCAGCCAAAGTTTGTTCAACTTGTTGACACCTAATGATGTCCTGAGACTGCCATGGCACTCATCCCATGGTACATCACTGTACATTGTACATCACTGTGTCCATTGTACATCATGTGCCAAAAAGTTGGCTTCTTGAGAACCCAAAAGTTTGTAAAGTGCAGTTTATTTGAAAAATCCATCTATTCTCTTCTTACGGTGACTCTGCCGGTTCTTCTGCTCAATGGTTCAAATGAATTGATTTGGGGCTCATCCATCAGATTTGGGAATGAACTTCTAATTGATGTGAGTGTTTAACAGATAATTGAGCAGGGTTATTGTAATTACTGGAAATGTGGAAACCAGAAACCAGACAGACGGACAAAAAAAGAGGGGGATAACAATGGCTGGCCATAGCAGAATTCTCATACTCCATGGAGCAATTCCTACTGTACGTAGATCTGGAAATTTCTCCCAGTGTGTACCATTTCAGACATGGGGCAGTGTCAATGTGGGATTCAAATAAATTAACAACAGGTTCTATGTCCCAATAACCTAAATTAACAACAGGTTCTATGTCCTAATAATCTAAATTAACAACAGGTTCTATGTCCCAATAACCTAAATTAACAACAGGTTCTATGTCCTAATAATCTAAATTAACAACAGGTTCTATGTCCCAATAACTTAAATTAACATCAGGTTCTATCTCCTAATAATCTAAATTAACATCAGGTTCTATGTCCTAATAATCTAAATTAACATCAGGTTCTATGTCCTAATAATCTAAATTAACAACAGGTTCTATGTCCTAATAATCTAAATTAACAACAGGTTCTATGTCCCAGTAACCTAAATTAACAACAGGTTCCATGTCCTAATAATCTAAATTAACAACAGGTTCTATGTCCCAATAACCTAAATTAAAAACAGGTTCTATGTCCCATTAGTAAGGTTCTCAGAACCAGGCGCTCATTAGCAAAGGGTTCTGTAGAACCTGTGAGAACCCCCTGAAGACTGGGCCGTGTGCATAGATGACCTTAGGAACAACGGAGCCCAGCTGGAAACATTTTTCTTAAACAAGGCAACATGTTGACTGCCAGGATCTGTAGAAACTTATGGCATAATCCTAACCAATTTACGGTGCAATCCTTAGCCTGTCTACACAGAAATAAGTCCTAATTTATTCAGTGGGGCCTATTCCCAGAAAAGTATATTTAGGATTGCGGTACAATTCACTGATCTCCCCATTCCCACAGTAGCATGGGGAGGACTGCACAAATCTGTGCACTGGTCTAACCCCCTAAGAGTGGCACAGAAATGCCTTATCATGCCTTATTGATTGATTGATTGATTGAATGAATGAATGAATGAATGAATGAATGAACTTTTGCAACACCCTGAACTGGTACAGGACTTGCGCTGGCATAACCAGGAATTAGGATTGTGCTGTTAGGCTGCAATCCTATATGCACGTTTCTGGGAGTAAGCCCCTCTTAACATAAGGGGACTAAGGTTGCAATCCTAAAGACACTTTCCTGGGAGTAAGACCCAGGAAACACAACTGAACACAATGGGGCTTACTTTTGAGTAGAGATAGAGCACAATCCTAATAGTATCAACTCAAAAGTAAGCCCCATTGTGTCCAGTGTGTCTTACTCCCAGGAAAGCGTCTTTAGGATTGCAGCCATAGTTAGGATCGTACTCTTACTTAGGAGTAAACAAAAATTGAACTGCAGTGTATGAATACAATTTATTATAGACTTGATATTTAGCTATTTTTTTTCCTTTTTCTTTGTAAACTGCTTTGTGAACTTCTTAGGTTGCAGTCCAAAAGACACTTTACTGGGAGTAAGACCCATTGAACATAATGGGGCTTACTTTTGAGTAGACATGGTTAGGATTGTACTCTTAGATGAAAAGCGGTATATAAATAGTAGATATATGGATAGATGGATGGATAAACTTTTTAACAGACAGACATAGGGTGAAATCCATAGTAACTACAGGGAGTCCTTGCTCCGGAGTAAGAACTAGTTACTCTGGATTGCAATATGAATTTCCCATAGGTTTTGACTAGGTGGTGCAGTAACTACGGGTGCACATAATGGGCAAAATCCAGAGTAACTACAGGGAGTCCTTGCTCCGGTGTAAGAACAACTTACTCTGGATTCCAATATGAATTTCCCATAGGTATTCACTAGGTGGTGCAGTAACTACGGGTACACGTAAAGTCTCTTACGTGCTCTCCTAGTTACTCTGGATTGTAGGGAATGTCTCTTGTGTGCTCCTGTAGTTACTCTGGATTGTGCCCATAGACTGATTTACTATACAGGTATTAATTATTTAAAAAAATCAGGGGCTTAAGGAATTCAATTCAACATGAATGTGGTTGACCTTTAAAATAATAGATAAAAATTCCTTAAGCAGCAGTTAATAGCTTTTTAAAAGGCCTGTTTAACAAGGCAATAACCACAATCTTGTCTGGGAAAGGATTCAGAAAGGTTTCGGATGGGAGGCAACTCCCAACCTCAGATGGGAGGTTTCAGATGACATTCTTTCCCTGGAGCATGAATAAAAGGTGACAAATACTTTCCCAACTGTTTTGCAAGGGGAAGTTTCTGCTTTCACAACCGACCTGGTTTAAGCTTTGGAAAAGGAAATGTGATTAGATAGTGAGTCCTTTTGGAATAAGGGGCCATCCATCCATTTCCATCCATTTTTTCCCATCCATTTATTTATTTCTGTCCATTTCCTCTGTAAATTGCTTTGTGAACTTCCAGATGAAAATGTGCATAAATGCAGTTGATTGATACTTGATTGTATCTTTACCACCCTGAAAATGCTTTTATTGGACCTGAAAACGGCTGTCCACTGAGATTCCTGGAATCAAATCTTGTGGAGGTTCAACCTGCATATCTCTCCAGGAAAATGAAAGGCGATTAATATGTGCACTTGAAAGGTGCACATTTAGCAGACCAAGGAGTTTGCTGCAATCCAAAGATACTTTCCTGGGAGTAAGACCCATTGAACACATTTTGAGTAGACATGGTAAGGATTGTGCTCTAAGGTTGCAATTCTAAGAGCACTTTCCTGGGAGTAAGGGTGCAATCCTATGCCTGTCTACTGAATAGTAAGTCTCATTATATTCAATGGGGCTTACTCCCAAGAAAGTGTGTTTAGGATTGCATTCTAAGCCCCATTGAACTCAGTGGAATGTACTTCTGAGTAGATACAAATAGGATTGCACTGTAAATAGATATTGAGCCAGGTCTAAGCATATTGAGCCAGGATGGTATTATAGTCGGGGAGTTGGACTGAGCCCTGGAAGATCCAGAGAAGCTTCCAAGGTGAGCTTGGGCCAGTCACTCACTCTCAGCCTCACCCACCTCACAGGGTTGTTGTGAAGGCAGCAGGAGGGGAGGAACGGAAGCTTTATAAGCCCTCTTGAGCATCTGTGATGAAGTTTTGTAAGCATTTGTGTTGGCATAAGAAAGGCAGGGTATAAATCCCTTAAATAAATAGATATAAACAAATAATGAATTTTTAAATTTATTTATTTTGGGGAGAAAGGTGGAACACATATCTAATAAATAAATAAACTGCATAGGTGTAAGCCTACAGATAAACAAACAACATGTGTAAATTACCTTTGAAAAATTAGCAATCAAACCATTAGTTTTGGTTTTATAATGGTTGGGTGCAATCCTGAGCATGTCTACTTAAAGGTAAGAATCATTGTCTTCTATGGGACAAAGGCTACAATCCTAAATACACTTTCCACAGAGTAAGAATCATTGAACTCTATGGTGCTTACTTCTGAGTAGACATAGAGCACAATCCTAAATTTTTGGCTAAATCCAAAAATCCACAATTTTAGTCTACTCAGAAATAAGCCCCATTTTGTTCAATGGTCTTACTCCCAGAAAAGTGTCTTTAGGATTTCAGCCATAGTTAGGATTGTGGCCACACTCTCAGGGAAGTGTGTATAGGATTGCAGTTGGATATCTGGAAAAAAATTCCTGACGGTGAGGGCAGTTTGGCACCTGTCGGAGATGCTCTAGAAGAATTTCCTGCTACAGGCAGGGGGCTGGACTAGATGACCTAGTGGGTCCCTTCCAAGTCTAGGATGCTATGATTCTATGATTAATACAAATATTAATTTTCGTTCGTTCTTTTGTTCTTTCTTTCTTCCTTTCATTCTTTCGTTCTTTCTTTCTTTGGCCACCGGCAACTGGTCCACATGGTTTAATCTGGCTCTGCATGCCATTGCATGACTGAATGCTCTTTTTCCTAAGAGAATTGAGGGTGAAAATTATGACTTAGGAAAATGAGGACAGAAGTATTTTTAAAATGAGGAGAAGGATGTGGAAAGCTGATACGGAGATGTATCAGGAGATGTTTTTCCTTTTCCTCTCGTCGTACTAAAACTTCAGAGTCACCTAATGAACTTGACTGGCACTTGGATCAAGACAAAGGCAGGATTTTTAAACCCAGCACAGAATTAATTTATGCCATTGGCAGCAGTTGAGCTGTGGAAAGCGCCAATGGCTTAGAACCACTTCCAAAGAGGATTAAACCAATTCCCGGAGGAGGCTCAGTCCATTTATTTATTTAAAATGTTTTTATCCCGCCTTTCCCCTTGTAGCCAAGATGGCACACAAGAATTCCAGAACAGCAGAAAATGCCAGAAAAGCAGCAGCCGTGACCCAATGAGAAAGCAATTCAAACAAGTAAAAGGGACAAGCAAAAAACCAACAAAGAATTGCTCAGAACGGGGAAAAATAAGGTGGAATTAAAAATATTTTGAATTTCCACCAGGTACGTATTTTCTTTAATTTACGTTGCAGGAGCTCCAGCTTTCTGGAGCCACCACTAAAAAGGCTGCACCCTTTATCACCACCACATCACCATATGACTGGAAAAACAGTCCTGATTTGGGGGGATTGTGTTCACATACTGGCAAATGGAACAGAGAGTCCTTCTGTGGAAGAGAATGATCACTCTGTGTTTGGCCAAGGATGGTGGTGCTTGCTCCCCAATGCATGGTGATTCCCAATACCCAGTAGGGATGCCCAGTGGTGCCTGCTGCCCAGTGGTGCCTGGTGGTATCTGGTGGTCCTCATAGCCCACCGCTGACTGTGGCTGCCTGTCACTACCCACTGCTTCTTCCCACTGGTGCTCCTTGGTGCTGGTGCCTCTTGGTGCCCAGTGGTGTCCAGTGCATGATGCCCAGTGCCAGTACCCAGCCATGCCTCTTGTGCCCAGCTATGCCAGGGTCTACAAATATTCTTGACATTTTACTCCTGAAATTCAGTTAGTTTATTACATAAAATTTATTAATTACTAAGAGCATTCATTTCAAGAATACTTGTGGGCTCCAGGCACAGCTGGGCACCACTGGGTACCTGGCACTGCACTTGGTGATGGGTACTGGGCAGCAGGCAGCAGCAGGCACTGGACACTGACAAGGCAACAGGCACCGAAGGGTACCATGGTGCAGTGGCAAGAAACATCAGGCACTGGTGAGGACTGTGAATCCTTACCAGGCACTGTTGGGCAGTGGGCACAAGCAGGCACCACTATGTTGTGGGCAACAGCAGGCACTATTGGGCAGTGGGCACAAGCGGGCACCACTGTGTTGTGGGCAACAGCAGGCACCACTGGGATCCATGAGGCAGAGCACACCAGTGGGCACTGGGCATCACTAATGGGCACCATTGGGCAGCAGGTGCCACTGTGTTATGGGCAGCAGGCACCAGCAGGCAGTGGGAAACACTGGACACCACTGTGCAGTGGTCAGCGGGCATCAGCAGGTGAGTGAGTCAGTGACTCTTCAGTTTCATAGATATAGGCAAGAAGTTTACATACTGCCTGCTCACAAGGAAAAGAAGAACAATGAAGATTTTTTTCCAGGACTTTATTAACTCCTTCCCTCTGCACCCCAGAACTAACCTTAATTCCTAAGCACTGATTCAATGTGATGAAAATTTTTTACTGTTTTGTTTAAACTGCAGTTAAAACTAAAACTGACTTTGGGGGGGGGGGCAATTTTGTCTGTATGAACATTTTTTATGATTTTATGGCCAGCTTTGCTCTTGTGTTTTTCATTTGACAACTCCTAATATTAGGAAACACAAGTGTAACAATTCTAGATTACTTGCTGAATTCTCGGGATAATAAAGAAGTAGTTACGGATTTTCCTGGGTTTTCCAGTTGAAAATAAGGTGAATGAGTTCTGTTAACTCCCCTTGCTGATTAACTCCCCTTGTGTGATGTGGTAGGCTTTTAAAAATGAGCATTTTTTCAATTTGCCTTTCAGAAGTAATGGCGCATCTTTTGGGAAGGATTGTGGAATTAGAGCCCCCCCACGGGCACCCGGTATCCATATGGATATACAAATATTTACCCATCTTCCTTTCTTAAAAAGCATTGTTGTGATCAGCTTATGCGCAGTGTATTGTCAATATACACAGTGAGCTCGCAGATTTTTTTCCTCCTCCGTTCTTTCTGGCGCTAATGCGGTGGTATGTCGAAGGCTCTTGGAGCTGCGCAGAAGGAGCCATGGAATGCTTTGGGAACAATAAGAAAGGCCAGCAAAGAGGAAAGAATGAAGGGCAAGCGAGTTGGATCACCACATTAAAGCACTCCCAACATCTGTTCGAGCCAAAGACAACACTATCACCAAGAATTAACCTCCTGAACTACGTAATCATTAACCAGGGCCAGGAGAAAGTGAGGCAACAAGGGCCTGTTTGTTGGAAGCCAACCCCGGAGAGGTGCGGCCAGCAATATTTTACAAGCCAACAGCGTGAGAAGAGCATGGTCAGCTTTAGACATTTGAAACGTGGAATATATTTCGGTGGGAAATGCGGAGACAAAAGGTGTCCCCGAACAGCTGATCAGGCCTCTTTGGCCTGTCCACTCCCATCAGCTCTTTGCAAACTCAAGACGTACAACCAAAACCATCAGGACGTTCAATTTGATTATATTCTGACTAGTTGGGCTGTTTCTTAGCCAGGGAAAAATTAAATTTTCTCGTCTTGAGTTGCCTATGAAATGGAAAACACTGGAAAACTTAAGTATATACTGTATATATATTTTTAAAAATTGCAACGCACAACAAATGTGAACAGATGGAAATTGGCAACTCTGACAGATGACAAACTAATGGCCCCCAGGGGATATATTAAGAAGAAAGTGTCAACACACACAGACATAGATATTGGCTGCAATCCTAACCACATTTTCTTGGGAGTAAATACTATTGAACACAAAGGGACTTTCTTCTGAGTAGACACACTTAGGATTGCCCTGATAGAAATACACACACACACACACACCCCTGGATTAATGTCAACAGCATTATAGAATGTTCTTTCTAAAAAAGCAGGCCTCCTTGAGTCTTGAGAGACTATGGTATCATGCTTGGCGCTGCATATGCTGCATGCAAAGCATGAAAGCCTGGGTTAGATTGTTATGGAGGATAGGCTGTTACCCAAGCAGCAAATCCCCCCTCTGGATACGATTGGATCCAGCTGGCGTCGCAGAGCTGGGCTAAGGACAGGAGCTCACCTTGTCTTGTGGGGCCAACCTGGGTCTTGAATCCTGGCCTGCTGGTTAACAGGCACAGTGTCTTAGCCACTTGCGCCACCCACACCCCTAATGTTCTTTCTAAGTATTCAGAATATAGGATGTCAGAAATCTTGGTTTAAGATGTCCTTTGTTATTCACTAGGGTTCTGTTCCGGGATGTCCCATGGATGACTTTCACCCCCTCATCACTGTTCTAGCTGTCCCCCCATACCTTCAAATACCTATTTTCTAACAACTCTCTGATACACTGACAGAGTAGATCAACGCATGCAGTTAATTGGGGACTTAGAAGGTGTCTTTTGCCTACCGACCCGGAGCATGCCAGGCAAAAAACCTAGAGAATAAATAAAGGCAGACAACTGCTGCTTATTAAGACTTGTGGCACTTATTTGCATATCTGCCATACGAGGAAAGGGGTTCGAAAATAAATCCAGTGCCACTGGCTGGCTTGGACTTCTTCATGGATTCTCCTGGCAGCTGTTGTGCCATCAATGGCTCTCTGGAAAGAACCAATGGGATGGTGTTTTTTCTTTTCTTTTCAGTATACATTTTAATTGAAGTGCCACCTCCTCCCAGCTTCAAACCCCCGCACATATTTAGGTTTCCCTCCTCTTGAGGAGATAATAGCCTTTTCATGGGCTAACAAGTGTCCTATAGATTGTCGGCTTCCATGCTGGTGGTTTTGCTGCCCGGTGAGAAAACCAGGTTTTGTTGGCTGTGAATGGTTAGGAAAAGGACACGAGCGACCCAGGAAACAACTGGGAATCCACTGGGAATCCCACTGAGAATTCAAAACAAGTCCCAGAATATTGGGAAACTTCAAGGACTGGATTGATGAAGACCACTGAGCTGGCTGTGCACACTTTTCCGGGCATTAAGGCTGCAATCCTAAAGATACTTTCCTGGGAGTAAGACCCATTGAACACAATGGGGCTTCCTTTCAAGTAGATATGGTTAGGATTGTGCTCAAAGAATGCAATCCTAGATTGTGCTGAAACTGGTGCAGGTGTCATAATGTACATTTGTACCATCATGGCAGGCAGGGAGGATGGCACATGGATGTGCACCAGCCTCTCCATGCCAAAGCAAGACCTGGCAAAGGTAAAATTATATCTTCAATGGGATGGTAGTGCAAGAATTTGGGGAGGGTGGCAGAGGGCATTTCAGGGTAGGAAGAGGGTGGTTGGTGGACCAATTGACCAGGGGGAGGGTGGCACATCCAGCTATGACATCCAACGGTGTATGTCAATACTGGCTATGACATCGCTTCCAGATTGATGACATCGCTTCCAAATTGATGACATCACTTCTGGAGGGTCCTGTACAGATTGTCAAAAGGGGTTCCTGGGCTGAAATGCTTGAGAACCATAGGGTGGCCAAACCATAGCTTCAGAGATACATGGGGCTCTTTGATGTATAATATGCTACTAGCGGTAGTATGTTGGCTGAGCTCTTTTTTGCATCACAGTTAATATAAAAGTCAAATATTTTTTAAAAAACAAGCTTTATAATTGTTTTCAGGTATTAATTTAGAATTCATTGGATTAAACCTAAGCTTAACGGTTATAGTGAGTAATTATATTTAAGATTTTAAGTGTTTCTTTAACATCTCCCCTGAGGCTCTCAAACATCCAACGTTTGTCAAACATGGCTCATATGTTAAGCAAGCTTGGCCACATGGCCCTCTTACACAGAGTAGACCTTAAGGCTGGCAGAACTAGCTGCTGCTTTTTCTGTGATGAAATGACAGGGAGCTATTACAAAACTGATTTTTGCAATGGATTGTGATTTAAAATACATATTCTACAGTATATAACATCTTGGGGTTGATCTGAACTCCCACAACAATCACAATTTTTGTCACCCCTCAGTGTGCCACCCCCAAGAATGAAACCCTGGGCAGACCACCCCCTGCTAGCTACGCCACTGTCTTTCAGGTTTTCAACATGTGCATAGAGAAAAAAATTAACAAAAAATTGAAAAGTGGGCTTCATGAGACCCTTTCCCAGAAACAGGGATGTTTCTGGCTGTAGCAAGGCAAAGCATACAATCTCGGCTTTGGGTTCTTGCTCTTCTGGCTTGGACTCTCCTGTCAAATGTCATCCATCATAAGATGAAGATCTGGTCAGCCATGCGCCTTTATGGCTTGAAGTCATGATCCCACAATGACTGCGACATCTTTCAGTTATGCGTCACAGAATAATGTGCCCTCCGGGTAATGACACACAACGATGTGCTTCAGGTAACAGGTTAACCCTTTAATTCTGGTAGAAACCCCATTTGGCTGCCAGCACTTTGCAAGGGCTTGAAATGAGATCCATTGGCCGTTGAAGTGTGAACGGCTGTGCAGGGGAAGAAACTGCTCATAAGCATTATTTTCTAACTGTTCTGAGCTGACATCCTGACCCTATACATTTGCTCTGGTTAAGTGCCCACAACTCCTCCCATATGTCATCCTTGTTGAATTTCAGAGCTCTTTGAAGAAGCCATGGATTTCTTTAAAATATTGGGGAGAGGGGAAAATACTGTACAGTGGTACCTCGCTTAACAAGTGCCTCGCTTAACAAGCATTTCAAATATCAAGCAAAAATTTCCAAGAAATCTTGCTTCACATAATAAGTTCCGCTTCACTTAACAAGCAAAAGTGCTATGGGCATGCATGCTATGCAGCCCTGACGCTCCACACGGAGGCTCTTTAAAAGGACTGCCAGCCAGCACTGCTGCCTCTAACTGCCCCCAACTTGGCTACCTGCCCCTAACTGCCCCCAAGTGCCCTCATCAACAACCTTGAACCTCCAGCAGCAGCCCAGGTAAGCCTCCAAGGCAATGTCTTTGATTGCAGCCTCCTAACCATGTCTATCCAGAAGTAAGCCTCATTGTGTTAAATGGGGCTTACTCCCAGGAAAGTGTCTTTAGGATTGCAGGCTAAGTAGACTTCATAGGATCATGCACATTGAATGCATGTTTTGAATTCAATTCCAGTGTTTTGTCATCATTTTTACATTCGGTTAATATTTTTAAATGAATATTTTTGGGGCTGTGGAACCAATCGTCTGAGTTTCCATTATTACCTATGCAAAAATCTGCTTCACTTAAAGAGCAGGCCTCTGGAACAAATTAAGCTCTTTATGTGAGGCACCACTGTATATGTTTACCGAGCATGTCATTAATCCATGGAACTCCTTGCCACAGGAATGCTGAGGGCATCAGGCTTAGATCCCTTTGGATGGAGAAACTGATGGAGGAAAAGTCCATCCCAGACTGCAGCACATGATGAGATTATGGCTGCAATCCTAACTATCTCAGGAAAGTATCTTTAGGATTGTAGCCTTTTGTTTCTCATACTCTGCATTTTTCTTAGGTCTTCTACACTTTTTCTTCTTTTGCTTTTATGACATCAGGTCACCCTGTTTTGAGGAGTCCCAAGTAGGACTCCCGACGACACAGGTGGGAAAAACACTGACATGTAAGGTGGACCAGTGTAGGATGTTGAAGCAAAC
The DNA here is from genome assembly GCA_030015325.1 of Cryptoblepharus egeriae. Classification (NCBI taxonomy): domain Eukaryota; kingdom Metazoa; phylum Chordata; class Lepidosauria; order Squamata; family Scincidae; genus Cryptoblepharus; species Cryptoblepharus egeriae. The sequence goes on from JAREYC010000016.1 coordinate 3,975,137, forward strand.
AACAACAACAGCAACAACAACAAACCTTTATTAGGCATATTAAGAGCATACAAAAATAAAAATCCTCTGGATTGCATTAAAAAAATAATTAAATAACCAAATTCTTTTCTGCATTAAATAGCCAAAAAGTTTTTTCCCCCTTCTTTTTTTTTATTCCAGGAATATTCCAGTTCCAGGAATATAAGAAGTGTTCCTTTTTCCTCCTTTCTTTCAGGGTTAACATATTTCCTGAGACTTTGGAAGTAATTTGATATTCATTTCCTACAGACAAAGGGATTCCGCAAGCGATATACCTTTTAGTGCTATATTCATCATGGATTTTTGTCCCCCTTTTTATACCTTAACAAAAGCTGGCAGAGAGTTCTAGTTAGAGATATACCCCAGCAGCGCTGAAATAATTGTACTTTATCAAAGTAATGCCGGTATTTTATCCATAGGCTAACACCTTGTCTCATTAGCTATTATTATATCGGAACAATGGAGTTGTATTCTTGCAGTGTACGGTGATTAGGGCTGGAAGTCATCCTGTTTACCAAAGAGGTCTCTACTTTTTTTAACCTCGTTCCATCCTAATATAAATGATTTTTTTAAAAAAACCTAATAAATAGGTTCAGAATAGAAATAGGTTGTACCAATATCGTGTCAGAATTCACACAGATATGGCTGAGCGACAAAAGGTTAATCCAAGTGAAAATTAAAAGAACCGATGTAGAGATATTAGATGCGGTTTGCATATCTTCTGACTTTCAGATACATCTGAAACCATTAAGGGGGGTCATTTTTGAGGGATACCCTCTCTATGTTCATATACCTGGTGTGATCTGTTCTGAAGTCCTCATTGATGGAATTTTTGGACGAAGCCTTCTCCAGTATCCTTCTACTTGTCTCTGTTTAATGCTTACAGCAGTGATTTTCCACCACTGTGCTGTGGCACACTGGTGTTCCGTGGATGGTCTCCAAGTGTGCCACGGGACTTTGGGGAGGGATGCATTAGTAGGGCAATGGCAGGATTTGAGCCTCCGACCACCAACATGATGTGCCTTGTCGTCGTCGTCATCAATCAACCTTTATTAAGCATAATATCATATATAATATAATAATGATGTGCCTTGGCAACAATCAAACAACTGATGGTGTGCCTTGACAATCATAGCACCTTGTCAGTGTGCCATGAGATGAAAAAGATTGAAAATCTCTGGCTTACTGTTTAAAATAAAAATAAAATCATAAGCTGGATCAGACCAAAGGCCCATCTAGTCCAGTGTCCTGGACTAGATCCACCAGAGCATACAAACTAGAAGATACCTGCATCCCTCGCACCTGGCATTTTGTGGTGGGCAGCTTCTAAAACTAGGTGGTTGCATGTACCCATCATGTGATGTAACTTATGATGGACTTTTCCACCATCAGTCTGTCTAAACTCCTTTGAAAGGCATCTTGACCTTCAGCTACTATCACAACATCATATGGCAAGGAATTCCATGGATTAATGACATGCGGGGTGAAGATATAAGATAGTTAGAAGTCTTTCGCTTTTATTTTGTTGTGTCCAACATTTTTCTTGGATGTCCTGTTATGAGTTACTCTTTTGCAGGCATGTCATATAGTCACCCTGGATGTATGTGTGCACTGAAATCTCCCCTCAGTCCCCAGCAGAGACCCCAGATGCTTCCCCTCTGCCCCAGGCTTGTTGTGATGTGCAGACAGCCCCTTTTTAGAGCCAGGCATCCATGTGGCATCTCTGAAACCGAGATCCCCAGGACAGGAAGTGAAGGAGCATCACCTTTGAGGACCGGTTTTTAAGTGCCTGCCCGCATTCCCACCTGGACCAAACACTGTTATCTCCTTCCTGTTTCGGGCAGCCCCTTGCACTCACCTGGAACCGAAGGCTTCCTCCTGGCTTTATCTTATCTAGGCGGCAAGGAAATGCCAAAAGGCCCTTGTCAATATGACCTCCGTGAACCAGGGCAGGAGGGGAGACCTGTCAAACTTTACACTTTCTGCTTCCATTAAGTTAATTAAAGACTCGTCTGGGCGATGGACGGGCAGCAGCAGAAGGAAAGACCTGCTTCCAGGTTCGTTTGGGAATCTGGTCAAACAAACATAGTGGACAGCATGACGAGTGGGTGCTTGACCAGTCCGTGGATCAAATAATGCTTTTGTAGAAAATTATGGCAACTGTGAGGTGCTGGTTGGAGGAATTCAAAAATTGTGGTTGCAATCCTAACATCTGGTTAGGATGGCACAAGTCCTGGCATAAGTCCCGTACTGACATCATGGAGGTACCAAAAAAAGTGCTGTAAGGCACTTCTGCACCACTCCTGGAAGGGTTAGGACAGTGCGCAGATATGCGCCACTTTCCCTGCACCACCACAGGAATGGGGAGACAGGTGAGTTAAGTTGGCCTCAATTGGTTAGGATTGCACCCTTAGGCTGCAATCCTAAAAACACTTTCATGGGAGTAAGATCCATTGAACACAATGGGGGTTACTTTTGAGAAGACATGGTTAGAATTGTGCTATTTGTCTGCGATCCTACTCCCCAGTTAGGGCAGCATAAGTCCCAGCACATTTTCCCTTACACTGAGTAACCCCATGCAGCAACCCCAATAGGGCTACTTGAATTGGCACCACCAAAATTGGTGTTACAGATCTGCATACTCCACGGTTAGGGAGTGTCGGAGATGCTTTAGGAGAATTTCCTGCTACAGCCAGGGTGTTTGACTAGATGACCTACTGGGACCCTTCCAACTCTAGGATTCTATGATTCTAGGATTAGCCTGGGCTGCCTGCCGGATTAGCCATACCTGCCGGATCCTTGCCCTGCCACTCTCCACCTGCTCACCTGCAATCCTGCCCCATCTTGACCAGCGAGAAACAAAGCTCTCAGAGTGCACAATGCTAAGTGTGATCCAAATCAAGTCTACTCAAATGTATGTCCCATTGTTTTCAGTGGGTCTTACTCCCAGGAAAGTGTCTTTAGGATTGTAGCCTGTGTGATGTTGTGTTATCATGATGAAGCCAAATCAGAATATGAGCAATATTTCCTGCCCTTACTCCAGAGCTACCTGGGGAGAAAACATATAGCGCATGCATTGGGTGAATGGTTTATGCTCTGCAGGTGTCACATCAAACATAAGCAGGCAAGTCCTCCCCCCCAAGGGGAAAAAAGTAGGGCAGTGAGCTTGGTGGCAGTCATTTGATGCCTTCCCCCTCTGACTTTTCACCACCTATATCATCAATTTACTCTTTTAGGAGATGGGAAAAATATTTCCTGAACATGAGATTGAAAACAGCATCGTCACCAAATCGCAGGCCAGGTATAATGGCCACCTCCCCCCCCCCCCCACCCCGCCAGCCACACTTGCACAAAAGCAAATGAGCAGGTAAATTACAATAATTCCCATGTTTTCTCTGCCAGCCCAAGAACAGCTCCATTCAGTGAGCCAAGACGCAGTCACCCTGAGCCACATTTATTCCCATCATGGGGTTAAGAGTGGCAGCTGTCGGAAGTCAGTGGTATGTTTTGTAAGTAATTATGGGATGGGTGCATCAAAACCCCAAAAGTCTCCAGCGCAACAACTCAGGGTGCAATCCTAACCAATTTAGGCCAGTGCGTGTTCACCAGTTCACCAGTCTCCATGTTCTAGTGGTGATGTGGGGAGACTGGTATATGTCTGCACACTGGCGTAACCTTCCCCAGGCATTTTTGCAACACCCCCATGCCATCAAGCAATTTGTGCCTGCCTAAATTGTGCCAAACCCCTAATTGGCACAACCTCTAAATTGGGGTTTAGGATTTGTTATGCAAATATACACCAGGTGACTCCAGATCCAGAACAGTACTCCAGAATAGGCATCAAATTAAACATTTGGAAAGTTCTTGACCTTATTACACTGGCCCGATACACACATTATGCTAAGCCCTGGTGGAGCACACTGAGAATGTATGGTGGTGGTTGCGGGGTTCTTGGGGGGCCCTATCCTGTGATGACCTGGCTACTCACTAACAGGCAGGCCAGTAGGGTGAGGGCATTAAAATGCATCCCAAAAGATCTGGACCCCAAAGACTTTTCACCCGCCCCACTCAGTTTCACCCCCTCCACTTTTGGGAAGGGGTCAAAAATAAATTTTGGTAAATGTTGCTAAATGTTGATAAATTTGATATAATTCCTTTGATAAAATTTCTCCTGGAGGCCCTGACCACATTGAATGGATAAAGTCACTGCAAAGCCAAGAATCCTTTGGGTCTGATTTTAGGGTGACCATATGCATGACCACAAAAAGAGGACAAGGACACCCAAGAAAAATGTAGGACATGACAATATAAATATATATGTTTTGAGTATTAAACACATATATATGTTTTGAGTATTATACACACACACACACACACACACACATACACTAGTATTGTATATATATATTTGCAGTATAGTAGAATATATGCAGTGATGCCTCACATAACAAATTTAATTCGTTCTGGAGGCATGTTTGTTACGTGAAACGTTCTTTACGTGAAGCGGATTTTCTCATAGGAAATAATGGAAACTCAGACAATTGGTTCCACAATCCCAAAAATATTCATATAAAAATATTAACTGGATGTAAAAATGATGACAAAACACTGGAATTGAATTCAAAACATTCAGTGTGCATGATCTTGTGAAGTCTACTTAGGCTGCAGTCCTAAAGATACTTTCCTGGGAGTAAGACCCATTGAACACAATGGGGCTTACTTCTGGGTAGACATGGTTAGGAGGCTGCAATCCAAGACACCTTCCAAGTGTCTCCCCACTTTCTCCTCCTCTTCCTCCTGAGCCTCTCTTCCCTGCTCCCTCCTGTCTAGCCCTGAGCTGCTTCCCTCTTCTCCACTGCTCTTCTCTCCCTCCGGCCACAGGAGGAACAGTGCGGAAGTGTTGCTTTCGCTATCGGCAGGTGCGCTAGGCAGCCCTGATGCTTTTTAAACAGGCCGCTGGCCAGCACATCTGCCCCAAGTGCCAACGAATGTGTTCTTTACATGAAGCACAGTTTGTTACGTGAAGCAGAATCCTAGAGAAATTTTTGTTTGTTACGTGAAACATACTTTACGTGAGCCGTTCTTTATGTGAGGTGCCACTGTATATATGTTCTAGTAGCATATATATACTAATGTGCCTGATTTGAGTTTCAGACATGTGCTTAATTGGATTTGAACACCAATGTGCTTGATTTGCAGCTTTCCCCCCAAAGCAATTGGGGAAATTGGGAGTCTGTTAAGAGGGAGAGTCCAAGGAATGTGCCAGGGGAGCCTCGTAATTCCTTTGTCTTCTTCAACAATCCTCTTAAGCAAATAATATCTGGGGTTACCAGAAATCAGAAAGTTCCTCTCCAGCTGATGTCACTACAAATAATCACACAAAACTGCTTAGTCACAATTTTTCTAACCACAGGCTACAAACCGCTTCCTCCGACATCATCGCAGAGGCAGCTTGTCATCCGTCCAGGAAGTCCTTAGAGACCACTGGACTTCCATTCAGTCCCCGGAGCGGTCCAGCCCTTGTCAGCCGATGATAAAGAAGTTGGTTGCTTTGAAAGCTCGCCAAAGCGTTTCTGTGGGAAAGCTACAACCACCTGGCAAGAGAAAATTCAGCCCATAGTTAACTCTGAGGTGGGCCGTAAAGGGGTCTTGCAAGAAAAAGTGCTGTTCCCCCCACTACTACCTCCAAGAAAGGACGTATTTGTTGAAGACAAAAATATTACAAAAAGGTAGTTCAGCTTTTAAAAGTTCTCATCAGCTTCAAAGATGTTGAATATTTGAATCAATGTACGGCTGTGACTTTCAACCAGTGTGCCGTGGCACTCTGGTGTGCCACGAGTGGTCCACAAGTGTGCCGTGGGAGCTTGGCAACATCATCTTCCCAGTGAGGACACCTTCAAAAGCATCCTATCTGGTTGCTAGATAAAGAAATATTTTCTTTTGAGCACAATCCTCACCATGTCTACTCAAAAGTAAGCCCCTTTGTATGCAATGGGTCTTACTCCCGGGAAAGTGTCTTTAGGATTGCAGCCAGGGATTTTGAGGGGTCTTGTCCTTTTTTTGGTTATGGCATGTAGTCACCCTTTCTGCTGTTCTGTGGTCTGTGATGTAAACACTTATGGAGTTTGCATTGCCATGTATAGCAGTGGTCTCTCTCTCTCTCTCTCAGACTTCAATACTAAAGGCACTTTCCTGGGAGTAAGCCCCATAATGGGGCTTTCTTTTGAGTAGACATGGTTAGGATTGTGCTCTTCAACACACACACACACACACACACACACACAGAGAGAGAGAGAGAGAGAGGGGGAGAGAGAGAGAGAGAGAGATTGCATGCATAATCTCACAATGTACAGTCTCGCAAACATGCACAATCTCACAATGCACAATCTTACATACACGCGCAATCTCACAATGCACATACGTGTGCATACATGCGCAATCTCACAATGCGCATTATCACAGTGCACAGTCTCATAGATGCACACTCTCACATACATGCAATCTCACAATCCACAATCTTACACACATGTGCAACCTCACAATGCACACACATCCACAATCTCACAATGCACCATCTCTCATACATGCGCCATCTCACATGCATGCAGTCTCACAATCCACAATCTTACATGTGTGTGCAATCTCACAATGCACATACATGTGCAATCTCACAATGCACATACATGCTCAATCTCATAATGCACAATCTCATATACGCGCGCGATCTCACAACTGCACCTGATGTCCCAAGACGTTCCCATTTGCAAAAAGGAAAATGGAAACTTCTTTGCAAAACACAACACTGTCCAGTCTTACCACACCGTGGTGCGCCAGCTTCCCATGCAAATTGGGAAGCTTGCGCCTGATTACCAGGCCTTCCCAGCGGCCAGCCCTCCCCCTCCTCAACTCCAGTTTGAAATTGATTATTTTAATACGGAATTCCTGAATGAAAGAAAGTTCTTGGCCTTTTCCTGTGCTGTTGAATAATGCATGTGAGAGAAAGCAAACAGAAACAGAGGGTCTCAGCTGCGGGAACAATGGGCGGCTCACAAAGCCAAGGGGGCGCATCAGTTTATTCCTGGCTTGTCAATCCTGCTAGCCTGGGAATCGTGGAAGGAAGCAGCTGCTGAACGTGCTGCACACTGACCGGGGCACTTTCGAGAGACGGCCGCATTTACACATCTGAAAACAAGATATTGATTTTTCCTGCAAAGCTGGAGAGGGAAATATTCTCACTTAAGAGTGCGCGTCGGCCTTATATCTCCTTTAAAAGAATAATTTTAAAAAAATGGTAATGGCAACATATCATAACATATTTAAACGTGCAGTTGACCACACAAAAAGTTTTGCCCTCTTATTCTCAAGATCACCCCAAAGTGAACATGTCCGTGGCTGCTCCTTCCACAATTCATGCGCAACAGTTGCGTGCATTTCAACTTCGGCAGCATCCAAGTAATCTGCAACCATCAGATTTGTGGACAACCCACGTGGCCCTTATAACGATGCATATCAAGGATCGGGGGGGGGGGGGGGGGCTGGTGCTGGGTCAGATCTCATGGAATCAGAGGCACTGGAACCAATCTTTTCCAAATCTGGTGACCCTGCTTGGCCTGAATTTCTGCAGCGAGATGAACCCCTCCTTTGGAAGAGTTTTCTTTTTACACTCTAAGCCAACCTAAAAAGAAAATAAAAGAAACCTCTTAAGTTTTAGAGCTTCTCCATCATGGTTAAGCCATTAATCTTCCTTCCAGAAACAACCCCCTCTCCCCCAGAAGCATTAAAGTTGTCTCTACACAATAGATTCTCAGCACAATCCAGAATAACTACAGGAGCTCTTACGTCAATGTAGTTATGGTGCCACCTATGGAAAACCTATGGGAAATGCATAGAGCAATCCAGAGTAAATTTTTCTTACGTCAACGTAACAGCTCCCATAGTTACTCTGGATTGTGCTGTCCATCTCAGCCCTGCTCATCATTATACTGGATCATTCTCCCACTCGCATCTGGTCCATTCTACCTAGGGTTGACTTATTGTATATTTTAATTGAATTTTTGGGCAAAATCTACAGTAATTACAGGGAGTCCTTGTTCCGGTGTAAGAACAACTTACTCTGGATTCCGATATGAATTTCCCATAGGTTTTCACTAGGTGGTGCAGTAACTAAATGTAGTGCAGTGGTGCACATGAAGTCTCTTACATGCACCCATATTTACTCTGGATTTGGGGATTTGTTTTTTAAAAGTGAGTGCTGATACTCACATATATATATGAGTATGTGCTTAATTTAAACACTATATTACTTCTTAAATTTAAAATTATTATATCTAATTTATTACATTTCAATTTATTAATTACAAGAAGGTTGGATGCTTCCCACTCACAGGAAAAAGGCATTGAAATTTCCCCCCCAAACACAAAATCCATGACATGTCCTGGAAAAAGGGGCCATATGGTCACCTTTAGAAAGGAGGTCTGAGGTCTTAGAAATAACAATTGTGAGTTTTCTAAAGCTAACATTCAGACTACTTCAAAGGTGTTTTCTCCATCATCCTTATAATGAGCTTTTTAAATATGTCCACCTTATTATTCCCATAACGCAGATGGGAAAAACTGAGGCAGATCTTTTTTTTTTGGGGGGGGGGGTCAGTTTTATTAACCCATTTAGATCAATTGCTCTTCATTGGGCATCATGCCTAAAGGGGTCCCGACCTAGGGGCATCTACGCTATTCTATTCAACTGCACAAGTGTGTACACAACTGCACAAAACTTTTTTTTTTACTTTTGGAATTACAACATTTTTTATGCAGTTTTATATTCAAATTTTTTTATGCAATTTTGTATTAAAATGGTGTTGAAGAATTGGTGCACAATTTAGGATTGCGTTGTCAGAGGCTCTGATTCCATTGGCAGTCTTAGGGTATGTATGTGTGTGTATAGGATCAAAATTTTTTAGTTATCTTACAAGTTTTGTATCTCTATTGATCCTACTGCCCAATGCATTGTAACTTGCATTGCATTGCAACCACATAGTATAAACCACATTGCATTGCAACCACATAGTATAAATTGTGGCTACACCACATTATTACATTTTAGCATCAGGACCCATTGGAAGGAGAGATACTGAACCTGAAGCACAACTATTTTGGCCACCTCATGACTCCTTGGAACTGTAGTCTTCAAAATGGGGATTGGGACCCCCTTTGGGAGAAGCAACACCAACTTTTAAAAACAACAATCTATCCCAACCCACTAGAAAAAAGAGATCAAGAAATATGGTTGCAATCCTAAAGACACTTTCCTGGGAGCAGTGGTGGGCTTCAGGGGGGTTTTCACAGGTTGTATAGAACCGTTTGCTAATGAGCACCTGGTTCTGAGAACCGGTTACTAATGGGACATAGAACCTGTTGTTAATTTAGATTGTTAGGATATAGAACCTGTTATTAATTTATCTGAATCCTACCACAGAGTAAGACACAACGGCGCTTATTTTTGACTAGACATGGTTAGGATTGTGCTCTAAATAATATTTTATTAATATAAATACTTTATTACTTAATAATAATCAGGGTCCTGCATGCCTTAGGCTGCTGGAGAACTTACATACAGACTGCAATCCTATAAACACTTACCTGGGCATAATTCCTATTGAACTCAATGGGATTTACTTCTTAGTAGACAAGCCCCCAAATCCAGAGTAACTACGGGAGCACGTAAGAGACTGTACGTGCACCCTTAGTTACTACACCACCTAGTGAAAACCTATGGGACATTTATATTGGAATCCAGAGTAAGTTTGGAATCCTTTCACCGGAGCAAGGACTCCCCGTAGTTACTCTGGATTTTGCCCTAAATTAGGATTGTGCTGACAGTGAGTGTATACATTTCCTAGATTCTGGTTGCAATCCTAAAGACACTATTCTAGGAGACCCACTGAACACAATGAAACTATGGGCATGATCCAGAGTAACTACGGGGAGTCCTTGCTCTGACGTAAGAACAATTTACTCTGGATTGCAATATGAATTTCCCATAGGTTTTTACTAGGTGGTGCCATAACTAAGTCGACGTAAATGTCTCTTACGTGCTCCCGTGGTTACTCTGGATTGTAGGGTTACTTTTGAGTAGATATGGTTAGGATTGAGCTCTCTGTGTCAATATGGTGTTTGAGGACTGTTCCTCCATATCTTTACAATCATTTTGGGGTACCCAGGAAGCTGAACTGGAGGGCAAAATAGGTAGCGAGGGACTTCCAGGCCAGTTTAAAGGCTGAAACTGGGTTCAATGATATGCCAATTAGTAGAGCAGTGGTTTTTAACCAGTGTGTCATGACACACTTGTGTGCCGCGGATAGTCCTCAGATGTGCCATGGGAATTTGGAGATTGACATTCATTAATAGGAAATTTGGGGGATTTGAACAGTCTGGTGTGTCTTGTCAATGGTAAAAACAATGGATGGTGTAATATTGTTTTTAACATATATGTTTTTAGCCTGGATGTTTTAATTGTTTTTGTTAATTGTACTATTTATGTTTTTAATTATGTTTTATGTTAGCCACCTCGAGTCGGGCTATTGGCCAGAGAAAGACGGGATATAAATCAATCAATCAATCAATCAATCAATCAATCAATCAATCAATTTTGACAATTTCAGTTCCTTATTAAGTGAAGTTGCCATGAGTTGAAAAAGATTTAAAATCCAATTTTTCCAAAACATTTTTTCAACCCACCAAAAATTGCTGGCGACCCACTGTTTGGGAAACATGGTTCATTGTGGTTCATCATTCTCGACCCACCGTTTGGGAAACATAGTTCATTGTGTTGGCTGATCCCGTGTCTATGAGAAAAAAAAAAACTTCTCTCCCTTCGTTCTCTTTACATGATGGCTTAACCGGGTCGGGAGAGAAAATAAACTTTACCACTTAAATTGTGCTGATTGTGTAAAATAGCCCCAAAGTTGCTTTTCCTGAGCAAATCAGATCCCTCCTGCTTTTCCGAGCACCACATTTGTGGGCATGCATTACCCATCTGTGGGAAGAGAGAGAAGGGGGGAGAAGGAGAGAGAAAGTCCATGTCGCTACGTGTTTCTGGTGCTAATCTCGGAGCTGGATCTACTCCCAGTCCCAGGGTCACTTGTACACAAAGTTCCCATTGTGAAACCAGGGTTAAGATGGCAGCCTCTTAGGGATGCTTTGAAAGTATGCATTTTAAAAAGAAAACTTGTGTATGCCTAAGCCTCTTATTTAATGAATGATTCCCTTTGTATTTACATGTTCCACGATCCACGGAACAAATAGAGCTTAGTTGCTAGAGAGTGAAAACTTGGAGTCTTCTGGGGAGAAAGACAGAAAGAAGAGGAAAAGGAGGAGGGATTGGGTTTTTGGGGGGAGGGGGGAATAAGTAAGGGCAGAAGAGGGTCTTACGGTATTTTCTAGAGGAGGCCAAATAAGTTGGTTCCAAGTTCAGCCTCACCTGTGCTTGACCGAGAGACATGAGATTGGACACGTTTCTCCAGCATTCCAGAAAAGCATGTTCTAAAAATAAGCCATCCCTACAGTTGAGAGATGAGTAAATTAGATCCCACTAATAGGGTGGGGAAGACACTACATCTGCATCTGAGTAAACCGTCTCAACCAAATCTATCATTCTCCGCAGTTGCCTCCTCTGCTTTTTTTGTCCTCACAACAACCCTGTGAAGTAGGCAAGGCAGCAGACTACAGAAAAAGAGCAACTGGGCCAAGCTTACTCATGGCTGATTGGGGATTCTCAATGGGATCTTGCAGGTCCAGAACAACTACACCATTCTGATTCTAGGCTGCAATCCTAAAGGCAATTTCCTGGGAGCAAGACCTATTGAACACAATAGCTCTTACTCCCATTGAGTCTGTCTTAATTGTGGGATTCAAATAAATTAACAACAGGTTCTATGTCCTAATAACCTAAATTAACAACAGGCTCTATGTCCCATTAGTAACCAGTTCTCAGAACCAGGTGCTCATTAGTAAAGGGTTCTATAGAACCTGTGAGAACCCCCTGATGCCCACCACTGGCTACTTTTGAGTAGACATGGTTAGGATTGTGCTCTGACTTCTGTTACTTCCAAATGTCTTGTGGTACAGCCCTTACTGCACCTGTAGGGTGTCCAAAGGATTGAAACTGGGACTCCCTGCAGGCACAGCAAGGATTCTTGAGCCTCACACAACTGTATTAGCTTTTCCATATGGAAATGAGGTCTGACTTGTATTAACAACTTATTGGATCCCTGTTGGTTATGGGATTTTGTTGTGTCCCAATAACACCTCATTGGCTCTCTGAATAATCAGTCTCAATCAGGGTGACCAGATGACTGTAAAAACTCAGATTTGTCTGGATTTTTGCCTCCTGTCCAGGTGTCCTATATTTTGGCATCATTGTCCTACATTTTGGCTTCATTTTAAAACTTCATGATAGTGCACAGTACCCCATCATGCCATATGTCATTGGATTTGTATTGAAGGGCAGAATCCAATACAAAAATCAGTTTTGAGATATCTCCTTCCTATCAAAAGGTATGGTCAAAAAACCAAAAGAAAGAAAACATTTTGGGGCAAATTTTTCAGCGGGTGGGAATTTTGGCATGGGAATAGGAATTTTGGCCTTGGGGTTTAGGAATTTTGGGTTTGGCATCTGGTCACCCTGGTCTCACTGGTTAGTTCTGAGTTAATGAAATTCACTTTTTCTTACATATGACAATTGTATTGACATATGACTGCAGGACTGGATGTGTTGTACTGGTCTAAATTGGGTAAGATGGTGCAAAAAATTATATAAATGAATAAATTTACAGAACATTTTAATAATACACATGAGAACTATAATGTATGTAGAACCACATGAAAATTATGAACTCTTTGCCAAACTCTTCTTGCACGTACTGACCAAGCCAGAAACACCTGAAGGCATAAATTGTTCTGGGTTAAAATAATGCCAGGGGAAAACATAAACACTTGGAACAATTATATTGTCATATAATTGTATGACAATTACAGTTATATTCAGTGGTGGGATTCAAATAAATTAACAACTGGTTCGATGTCCCATTAGTAACCGGTTCTCAGAACCAGGCACTCATTAGCAAAGGGTTCTATAGAACCTTTGAGAACCCCCTGAAGCCCACCACTGGTTATATTATACAATTGTATATAACTGTATACAATTATAACTGGCATATATTATACTTTTATTGCTTTTTAATTGCTTTAATTGTGTTTTTATTGCTTTTAAGTGCATTTATTTTTTAATTCATATTTTTTTATTGTATAAATTGTTGATCATTGGTGCTTTGGGTGCTCTTCGAGAAGAAAGTTGGATTACAAATCTAATCAATAACGGGTGTCACAAATGGCAGCTATGGCACAGCATGGTCTCCAACAGTCCCCAATAGTCCAGAGGCTCATTGGAAACTGGAGGTTTCCTTTGGGATGAATTGGTGACCCCCGAGGACCACAAATGGCCGTGGCAGTGGCACAGCCAGGCAGTGGTGGGCTTCAGGGGGTTCTGACAGGTTCTATAAAATCCTTTGCTAATGAGCGCCTGATTCTGAGAACTGATTACTAATGGGACATACAACCTGTTGTTAGTTTAGGTTATTAGGACATACAACACGTTGTTAATATATTTGAATCCCATCACTGCCCACAGGCCAGAGTTTGCCTATCCCCTGCACTAACTGCTAGACTACACAGCCTTTTTAAAACTGGTCCTCCTGAAAACATGCATGTTGGACACTGCCTATATTTCATTATTAACAAGAACGACAGACAGACAGACAGACAGACAGATAGATAGATAGATAGATAGATAGATAGATAGATAGATAGATAGATAGATAGATAGATAGATAGATAGATAGTGATTAAAAACAAAAAATAAAAACCTAGGACATGATGGGGGGTCAAACAGAACTGTATCCAAAAGTACTGGAGATTTCTTTTAAGTGGTCCTAAATTCCAATTTAAACTCGTTCTATATTACTTCTCATCCTTTTTCTGACTGCCTTATAAGAGAGTCCTGCCCATATTAATTAGCAGCCGCAAATTTGAAAGGGGGGGGGGTGGAATTATGAGAGGACACTTCTCTATGGAACCTGAAAGCTCTAACTTATCAATTTCTTTTAATCCTCCATCTCGAGGTGTGAATTATTTTTGTATTTCCATATTTCTCAAGTAGCACTTAATTTAATCTCAGCCCCATTTCCTTCAATACGCTATTGTTGCATCTTTTAAAGCAGCCCCCCTGCTCCCTCCTTCTAGCTCAGATACCCATGAAATTGGTTTAATGAAGCATAAAAGTATGAGGCATTAACAACAGTGGGATTCGGGTGGTGGGAGCCCATCATTTTTTTTCAGGGGCACTCATATTTCCTGGCTAATTTATAAAATCAGCGCACAAATGATTTTTATCACGGCCATAACATCAGTATAAATGACTGCCTTTGCCGGAATGTGGCAGTTCGTCAACTGCTTGAAATGAGATCTATTAGCCAAGATGGAGGGGGTTGGAGAGAGAGAGAGAGAGAGAGAGAGAGAGAGAGAGAGAGAGAGAGAGAGAGAATCTTCCCCTAAAAGATTTGGGCTTGGATGATGAAAGCTAAAAAACCAACTCAGTACAACTTTTAGACTTGTGTTAAACATGCAGACAGATGACTGCCTTCTTTAGTGTGAGACCAACGATCTGTCTTGCCTGGTCTTGGGTTGACCATATGTAAGGTCCCACCAAACGTAGGACACCTAGGAAAAATGTAGGATGTGAAGGATGAAGGACGATCTATCTTGCCTGGTCTCGGCATGACCATATGTAAGGTCCCACCAAAAGAAGGACACCCAAGTAAAATGTAGGATGTGAAGGATAAAAACTTAAAAAACTTCATATATATTTGAATTTAATGCACCATCGAATCTAATGCACACCCTATTTTAAAAGCCTTGAATTTAAAGAAGATGTTTACTGCTGATTGTAAGGTTCAGGTGCAAAATTTAATTTTATTGCATACAGCAATGAATTCTATGATAATTATAATAATAATATACAGTAATAATGGGTTATTTTAATGCTTTTTACCTAATTGCACAACTTAATACAGCTATTTGTACTGGAAATCTTTTTCCACCATGGAGCTTTGGTGGCATGGCAGTGTGCCACAAGTGATCCCCAGGTGTGAGTGGAGATCATTTGGTTAATTCAAACATTATGTTACTTATTATTAAACTAGCTAACTTACCAGTTATTGCAGAAATAAAATTTAAAGAATATGATGGGCACTGGCAGGTAGTGGGCACCAATAGGCCTTGGGTACTGGTGGGCAGCAGGCACTGGCAGGTTCTGGCAGCCACCAGCAAGCAGTGGGCACTGGCAGGCACCGGACACCAGTAGATACTGCCCGACACTGGCAGCCACCAGTGGACACTGGTGGGCACCAACAGGCAGTGAGCAGCAGGCACAGGTGGGTACTAGGCACCAACAAGCCGTGGGCACTGGTGGCCATCAGTGGGCACTGGTGTCACGTGGGCACCATCAAGCACCAGTAGGCACCCAGCAGTGGATGTAGAACCACTGGACCCAGCACCACTGGACCCCATGAACATTGGTGGGAACTGGGGAATAATGGTCAACTGGGGAATAATGGGCACCAGGCAGACACCAGACACTGGTGGTCCCTGGACATTGATAGTTACTGGCAGGCAATGCTAGGCACCTGTGGACATTGAAGGCAGCTGGCACTGGGTACTAGTGAGCATGAGTGGGCACTTGTGGGCATGAGTGGACGGGCACTGGGCACCAGCAGGCACTGGATAGTTAGTCAGTTTATATATATATATATATATATATATATATATATATATATATATATATATATATAAAACTAGTACATATACCATATTTACTTGAATCTAACACTCACATTTTTCTGCTGAATATAGTCTCCAAAATTGGGGTGGGCATTAGATTTGATAGTGCATTAGATTTGAGGAAAATGGTACTTTGATTATAAGTAGAGGTCAGTATTTAGCTTAACAGTTTACTCTATTGTAATAAAAATGTAACAAACTTGTTGTATAAAGGAGAGCAATTAGGTAAAATCATAACACAAAATATGTCATATTATGTTTGTTATACAACTCATTCTTATATGCAGTAAAATTAAATTTTGCACCTGCTTTGCAGTTGCGCATTACAATTCCCAATAAATATTTTTTATATCAAGTCTTTTAAAATTGGGGTGCGCATTAGATGCAATGGAGCATTAGATCTGAGTAAATACAGGTAATCTGTTGCAAGATCGAATGCTGCCTGCTCACAAGGAAAAGGAGGACAAGGAAGATTTTTTCCAGGACTCTAGGCTAAGATAAATGACATGTCCTGGAAAAAGAGGATATCTGTTTACTCTGCCTTGACTGCCCTGCTGCAACTGCAGGATGCAGCACATGCCCCATTGGTACAGCTATGCCAGTGCTAGGAAGTTGGTTAGGATTGTGCCCAAAATAAATTGTGAAAGCTGCCCAGGAAACAGAAATTATATTAACAGCCAACACAATTACAATACAAAATGTTTGCCAATATCTCGGCAAGGTGTACCTGAATCCAGCGGACGAGTGTTGATATCACCTGGTGGATGAAGAGGGGAATGCTTAGAAAAGCAAATGAACAGTTAATTCTGGGGAGGGGGGAATGGAGAGGGGTGACTATATATCATAATCAAAAGAAGACGACAAGACCCCCCCCCCCCCAAATGTAGGACACTCAAGAAAAATGAAGGGCTTTACAAAATAAAAACTAAATCTCTCTCTCTCTCTCTCTCTCTATCTTTTATACCACGATGTGAGCACCCACGAAGAACCATTTTTTTAGAAATTTAACCCCTATCAAAAAGGGGTGCAACATACTTTCATCCTATACTTAACATTGAAGACTGACTGATCAAGGCCTTGGCCCAACCCCTGGACTTAGAAGCATGAAATTTGAGGAGTGTATTTTTTCTGTGATGTAAATGGTAAGAACTGATTTGGTGCCCGGTGGTGCCAGTGCTCAGTGATAGCTGCCGCAAAGTGTTGACCACTGGTGCCAAGTGCCTGGTGCCCAGCAGGTATGCCTGGTGCTCAGATGGGGTGCCACGTGGTGCACACTGCCCGCTAGTGCCTGCTGCTGCCTGCTGCCGCCCAGTAGGAATCCCGGTGCTCTGTGCTGCCCACTGACCTCTGAGTGGTGGTGCCTAATACCCAGTGGTGCCAAGTAACTATGCCCAGTGGTTAGTAGGGATGCCAAGAGCCCACTGATACCTGGTGGTGTTCACTGCCTGCTAGTGCCTGCTGCCCAGCGGTGCCCGCTGCCCAATGGTGCCCGGTGGTGCCTGTTAGGGATGCCCAGTGCTTACTGTGGCATAGTGTGGTGCCCACTTCCCGCTGCTGCATGCTGCCCACTGTGCAGTGGTGCCTGCTGCCCAATAGTGCCCAGTAGGTATACCTGATCTCTGCTGGTGCCTGGTGCTGCCCACTACTGCCCCCAATACCCTTCAGTGCCCAGTGCCCACCAGCCATGCCTGGAGCCTACAAATATTCTGGAAATTTTACTCCCACAATGACAAGTTTATTCTGCTAGTACTCTTATATATTGCTTTCATGTGCTTCATTTAAACAAATCCAAAACTACTATATCTACTTTATTACATTTAGAACACAACCCTAACTAAAGTCTACTCACAAGTAAACCCCATTGTATTAAATAGGTCTTACTCCCAGGGAAATGTTTTTAGGATTGCAGCCTTAATTTATTAATTACAAGAAGGCTTTCTGCTGCCTGCTTAGAAGAAAAAGATAGACACTGAAAGTTTTTTTCCCTGGACACAAGGCTAAAATTCAGGACATGTCCTGGAAAAAGAGGACATATGGCTGCACTGGGGGTGGGGTTGACTCCAGGTGCAAAAGAGATTTTTTATAACACTCAAAAATATAAAATCAAAGTCCCAAAGAAGTCTTTCCGAGGAGCCTCTTACGGGAGTTTTTAGAGGGCTTTCTGGGTTACCTTGCTATCGAGGAAGTGGTCCGCTTCTTTCGTGCTCCTGTCAAGGAGAAGCAAAGGTTATTGACAGATGGAGTGTTTTCTGATGGAATCGGGTGTCTCCGTCGCATGCCAAACAAGTGGCCGGACATATAGTTCCTTGTATAAACGTTACGGAATAGAAGCTCCGTCTACCTGTTGGCAGATGAGGTGGTGAGAACCTGGAGTAATTAATACATGAGCACAGCCATGGACCACAGCGATGCATTATTGGGTTTACATGCTGGGAAGTCAGAAAGCCATTAACTTCATCTCAACCATTTCTCCACATGTAGCACTACCAACATCAAAACTCTGAACTCCAATAATATGATCTTACAAATAATAATAATGGTCCAATAATAATATGGTCAGGGAACAGGGGTAAATTACCCCAAATGGGGTAAAAATGAAATTCCTGGGGGTAATGGATGGGGCACTGGGAAGGAGTTTGAGCCAGCCGCGGCTTTGAGCGGCTAAGTCCGAGCACTGTAGGAACATATCCTACATTTTATCCTACATTTTTTTTAAAAGTCTGGATGGTTTAAATAGATTCAATAAAATTTTGAATTCAAATACAGTGGTGCCTCACATAAAGAGCTTAATTTGTTCTGGAGGCATGCTCTTTAAGTGAAACACTCTTTAAGTGAAGCGGATTTTTCCATAGGAAATCATGGAAACTCAGACGATTGGTTCCACAACCCCCAAAATATTCGTATAAAAATATTAACTGGATGTAAAAATGATGAGAAAACACTGGAACTGAATTCAAAACATGCATTCAATGTGCATGATCCTATGACGTCTACTTAGGCTGCATTCTTAAAGACATTTTCCTAGGAGTAAGCCCCATTTAACACAATGGGGCTTACTTCTGGGTAGACACGGTTAAGAGGCAGCAATCAAAGACACTTTCCTGGGAGTAAGCCCCATTTAACAGAATGGGGGTTACTTCTGAGTAGACATAGTTAGGAGTCTGCAATCAAAGACACTTTCCTGGGAGGCTTACCTGGGGTGCTGCTGGAGGTTCAAGGTGGTCGGTGGGAGCACTTGGAGGCTGTTAGGGGCAGCTGCCTCTGGCACCTCCAGGCCACTGCCCCCTAGTTGGGGGCAGTTAGAGGCAGCAGCACTGGCCAGCAGCCCTTTTAAAGAGCCTCCATGCGGAGCGTCAGGGCTACATAGCATGCATACCCATAGCACGCTTGCTTGTTAAGTGAAGCAGAACTTGGTATGTGAAGCAAAATTTCTTGGAAATTTTTGCTTGTTATGTGAAATGCTTGTTAAGCGAGGTACCACTGTAATTAATAATATACGATTTCCTTCCTTTCGAATCAAGGGGGTAATGTTGGCATATCTAAATATATTTTGGGGTAAAAGGTAAAAACGTTCCCTGACCCCTGATCTTACTAGTATAAGACAGGTTGGGAATGTTAATCTAGCAGTTTAAATTGGAGTGCAATCCTAACCTAGGCCTGCACAACTCATCAGTCTTCCCGTTCCCATGGGATGTAGAGAGGCAAGCACATGTCCATGCACCCCACCACATGTTTTGTGATGCCCCCAGGACAGCAGGGGACTTATGCCAGGGTTTAGGCCAGCCTAACTGGGGGGTTAGGATTGCAGCTTTGGTGCCCTTGATTAACAAGGACCACGTCCCTAATTATGTCTACTCAAAAGTATTCCCATTGTGTTCAATGGGTCTTACTCCCAGGAAAATGTGGAAAATGTGACTACATTTTCCTGGAAGTAAGACCCTTTGAACACAATGGGGCTTACTTTGGAGTAGACATTCTTGGCATTGCAGTTTTGGGCTGGTCTCTCTTGAAGGCTTTGCAGGTTTTCTCCCCTGCAAAGGGCAGAACTTTAGGTTTCTTAGGAATAAAGGTAAGAAGGAACAGCTTTGCAGAAAATGCTCTGCACCCCAGAGTGCAGAAGAGTGCGCCTTATTCATGCAACTTGGATGAGTTCTGGAATTTGGATTGGTGATTCTTTTTCACACCGAAGGCTCATCTTTTATCTTTTTGTGCAAATAACTTTCTTTCTTTCTGTCTCTCTCTCTCTCTTTTTTTCCTAGGGCATCCTTCATCAGCCAAACCTTCAAATGCATGGCAGGTCTGCTTAGCAATATTCAATCAATGGCAGGATTAAAGGTGAAATCAGTCACACAGAGAGAAAACCTACTGCTGCTTCTTGGCAGTCTGGCTTCTCTAATCTCCCTCCAAGAGACAAAGGATCATAACTGATTTACTTCTACTCCCTGGGGGACAATTTGCTAGAGCCTGAAGCAATCAGGAAACACACTGAATGGCTTTCAGACCCAGTGCAAGAGGGACAGCCAAAAGAAAGAAACCTGGGCCCGGCAGTCTCTCTCTCTCTCTCTCTCTCCCTCTCCAGTTTCTCCCAGGCAAATTTGGCAAGCAGCATTTTTTCCCCAGGGTCACTCATAGAACTTATTACATAAAACTTTTGAATGAGTTAGTGATTGGTGGGTGGAATATCTCCAAATAGGAGAGATTCCTTCGTTCTTTCCTTCCTTCCGTCCATCCATCCATCCGTCCATACATCCATGCTTCCTTCCATCAGTCCATCCATCTTCCTTCCTTCCATACATCCATCCGTCTGTCCATCTATCCATCCACCCATGCATCTGTCCATCCATCAGTCTGTTCATGCATCCATCAATCCATCCTTCCATCCTTCATTCCTTCCTTCCATCCGTCTTTCCATCCATCAGTCGGTCCATGCATCTGTCCATCCAGCCTTCCGTCCATCTATCTACCTTCCTTCCTTCCATCCATCCGTCTGTCCATCCATCAGTCCGTCCATGCATCCTTCAGTCCCTCCACCTACCTTCCTTTCTTCCTTCCATCCATCCATCTGTCTGTCCATCCATCAGTACATCCATGCATTTGTCTGTCCATCCTTCTGTCCATCTATCTACCTTCCTTCCTTCCATCCATCCATCCATCCATTAGTCCATCCATGCATCTGTCTGTCCATCCATCAGTCCGTCCATGCATCCTTCTGTCCCTCCACCTACCTTCCTTTCTTCCTTCCATCCATCCATCTGTCTGTCCATCCATCAGTTCATCCATGCATTCGTCTGTCCATCCTTCTGTCCATCTATCTACCTTCCTTCCATCCATCCATCTTTCCTTCTTTCCTTCCTTCTCATTTCATTCATTGTTCATGTGTTCATGTGTTTATTTATTAATTTATTAATTTATTAATTTATTTAATTTATTTCCCATGCCAAAGCAAACGGCCAACATGGACGTACAAAGCTTTATCTTTTTGTCCTGTGATGCAGGGGAATCTGAGAGTGAGTGATTGTCTGAAGGTCACCCAGGATCTTTCCAGGTCTCAGTCCAGCTCCCTAATCACTACACAGTATCTCCCTAATTCCTTCCAAATGGGAGAAACATTGATTTTCAGGACATTAGTATTTATGCATCTGATATCAAGACATTTCCTAATTTATGGGCACCATCCAGGCAGATTGATGAACTTCTCAATCTCACTTATTATAAGTCTGGTTGGACCTGACTGAGGATCATTCTATTGACTATAGCAAGGATAGCCAAACACCATATAGTTAACTGCAGATGTTTACACCCCCCCTTTAAATTGCAGTCTAAAACAGCTTTTCTTACCATTGTGACGTGGCTTTGTAAGCATGGATGCCGCTTTGCCATGCCATGATAGTAAGAAAAATGGTTTTAAACCACAATTTAATGGGTTTAAATGCTTTTTAAAAGCAGATTTCATCAGCTGTTTTGTTTATTTTGCATTTGCAGACATTGTGGGACTGGAACCAGTGGTTTCGCTAGGACTAGCATCACCTGGTGTGGGAACCCAGCATGTCACCCTTACCATGGCCAGTGGGCATGGTAGTGCATCACCACTTCACCCCGCGCTGGATTTTTGGCTGACTTTTGATGGAATAGATTTATTCCCACACAACTTATTTACATGCATTCTGCATGAAATTATGCATGATGGTATTATTCAAAAATACCAAGATACAAAAAAATTAGCATGGTGTCACTCCTGCGCACATCACCTGATGTGTGCCACACTGCCCTAGCAATGCCACTGAATGGAACCCCCAAGGATACAAAGAACCCACTTTTATTTTGTAATGGTTTCTATAAATTAATACAGTGGTGCCTCACTTAACAAGCACCTCACTTAACTAGTGTTTCACATAACAAGCAAAAATTTCCAAGAAATCTTGCTTCACATAACAAGTTCCGTTTCACTTAACAATCAAGTGCGCTATGGGCATGCATGCTATGCAGCCCTGACGCTCCGCACGGAGGCTCTTTAAAAGGACTGCCGGCTAGCACTGCTGCCTCTAACTGCCCCCAATTTGGCTACCTGCCCCTAACTGCCCTCATCAACAACCTTGAACCTCCAGCAGCAGCCCAGGTAAGCCTCCCAGGAAAATGTCTTTGATTGCAGCCTCCTAACCATGTCTATCCAGAAGTAAGCACCATTGTGTTAAATGGGGCTTACTCCCAGGAAAGTGTCTTTAAGATTGCAGCCTAAGTAGACTTCATAGGATCATACACATTGAATGCATGTTTTGAATGCAATTCCAGTGTTTTGTCATCATTTTTACATCCAGTTACTATTTTTATAAGAATATTTGGGGGGTTGTGGAACCAATCATCTGAGTTTCCATGATTTCCTATGGAAAAAACTGCTTCACTTAAAGAGCATTTCACTAAAAGAGCATGCCTCTGGAACGAATTAAGCTCTTTATGTGAGGCACCACTGTATTTTTAATTGTAAATTATGTATAATTTGTCCTTTGAAGAATTTATTTAAAAATTTGAATCCCATGCATGTCTATTCAGTAATGTCTCATTATGCATGGAGTGGTGCTTACTCCTGTGGAAGTGTGTATAGGATTGCAGTCTGAGACAAGGATCCGGATATCTGTTGCGACTCCGAGGAGATTCTGGGGAATTCTAATCCAGTATGTATGAATGAAAGTCAAGCTCTTAATGGGTTTTCTCTCTTCACTTCAAACTGGTAATTGCTGGTATCTGTGGTGGACATTGGATAGTCTTCAGTAATGCTAGATCTTTGGTCAATGGGCTCCTAAACTCTCAGCCGGTACAGGTAAATTCAGGTCTCATTCACCTGTCCTTTTCTCCTTAAACATCTTACAAGCAATGTTTTAATTCCTGTTTAGTATAACTTCCATTTTGGGAAAATGGAAACATGCTGTTAAAAATACATTAAGTAAACAGAAATAACGGTAAAACAACATTCGCAACAGATAAGGATTACCCTGGAGACTCAGACACTGAACTTTTTAGCACCAGAAAACACTTTAAAACCATCTGTTGTGACCCACATTATAATATTAGATAAAAAAGAGTACAGAAATATTTATTTTAAATCATATTATATATATGTCGGTGATGCTCTAGGGGGAATTCCTGCTGCAGGCAGGGGGTTGGACTAGACCTACTAGGTCCCTTCCAACTCTATCTTTCTATAATTCTAAGTACACACACACACACACACACACACAGTGGCACCTCATGTAACAAGCGCCTCATGTAAAGTATGTTCCATGTAACAAACAAATATTTCTCTAGGATTCTGCTTCACATAACAAACTGTGCTTCACGTAACAAAAACACTCGTTGGCAGTTGGGGCAGACGCCCTGGCCGGCAGCCTGTTTAAAAAGCGTCAGGGCTGCCTTGCGCACCTGCCCATAGTGAAAGCAACACTTCCATGCTGTTCCTCTGTGGCCGGAGGGAGAGAAGAGCAGTGGAGAAGAGGGAAGCAGCTCAGGGTAGCCAGAAGGGAGCAGGGGAGGGAGAGGTTCAGGATGGAGAGGAGGAGAAAGTGGGGAGGCACTTGGAGGGTGTCTTGGATTGCAGCCTCCTAACCATGTCTACCCAGAAGTAAGCCCCATTGTGTTAAATGGGTCTTACTCCCAGGAAAGTGTCTTTAGGACTGCAGCCTAAGTAGATGTCAAAAGATCATGCACATTGAATACATGTTTTGAATTCAATCCCAGTGTTCTGTCATCCTTTTTAGATCCAGTTAATATTTTTATATGAATATTTTTGGGATTGTGGAACCAATTGTCTGAGTTTCCATTATTTCCTATGGGAAAATCCGCTTCACGTAAAGAATGTTTCACGTAAAGAACATGCCTCTGGAACAAATTAAATTTGTTACGTGAAGCGCCACTGTTTATATATCTATATCTATATCTATATCTATACCTATACCTATATCTATCTATCTATCTATCTATCTATCTATCTATCTATCTATCTATCTATCTATCTATCTATCTATCTATCTATCTATCTATACACACACACACACACACATTGATGAGTGAGTGAGTGACTTTTCTCAAATATATCTACTGTATTCTGTTTAGTATAACTTTAGTATATATATATTTGAGAAAAGTATATATATATTTAGAATATATATATTTGAGAAAAGTCACTCACTCACTCAGTCATCAATGCTCAGCCAAAACTGGTGGGCCTAGAAGCGTGAAATTTGGGGTGGGTGTTCCTTCCGTGACTGAGGGGTGCACTAAGAACCGGTTTTTGGAAATTCCAACCAGAAGGGGGTGAAAAGGGGCACAACGCGTTTTCCTCCCTATACTTTGCATTGAAGAATTGCTGACTCCTCAACATTCCACCCCAACTGCTGGGCCTGAAGCATGGAATTCTGGGAGGGATCCTTCTGTCACCTGAACACCCACCAAGAACCGATGTGGAGAAATTTAATCCTTTAGGGGCTGAAAAGGGGTCCAACGTGTTTTTTTCCTATTCTTAACATGGAAGACTGACCAACATCCAGCCAATTTGGTTTCAGTGCCTGGTGCACTGGGGGGATGTTGTTTGGAGGGAGGGGTTCCACTGGGGAGGATGCCGCGCATGGGGAGTGTTGCACATGAGGAGGTGATGCACATGGGGAGGTGATGCGCATGGGGGTTGATATGTATGGGGGATGCTGCTCATGGGGGACTGATGCTCATGAGGGGATGATGTACATGGGGGAATCTTGTGCTTGGGAGTTGATGTGCATGGGGACTGATGTACAAGGGAGACTGATGTGCATAGGGAACATTGTGCATGGGGGGGTCGATGCACATGGGGGGATGATGTGCATAGGGGGAATGATGCACATGGCAGAATGATGCGCCTAGGGGGATGATGCACATTGATGATTGAAGTGCATTGGGGGATGTTGCACATGGGAGGGTTGATGTGCATGGTGCATTTAAAAAGATGGGGGGTTGATGCGCATGGTGGAATGATGTGCATGAGGGGCCGTTGCGCATGGGGAGGTGATGTGCATGGGGATATGATATGCATGGGGGGATGATGCGCATGAGGGTTGATGCACATGAGGGGATGCGTATTGGGGATTGATGCACATGGGGGCTTGATGTGCATGGGGCTGATGCGCGTGGGGAGATAATGCACATAGGGGGGATAATGCAGATGGGGTGGATGAACATGAGAGATGTTGTGTATGGGTTGGATGTGCATGGAGGGTTGCTGTGCATGGGTGGTTGATGCGCCATAGGGGGATGTTGTATGAGGAATTTTACTCCTGCAATACGGGTACGCTTTTGCTAGTGAATTAATTAATTAATTGATTGATTGATTCAAATCAGTTTATAAGCACTTTATAACAGAGTGAGGCAAGTGTATACAGCCTCTCCAGCGTGCAGAATAACCTCCATTGGTATGGGGAGCAGAGCTTCCCTTGCCTATGGAGGATTTCAGCTAGAGGGGTCTTGCTAAGAGCTGTGGCTGTGGGGAGGCTTGCTGAGGGACGCATCTGGTCCCTGGGCTCGGGGTGTGGAGACTCTGATCTACAGCATACAATTGACTTGGAAAAGATGGCACTGACGGAGGGATGGACGGACAGACAGACAGACAGGTAAAGTAGAGAGAGAGAGAGAGAGAGAGAGAGAGAGACAGAGACAGACAGACAGACAGACAGACAGACAGACAGACAGATAGATAGATAGATAGATAGATAGATAGATAGATAGATAGACAGAGGTAGGCAGGCAGGCAGACAGACAGACAGACAGACAGAGGCAGGCAGGCAGGCAGGCAGGCAGGCAGGCAGATAGATAGATAGATAGATAGATAGATAGATAGATAGATAGATAGATAGACAGACAGACAGACAGACAGACAGACAGAGGCAGGCAGCCAGACAGGCAGACAGGCAGACAGACAGACAGACAGACAGATAGATAGATAGATATGGCATAGAAATAAGCAGGCCTCCGTCAGTCTTGAAAGACTATGGTATCGTGCTCAGCGCTGCATACACTGCATGTGAAGCACGAAAGCCTGGGTTGGATTGTTATGGAGGATAGGCTGTTACCCAAGCAGCAAATTCCCCTCTCCACGCCACTGAATTAGTCCAATGGAAAGGCAGAGCCAATACGATTGGATCGAGCTGCGTTGCAGAGCTGGGCTAAGGACAGGAGCTCACCCTGTCTTGTGGGGCTGACTCGGGAATCGAACCCTGGCCTTCTGGTTAACAGGCACAGCGTCTTTACCGCTTGCGCCATCACAGCCCACGGCATAGAAATAGGGTTGCCATATGTCCTGAAAAACAGGGACAGTCCTGATTTTGGGGGATCATGTTCACATACTTGCAAATGGGACAAAGGATCCTGTTCTGATTTTGTGAAAGTAAATTATGGCAACCCTACATCACTAATTGGAAAATATGGGTATGGTATGGGATGGATAGATGGATATCAGTGGTGGGCTCCAGCAGGTTCGCACATACTCTATAGAACCGGCTGTTAACAAGAGATAGGACATAAAGTTTAAAAATAGCCATTTAAAATTGGCTGCCAGATGGGCATAGAACTGGTTGTTAATTTCTTGGAATCCCATCACTGGATAGATTGATAGATACAATATGCCAGAATGAAAAGAAGGAAGAGAGAAGGAGGAAGAAAGAAGAACAAGGAAAGAATGGATAGATGGGCAGATGTGCAAGGGAGATGTGCATCAGATGTCAGCAAGAAGGACAGATGTGCAAGGCAGGTAGAGAGTGAGATGGTGTGGAGTGATGTTGACCCTGAAGGTGCCTGCCTGCCCTGGTCCCCCAAGCCGCCCTCCCAGCCTTTGCACAGGGCTGGGTGTGCAGCTTTCCAGCCAGCCCAGCAACAAACAGAGTGTGTTTTGTGTTTGCCAAACAAAGCATGAAAGGAGAGCGCCAAAAGTAGGAGGAGCAGAGCCGGCCTGGACAAAAGGCGGAGGAGGAGCCCTCCTGCAATGGAAATGCAGTTCAGTGGTCCTGAATTGATATGCTCATCCTTTCAACCCCCAGGGCTCGGAGATCACAGAGCCTGAAAGTCCATCAAAGGCCACTTGCCTGCATTGATCCAGGCCAGAGCGGAAGGTTGGCGGTGGCAGGCGGGGGTCTGCCAGGGGTCCAGATGAGGCTGCCTCCCAAGACTAAGAAGCTTTGCTTCTTTGGAAATGGAAGGGGCACCCCCAACTCCAAGCCGCTTGGCAAGGGCTCAAGAGCTGCGCCAGCCCAACACCCAGGAGTCAAGGCCCAAAAGGGGTTGAAAAGATGGCGCCTTGGAGGATATGAAATGACCACACCTGTTAGGATTTTAAAAGATGGCGCCTTTTAGCCTTTTAAAAGATGGCGTCTTTTAGGATTTTAAATAATGGCACGTTATGGTATTTCAAAAGATGGCACCTTTTAGCCTTTTAAAAGATGGCACCTTTTAGGATATTAAAAGATGGTGCCTTTAAGGATGTTAAATGACGGCACCTTTTAGGATTTGAAAAGATGGCACCTTTTAGGATATTACATAACTGCAGCTTTTAGGATTTGAAAAGATGGCATTTTTTAGGCTTTTGAATGATGGCATGTTATAGGATTTTAAAAATATGTCACCTTTTAGGATTTTAAAAGATGGCATCTATAGGATTTTTAAAGATGGCACCTTGAAGGATTTTAAAAGATGGCACCATGAAAAACTTTTCGAACAGAATTACATAATTTTCCGATTCAAACTGTGCAATCTTCCATTTGCTACTGACTTCTCCAAATAGACAAGGTGTTAAGAATTTTCTGGAACAGTTTCTTTGACTAAGGGCACAATCCAGAGTAACTATGGGAGCACATAAGAGACCTTACGTGCACCCGTAGTTGCTGCACCACTTGGTGAAAACCTATGGGAAATTCATATTGCAGTCCAGAGTAACTTGTTCTTACTCCGGAGCAAGGACTCCCCATAGTTACTCTGGATTTCACCCTATATCGGGATCCCCAAACCTCTTAGCCAAAGGGCCACATCAAATATCTGGCATGGTGTTGAGATCTGAAAAAATTTAAATATAAAATTTCAATCAATATATTAAAGATGGAACTTAGATGAATGAATCAATGGACTCAAATTTCCTTGTGTGTAATTAATCTGCAGAACTCCTTGCCACAGCATGTGGTGGAGATGTCTTGCCTAGATTATTTTCATAGTGGAATGGACAGATTGATAAAGGGGACAATGGGATCTTTGCCTACTCACAAGTAAAGCCGCACTATTGGGCACTTTTACTTTCCCATAGAGTTCAAGGCATATTTTTTATTTTTAGTTGTTTGGCCATAACTTGTGATAGGAAGGAAATATCTCAAAACTGATTTTTGCATTGGATTCTGCTCTTCAATGCGAATCCAACGACATATGACATGCTGGGTACTGCACACCATTGCAAAGTTCCAAAATGGAGGACAATGAAGTCCTTTTGAAGGACAGGCAACTAAAAGAGAGGACAAATCTGGAAATTTCCAGTCATATGGTCACTCTGGGTGAGGGTCACCCAGCACAAGTCCCGGCACAAGTCCCATGCCATAAGTGCCATAAGACACTCATAAGTGCCATAAGACACATAAGTGCCATAAGTAACACTCCTGGGGGTTTAGGCCACAGCATAGACATATGCCTGCCTCTCCATTCCACTATGGGAATGGGTTGCAGATGAATTGTGCCAACTAAAGAGTGCAATCCTAATAGTGTCTACTCAGAAGTAAGTTCCACTGAGTAATTTCCAAGTTGGTTAGGCTACAATCTCTTACACTGGAAGACCTTCAAAACATTGGATCTGCAGCATCCTACACATTCTACCCGGGGGGACAAAAATCTTTCTCTTCCTTTCCACTAATATGGTTTTAATACAACTTTATATATGGTTTTATACGTTTTAATTACTACATCTTAACTGATTGGTCCTGGATCACACATTAATGGGCCCTTTTTTATGTGAATCAGGTCTCATCAATGTTATGATTGTAATATTTAAGGAGTATAAAGATCTATCATGAATCACAAATGCAGTTTGTGTGTTAAAGGGGGGGTTGGATTTAATAAACCGCCCCCTCCTTAAAGCACAGCATGTATCCAAACACCCTGGAGAACTGGATCTTCATGCTACTCATTGAGAATTGGTGCAGTTCTTTCCACTCTGAATAATGCAAGGAAGGTGAGTTCCATCTCTCTTTCTCTCTCTCTCTTCTTTTTCTTTCTCTGTCTTTTTCAGTACTTTTCTTCATTAGAAAACTCATACAAAAGAAGAGTAGAGGGAGAAAAAATGGGACTCATCAGATCCACTGGTTTTTACGGCACCTGATTAGGCTCCTATTTTCCCAGCAGGTTCTTTTTCTTTAAACTGTTGACTATGGATGGCTTGCTGAATGGGATGAACTTTTGGCAAGCAAATTGCAGCATTATAGTTATTTAGTGTAATTTTCAGTGTGGGGGGGAATTGTGGGGTGGGGGGAGTTGTGATCACCTACATCACATCGCTAATGATATCCCTATTTATCAGAAAAGGTGGAAATTTGGGACATTATTCTCTCCTGCCTAGAATTGTAGAACACCAGCCAATTAGATACCCCAGGAAACGATATTTACCCACGGGGCAGTAATGAGTTCGGAGTTAAGATTTAATATCCTTGACGCAACTATTTATCACTATTGACCACTGGTGTTCACCTCGCATTAAAACTCAGTGTCTTCTGTTTCCAGATGTGTGTTCTCTCTTTCTCTCTGTGTGTGTTTCTATCCTTTACTACAATTTTACAGATTCTTACCTGGATTATTTTTTAATTTATTTATTTATTTTTTTCCAAAGCAGCGTCTAATCTTTGCAAAGTTTTCAGCCGGTCACATCCCCATGAACATCTGGTTTACAGGCTTGGCACTTTTAATGGGGCTCAGGAAAGCCATCCCATCAAGAGAAGATTCTTTTCTGTAAAGAGCCATGGGGGAGGATAAGTAGGGGGGAGGACAAAGAACCAGCAGGCAGCATAAAAAACTAAGCAGTCTCTTACAAAAGGAAAGACCCCAGATTGCTGATGGTTATAGAGGGACAGTTTTTGGACCAACTTTTAGAAACATTTGTTGGGCATGTTGGGATTTTCAGTTGCGCGCCACGACATTGGGCATCACAATATATTGTGCATCACAATATATTTTGGCATCACAGTATATTGGGCATCATAATATATTTACACCTTAGAGAACCTCCTGTTTGTGCCAACTGTTAGCAGTGATTTTCAACTTTTTTCATCTTATGGCACACTGATATGGTAATTAAGAGCACGATCCTAACCATATCTACTCAAAAGTAAGTCCTATTGTGTTCAATGGGTCTTACTCCCAGGAAAGTGTCTTTAGGATTGCAATCTTGCACTTTCTTACACTTTCCTGGGTCTTACAATGGGGATTACTTCTGAGTAAACATGGTTAGGATCGTGCTCTAAAATTGTCAAGGCACACCATCATTTTTGGAACATTGACAAGGCACAACATG
Source organism: Cryptoblepharus egeriae (assembly GCA_030015325.1). Taxonomy (NCBI): domain Eukaryota; kingdom Metazoa; phylum Chordata; class Lepidosauria; order Squamata; family Scincidae; genus Cryptoblepharus; species Cryptoblepharus egeriae. The sequence goes on from JAREYC010000016.1 coordinate 4,006,095, forward strand.
CTGCAGATGAAGGGCAAATTTCCCCCAAATTTCCATGGCACATTGGAGACCATTCGTGGCACACCAGTGTGCCATGGCACACTGGTTGAAAATTGTTGCATTACTGGTGATGATTTAAATGTAAGGTTTCTCAAAATCAACCAGTGTGCCATGCACCACTCTTGCACCACATACAATGCACCACATACTCTTGCACCACATACATCTCTTGCACCACATACAATAAGAACTAAGAAGAAAATAAAAATAAAATAAAGTAGTACTCTTTACCAGTGTATCATAGTGTCCCCCCTCCACCACTTAGGATTTTAAAAAACGCTCTCCAATGGGGAAACAGAGACATGGTGTCGACACTTTTCACCCGATGCATCAAACCATCTCAATGTACAGAGTGACAGCATGTCTGGTCACATGAGACCAGTTGCCAAACTGGGCCGAGAGTGATGCTGTAGGCCAAAATTATGAAGAAAATATGATGAATTAGCAATGGCAACTAATCAATACATGACAGAGGATGGAACCCATGAAGCTGATAATGCAACGATTCCGCCTTTCACCCAAATAAATTATTAGAGCTAAAACATTGGTAGAGACACAGCTCTTATTTCCACTGATATGATTCCTGGGGATTTTGAAGGGGGGGGGGAGAGAAGGGGGGAGAAAAAAGGGGGGAGAAAAAAAACTTTTAACAAAGACAGCAAAATCTGGAATTGTATGGATTTTAAACTCTAAAAACTCATCAGAGATCAACATTAATTCAATTCCAGCAAGACTGCACAGCTGGAGAACCAGATATTCCTTATTTAAAGAAGAACATGGCTACAACCCTAACAGTGCTTTCCTGGGAGTAAGTACTGTTGAACACAGTGGGACTTCTGCAGTCCTTACATGCTTAGGATTGCACTGCATGGCTTTGCCCAGAGAACCTCAGCTCTGCAGACACACATGGATAAAGTTTGCGGCGCTCTACGCAAGAATTTTGATGTATACATTATTTGAAGTTAGAAGAATGAAATGAAGAACACATAACTAAAATCAACACAGAGAACACAATCCTAACAATGTCTACTCAAAAGTAAGCCCCATTGTGTTCAATGGGTCTTACTCCCAGGAAAGTGTCTTTAGGATTGCAACCTTAGGCGAAACGTGGAAGACTGTGAATAAGGCTGCAATCCTAACCACACTTTCCTAGGAGAAAGCACTACTGAACACAGTGGGACTTAGTTCTGAGTAGACATGCTTAGGATTGCACTGTAGGTTATGAACAGGTGATGTAAGAAGATTGGAAGGACTTGGGGTTAACACATAGGAGATGGAAATTGTGAATGTGGGGAACGACAGAGTCCTGAACATTTATTGATGTGTTGTAACCTTGATGAACATGGTGGAGGACTGGTTTCTGGCCAATGATAAAAGTCATCCAGACTGTTTTTTTCGGGACCTCTGTAATATAATCTGATGATGACCTAGACTTGGAAAATAAAATAAAATAAAATAAAAATGTGCTTAGACCAACAGGTTCTGCATACTCTCATAAAGGCACTCTCAAGAAGTGGTCGCTTGGACAGATTGTGGTAGGAATTTTTTCTTCTAAAGTAGACCTTAACAGTCTTTGGTCTTCCACCCATGGTCTCCATCCATGTACTTTGGATTCTTCTGCTGTGTGTAACTGAGGATGCAATCCTAACCAACTTAACTCACCTGTTAACTCACCAGCACACCAAAACTTACCTGTTCCCTGTCGCTTTGCAGATGTGGGGAGGCTGGTGCATGTTTGTGCATTGGCCTAACACCCTTCCCCTCCCCCCAGGAGCAGCACAGTACGGCACTTTTGTGACACCCCCAGGCCAGCATTGGTTTTATGCCAGGACTTATGCCCACCTTACAAGGTTCAGATTGAACCCTTAGATCCCAATCCTATGCATGTCTATTCAGACATAAGTCACATTATCATCAATGGGCTATTAAAAGAAGTTTAATTAACATTAATTAAATTGAACTTTTCATTCAATTCATTAATTGAATTGTCATTAATTCCATGAACTCTTTTCATTAATTCCATGAATACCAGAAACTGGGTAAAATGGCACTTTTGCAGTGGTGGTTCTCTTATTTTCAGAAGGGGTAACAGTTTTAGTTCTAAAGCAGTATATAAATCCTGCAGACAGACAGACAGACAGACAGATAGATAGATAGATAGATAGATAGATAGATAGATAGATAGATAGATAGATAGATAGATAGATAGATAGATAGATAGATAGATCTGTTCAACTACTTGCCAACTAGGCTGCATCCCTCTGACTAGGATTTAGGTTCTTCTTGGAGGTAGTCTATCCCTCCATGATCCATATGGAAATTCCTTTGGGGATATGTTCTCCTCTACGCCATGTAAATAGCTTCTTTCCATTCAGATGAAAGAGAATGGCTTTTGCAATCAGACCCATTGAATTACATTACTCGAGCATTGTCAGTGTCGCACCCGGCAGAATGCAAAATATGGCATCGTGGCCTGAAAGTGTAGATCTGTACATGAAAATAAGGTTGCCATATGTCCTGAAAAACAGGGACAATCCTGATTTGGGGGGATTGTGTTCACATACTGGCAAATGGGACAGAGGATCCTGTCCCATTTTGCAGAAGAGGATTATGGCAACCCTACATGAAAATCTTCCCAAGTCTACAATCCCCAAGTCTGTCACTGATCTGTATATATAAAACTGAAAAGTCACGTATTCTCACTGACTCACTGACTGACTCATCAACGCCCAACCAAAACTAAGAACCAGTTTTGCGAAATTTAAACTGGAAGGGGGTGAAAAGGGGTGCAACACATTTTGCTCCTTATACTTTACATCAGTGATTTTCAGTAAGTGTGCAGTGGCACACTGGTGCGCCATGGATAGTTCTCAGGTGTGCCTTGGGAATTTGGGGAGGGGCACTAATTAATAGGAAAATTGTGGGATTTGAACAGCATGGTGTGCCTTGTCAATGGTAAAAACAACTTGATGGTGAACCTTGAAAATTCCAGTGCCTTGTTAGTGTGCTGTGAGTTACATTGAAGCATCATTAACTGATCAATGCCCAGCCCAAAACCTTTGACACAGAAGCATGAAATTTGGGGAGCGTATTCAGGGGCAACTGGTGCCCGTGCGTCACCCAGTGTGGGGGCACAGAGCATCACCCCTTGCAACACTGCGCATGCGCCAAAGTTTCAGAAGAGCACTGTGCACATGCCAACTTTGGCCAACTTTGGCCAGTGAATACCCATGCAGAGGGACACCCTGTGCATGTCCAAGACTTCAGACATGTGCAGTGTGTCTGTGCAGCCATTGGGCCTTGCTCTGGAGGCGGAAACAGCTTTCCACCGGAGGAAGGCCCAATGGGTACGCACAGACACACTGCACATGTCCAAAGTCTCAGAGATGCACAGTGTATCTTTGCACACAGCGCCTTAACCAGCCATTCCAGCTGAGTGACCGGCTGACACCTGGGGCCGGCCGGAGGAGTGTCAAACTCCTCTGGCGAGTCACCCAGTGCGGCCCGCACCAGCTGCACCAGTCTAGTGACGTGGCTGAGCATATTCCTTCTGTGATGAAAACACCCACTTAGAACTGATTGGGTGCCTGCTAGTTTTTGGTGCCTAATATGGATGCCCGGTGCCCACGGCCCCCTGATGCCCAGTGGTGCCTGCTGACCACTGGTGCCTGCTGGTGCCCACTACCCACAGCTCACTTTCCACTGGTAGCTTGCTTGTGGCCAGTGGTATCCTCTTCCTTATGATGCCTGCTGGTACCCAGAGGTGCCCAGTGGTGCCTCCTGCTGCTGCCCACTTCCCAGTGGTGCCCATCACTGCGCCCTTGCACCGTCTGGTGCCCGGTGTCTGTTGGTGCTCAGTGGAGCCCTATGCCCACTGGAGCTCACCACCCAGTGCCCAACAGTGCTCGCCAGTGCCCAGAGCCCACAAATATTTTGAAATTTTATTCCTGCAAAGGTGGGTTCATCATGCTGACATTCCTTTCTTGAAATTCATAGATTGGTAATCAGGCTGAACACTGGAGGAATGAAGTTATTATTATTTTAGGATATGAAATTGTTGGGCTGTCAGACAGTGATTGGAATTAGGGGAGAATAATGGAGATGCTCTGGGGACAGGGCCTTAGGACCAGGGATTATTTGTTCCTTTAATGGGTTGAATTTGGAGACTCAGCAGACAGAGCCTAAGGGAAGATTGGCCAGTCATTAGGAGCCTGATCCTGGAATTTGGGTTGGGATGAGGATACTGAGCATTACATGTCAAATCATTAGGCAAGAATTTAAGACAAGAGATAATCAGCTGGTAGGAATCAACACAACAAAACAGTGATCTATTGGTTTTATTGTTTAACTAGTGGAATTTATTGATTCTTGCAGGAGTAAAATTTCAAGAATATTTGTGTGCTCTCTGGCATTTGCACTGTATGGCAGGCACCAGCAGACACTGGACAACTCTGGGCACTAGGCATTGGAGAATACCAGGGGACAGCGGCAGGCAATGGGCATCCCTACTGGGCACCAGACACTATTGGACAGCAGACAACCACCATGCAGTGGGTATAGGGCACCACTGGGCAGCGTCACCACCATACATCAGTGGGCATCAGGCAGCCCTAGAAGGCACTATGCCGCATTGGGCAGCAGGCACAAATGGGCACCATTGGGCAGCAGGCACCAGGAATTCCTACCAGGCAACAATGGGCATCCTACCAAGCACCCAGCATCCCTGCTGGGCACCAGGCAGAACAAATGAAAGTGTCAGATGTTGTTGTATTGTTGTACATATTTTGTGTGTGTGTGTGTGTCTATATATATATATATATATATATATATATATATATATATATATATATATATATATATATATATATATATATATATATATATATATATATATATATATATATATATATATATATATATATATATAAAATTTTGCTCTATAAGATGCATCTAACCATAAGACACACCTAGGTTTAGAGGAGGAAAACAAGAAAAAAATACACCAAATGGTGTACTGATATTATTTAATAAAATATAGCAGAATAACATTTCAACCATATAAAGTCAACAACAGTATTAAGAACAATCATCACTGTCATTAACAAATGAAGAGAGACTTTAAGCTTCAAGCTCTATTCAAGTTTTCTGGAAACCCCAAGAACTTATCATCACTAGTGTCAGTTGCACAAATCTCATTGCTCATGACAAGGCACTGTGGATACAATCCTAAATAAACTTTCCTGGGAGTAATAGCCATTGAACACAATGAGGCTTAATTTTGAGTAGACATGGTTTGGATTGTGCTCCATGTCTTTTTAAATCTTTGCAAGACCTGTTTTGCACATGTGAAGTGGCTCAAAGCAGACATGATCTTGTCTTAAAGACCACAGCCCCACAATACACTTCAGCCACGCAATATCTGTAGCCATCACGCAAAGACATAAAGGCAGCTCAAAGCAAACATGATCGTGACCCAGACCCCTAAGTATGTTCAAAAGCAGTCTCCAGCACCACACACACGTACACACACACACTCCATGCACTCTCAGACACACACACACACACACACACACACACACACACACACACACACACACATGTCATGCACTCTCAGACACTCAAAAACACACATACTCCATGCACTCTCACACACACACACACACACACACACACTCCATGCACTCTTTTTGGGGTAAAAAAAGTTTGTCTTATGGTGCAAAAAATGCAGTGTATATATATATTTGCTCATACATATCAGTTCAGTTCAGTTTATTGCTATGCTCATATATACATGCTCATATATATATATATATATATACACACACACACACATATGTGTGTGTATACTTTTCAAGTAAAAAATTGACTTTACTTTTTAAGTATTTTAAGATGAAATGAAAATATTTTTAAAATAAAGTATATAAAATAATATAATATTAATAAAATAAGTATATATACTTTAAAGAGGATGAATATTTTAGTTGGCAACTGGAGACTTAATAGTCATGCTGGTCTGTGGACGTTTGGAAATGGAGTGATGGTTTTGTATAAGTCCAGTTTATATACAAATTAAACATTTTAATGATCAGTTATCGAACTATGGCTAAGACCCACTGAACACAATGGGGAATACTTTTGAGTAGACATGGGTAGGATTGTGAGTGTGCCTGTGAAATGCTGGATATTGGCACAGGGGTGGCCAATCCTCTTATTCTGGGAATGGCTTTCCAGAGAGTATTTTTTGCAAGGGGTGGTCAATCCTTGAGATTCAGTTTGTGATGTGGAATCTAAATCTATAGAACTTAACCACTGAGCTTGAGAAGGAATCGGCTATTCTAGATGAATGAAAGGGCTGAATGAACGGTGTGGCCAATTACATGGTCATTGAACAGTGAAAGGCCAGCCTCCTGGAATTCTGCAGCCGCTGACTGATTCAATCCATGGGACGCAGCGGCAGCACATTTTATGGCACATCTATCCAGCTTGGCGATCCTAGTTGCAGGGACAAAAAAAAATGCTCATAAACTGGAGTCCCAACTCCAAACAGCCAAACAGGACTTCTCTGTGCAGGCCTCAGGTTTGGATCCACTTGCAACACTCTGGGTTCTAGAGCAAAGCGAGTTATCCTTCCCAATGTTTTGCAGAAGGTTCTGCTCCATCTGTTGCATTCATTTGCAAAACTAGTGGCATTTTTGACTTCAAAATGTTAAAATCTTGCTTGTTTTCATGATGATGGATGGAACGAGAAAATAAAAGTTGCCCCCAAATATATGGATAAGTCATATATCCTAAATATGTACTCACATATAGCCTAAACACAATACACCCATTGTTTTCAATGGGTCTTACTCCCAGGAAAGTGTCTTTAGGATTTGTGTCAGCCTAAGTAGACTTCATAGGATCATGCACACTGAATGCATGTTTTGAATTCAATCCCAGTGTTTTGTCATCATTTTTACATCCAGTTAATATTTTTATATGAATATTTTGGGGGTTGTGGAACCAATTGTCTGAGTTTCCATTATTCCCTATGGGAAAATCTGCTTCATATAAAGAGCGTTTCACAACAAGCATGCTTCCGGAACGAATTAAACTTGTTATGTGAGGCACCACTGTACACCATTTGGTTCAGAATATTTTTTCCCCATTTTCCTCCTCTCAACCTAGAGGTTGAGATCTTATGATTAGGTGCGTCTTATGATTAGGTCTTATGGAGCGAAAAATACTATGGATGGATGGATGGATGGATGGATGGATGGACAGATGGATGGATAGATAGATAGATAGATAGATAGATAGATAGATAGATAGATAGATAGATAGATAGATAGATAGATAGTGTGGAAGGAAGGGAGGCAGAGAGGCAAGGAGGATGGAAGGAAGGAACTGTTTCTTTACCCAACATTTCTTGACACATTAGGTAAATCTGTGGAACTCCTTGCCACAGGATGTGGTGTTGGTGTCTGGATTAGATTCCTTTAAAATTGGACAGACCGATGGAGGAAGAGCCTATTACAAGCAATGATGGAGGAAGAGCCCATTACAAGCAGATTACAAGCAATGATGAAAGGGAGAGGCAACAAGATGCAGGTATCATGTTGTCCTATGTGCTCCCTGAGACATGTGGTGAGCCTCCATGAGATCAGGTAGCTGGAGATCAGGATGGACCCAGCTCTACTTAGGTTCGATGGAAGTTGGCACAATACAGCATGATCAGAGATGGCTCTCCTTCCAAAGCAGAAGGAAAACAAGATCTTCACATATCTGAAAATATAAAGTAGATCTTTACATATCTGAAAATGTTACTGGTACGGAATGGGGCACCTTTGTATGTGAAATAAGAAAGGGGCTTGGGAGTCAAAGTAGGTGGATTGGGACCAGACATATCTATTCGAGTCGAATTCCAAGCTTGATGGTATGAGGTGGATCTTGCTTCTGATCTTCTCAAGGTCAGCTTTAATCCTTATGATGTCCCTTGATAAGAAAAAGAAGGACATCAGAGATCCTTAGACATTTAAATACCTTGGTTTAGGCACCTGATTCATTCCAGAAGCAGGCTTGTAATCCAAAAGCTTGTCTATCAAAGTGAATTTCCCCATAAGAAATGATGGAAACACAGGCCATTCTTTCCACAACCCAGAAATTGTCATATAAAAATGGTTACAATGCTGTAATATAATACAAAATAATAAAGAAGATACAAAATAGAAAGAAAAATGAAACAAATTAACCTGCACTGAGTCTCTGCAATCTGTCCCCTTACACAGGAGTGAGCCCCACTGATTATAGTAGGGCTTACTTTAGAGGAGACATGCAAGACTAGTCTCTCAAGTGCGTTTCCATTGCTCCCCTTACACAGGAGTGAACCCCACTGATTATAATAGGGCTTACTTTAGAGTAGACATACAAGGCTAGTCACAGGTGCTTTTCCACTGCCCCCTTACATAGGAGTGAGCCCCACTGATTATAATAGGGCTTACTTTAGAGTAGACATGCAAGGCTAGTCTCTCAAGTGCGTTTCCATTGCTCCCTTTACACAGGAGTCAACCCCACTGGTGACAATACGGCTGACTTTAGAGTAGACAGGCAAGGCTAGGTCTCTCAGAGTGCAATCGTAACCATGTCTGCTCAAAAATAAGCCCCATTGTGTACAATGGGGCCTTATGTCCAGGAAAGTGTCTTTAGGATTGCAGCCTCAGGCTCCTTTCCATTGCCTCCCTAACAGAGGAGTGAGCCCCACTGATTGTAATAAGCTTATTTCAGAGTAGAGATGCCTATGCTGATCTCTAGGAGAGGCTAACAGTTTTAGAACTCCGAAACCAGAACATATCATGGCCAGGACTATTTTTTTACTTGTTTACCAAGACGGCACTTGTATAACAAATCAAAATTTATTAGAAATGTTTGCACCCAATCCTATTAACGTGAACCCCCCTACAATACCTGGGAAGACGTTCCCACTAAGCTGGTGCATGTATTAAGCCCTATGGAAGGCAAAAGTAAGCTATAGGGTAAGCGTGTATTGGCTCATGTTCAGCTCTGGCAAAGAGGAATGCCAGGCCAAAAGAAAGGTCCTGATTTAATAAAAGCAGTTGCTCCAGAAGGCAATCCTTCCCCCATAAATAGGGTTGCCATAATTCTCTTCCACAAAACCAGGACAGGATCCTCTGTCCCATTTGTCAGTATGTGAACACAATTCCCAAAAATTGGGATTGTCCCTGATTTTGGGGACATATGGGAACCCTACCCATAAAAAAAGAATTTAAAAGTGACTTGCAGTGTCATCCTAACTATCAGCACAATCCAGAGTAACTACAGGAGCTCATACATTGATGTAAGAGACATTTACATTGACGTAGTTATGGCACCACCTATGGGAAACCTATGGGAAATGCACAGAGCAACCCAGAGTAAATTTTTCTCATGTCGATTTAAGAACTCCCATTGTTACTCTGGATTGTGCTGATAATATGTCTCCTCAAGCGTAAGCCCCACTGTTTTCAAAGATACTTACTCCCAGGAAAGTGTCTTTAGGATGGCAGCCATAGTTAGGTATGACTCCAAAAAATGGGGGCCAAGACAATGCTCCCATGATCTTCACACCCACCATCATGTTGTTGCCCAGCGCACTGCACAGAAGCAGGTCTGTTATGGGGGGTGACACGCTGGACTCCCTTATGGGTGACACAAACCCTAGTGATGCCACTCCAGCAAAGCAACTTTTGAAGTTTTTAAAACCAGAATTAATAAGCAACAAAGAGCACAATCCTAACCCATGTCTCAATGGGTCTTACTCCCAGGAAAGTGTCACTTGGGATTTTAATGCTCTTCTTTTTTGCACGGGGGGGGGGGGGGAATCTGCTTAACATAAATTCTTTAGAAATCCCTGAAGACTTCTTAGATTTCCTGTTCTCTGTGATTTCACAAGACCCCCTGGATTCTCCCTTTTGTACCTGGCCGGGATCATCCCTTTCAGAAATCACCGTTCACAGCTTGAGGCCTCCAGTTTGCATATTCTCATGTCTTCCTTATCACTTGGGAATACAAAAGGGTGACAGGTGTCTTCCTACCTGCATTCTTGGGGGCTCTTGGATTATCCAGATTGGTGATTTTCAACCTTTCTCAACCCATGGCACACTGATAAGGTACTAAACCCTACTTATAAAGCAGGCCTCTGTCAGTCTTGAAAGACTATGGTATCATGCTCGGTGCTGCATACGCTGCATGCAAAGCATGAAAGCCTGGGTTGGATTGTTATGGAGGATAGGCTGTTACCCAAGCAGCAAATCCCCCCTCTCCACACCACTGAATTAGTCCAATGGAAAGGCAGAGCCCATACGATTGGATCCAGCTGGCGTCGCAGAGCTGGGCTAAGGACAGGAGCTCACCCTGTCTTGTGGGGCCGACATATGTCTTATATGTCTTGTAAAGACATACTCATATATTCATGGTTAAGGCACACCAAGCTGCCAATGGAGAGCTCACACCCATTGGCTCTACTTATAATTTATCTTCTCCCCCCTAAACTTCTGTAGCATAACTGCAGACCATTATAGTACACCAGTGGCCGCCCAAATTTGGAATTGATGGTAATTCACACTAGAGAGTACCGGTGAGCAGCGGTGGACAGCAGCAGGCACTTATGGGCACTGGGCATCCCTACTGGGCACCAGGAATCCCTACTGGGCACCAGCAGGCAATGGGCACCAACGGGTGCAAATGGGCATCACCAGGCAGTGGGCACCATTAGCCAGGGGTATCAGCAGGCACCGGGCATCCCTACCTGGCACCAGGTACCAGATAGTAGTAGTTGTTGGTCATCACCATGTAGCCAGGCACCAATGGGAACCAGGCACCAAACTGAACCAGGTACAGGTAGGAACTGGGCACCACTGGACACCGGGTCCTTACATTACAGAGGTTTTGGCTGGGCATTGATGAGTGAGTGAGTGACTTTTCAGTTTTATCTATATATATAGATTATAAACATTAAAACCGTTACATATAATGTATTACAAGTAATTTAAGAAGGAAGATCCTCACCAAATTTCATGCTTCCAGGTTTGGTGGTTTTGGCTGGGTGTTGATAAGTCAGTGAGTGAATCAGTTTGATTTTATACATAGGCAAAAAGGCCACATGCTGTCTGCTGACAAGGAAAAAACCAATGATTTATTCCAGGATACCAGGTTATAGAAGAGGATAAAAAATATGTCCAAGATGTATGTTCAACCTAGGCATGCACTTTTTGACTTGTGATGGCTTCTTTGTTGTCTGCTGATAAATCTGGGGTATTTCTTAGACTAGAACAGGGGTGTCCAAACCTTCAACCGTAGGGCTCCTGGACCTTAAACAAATATGTAGAAGAGGGAATTTCAGCAAGTGCAGTTTGTGATCTGTGCAAGAGATCTGCGCAATTGTTGAAGGGCCAAGATCCCTGAAGTTGAAAGTTTGGATACCTCTGGACTACAAGAACGTAGTACTGTGGTTATGTTGCACATGTATGTGTGAGCATGTATCTTTCCTTCTATGGCATGGTTGGCGGTTCTGCCATCAGGGGCCAACTCATGCACTCGAAAAGGCGAGCAACACAAATTCGTAAAAGCGCAAACGTGCAATGTAGTGCTCTGAGCCAACCAGCACCGGTGACATCTTAATCCTATTTATTCACGACTCGGTCATATTGGGATGACTGGGAATTAATTACTCATGAATAAGTGCCTTTTGACTGCGGCACAGAACTCTCGTTTCACCAAATGACAGGTCTTGCGTCTTGCAGTTCAGCCAATATGATGCCATTGTTTTCTGCAGATCTGAATAAATCACTATATTTTGGCTTGACAGGGCTGAAGAATAGAGAGGAAAATATCGAGGAAAATATCATTTATGTCTGTCCAACATTCTCATCTGCCTACCTTGCAAGGTTGTTGGGAGGATGCAGTTGATAGGAGGACAATCATAAACAATGGGGGGATAGAGCATGGAGGAGATGGTGCACATGGGGGGATAGTGCTCATGGGGGTTGGGTGCGCATGGGGGATATTGTACGGGGGTGTTGCACATGGGAGGTCAGTGTGCATGGAGGGGATGGTGCGTATGGGGGGATAGTGTGCATGGGGGGACAATGTGCAGAGGGGGGAAGGCATGCAGGGGAAATTTTACTCCTGCAACACTGGGACATATTCGCTAGTTATATACATATAATCATTTACCTTGGGCATTTACATTGGCATGGGATATAAATTCTTTATACTATAAATATAAAAATATTTATTATATTCTTATAATAATATAATATTATATTAAGGGCACAATCCTAAGCTTCTTTTCAGAAGTTCCGTTGTCTTCAATGGTGCTTCCTCTCTGGAAAGTGTTTGCAAGGATTGCAACCTATTACAAAGGATCCAACCTATGTCAACAAACTACATGAGATCATGTTGTAAGTTTATTTGCAAAATTATATGCAGGGTTACTATATGTCCTCATTTTCCATATGTCTTGCATCCTGGAACAAAAGCCTTCATTATCCTCCTTTTCCTTGTGAGCAGGCAACATGGAGCCTTCTTGGAATTCATAAATTATATGTAATAGTTTCAAATTTTAATTATTAGTAATATAGTGTTTAAATTAAACATATGAAAGCAAGATATGTGTGAGTTTTGTTAGCGTTTATTTTGTAATGCCCTACATTTTTTCTTTAATATTGGGGGGGGCATTTTGGGGTCCTATTTTGCAGTTATGACATACAGTATGGTCCCCCTGATTATGCGACTACAACAAATGTTCACTGAACTATAGAGATCTGCAATGCTTAACCATATTGCAAATAATTTTTTGAAATCCAATAGTTAAATACTTGCATATTAAAGTTTTCAGTCACAATTGAAGTTTCAAACTCTCCCAGGTGTGGTTTAATTAGCTTAACTGTTGTTTTAAACTAATCAGCCAGGCTAATGATATTCTGATTAAGCAAGACTTCAGGTGAAGGATGATAAACTGCTTTACATACTTTAATCTGAGTATTTAATCTAGTTTAATCTACTACTTGGGCAGCCTGCCTGCCTTTATCACCAGGGTACTTACACCAAAACCTGCATTCTAGATCTATGCTACTTACTGTAAATTGCCAGCATATTTAACCTGTTGTTGACTGGAGTGCACTAAAAACTAGTTGTAGGAAGGAGATAAGGAAATTAGATATAAACCTAAAAGTATGGAGAAAATCCCCATTGGAAAATGCAATTAAACAAGGGGAAACTTGTGGGAATTGCTGCTGCAATTCTAAACACAGTAGGGAATTGATTTCCATTAATCTCAATGAAAAATTTTTGGAGGGGAGGGGGGCATGCTTAGGATAAAACTGTGATGAATGTGATTTAAGGGTTATTGTAATTTAACATTGTAATGTAATTTAACATTTAATGTAATTTAACATTGCAACCTAATGTTTTCGTTCTATTGGAAAGAACAGGGGTCTCAAACCTGGAAATGTGAGCTCATTTATTCATTTACGAGCAAAATGTACTTGTGTTGCGGGAGTAAAATTTCAAGAATATTTGTGGGCCTAGGCACTGGTGGGCATCATGAGAGAGTATCAGGGGGGCATTAGTGGGGAACAGCAAGCACCCATTGAGTCATTCCCAGGCATTGTTGCACAGCAGGGACCACCATGCAGTGGTTGCAAAGGGGGTCCCTTAACCCTCCCAGTTGTGGAATATCTCCATGTGTACCATCTAAGCCCCATGTACCACCTCCCACTGTGCATAATCCTCCCTGGGCACCATCCTCTGTGCAGTGCCTCCCTGTACAACACCCCCCAGTCCGATACCCCTCCATGCACTATCCCCCCACAAATGTGGCACCTCTACCAGGCAGGTGCACAATTGGGGGCCAGGTTTTATCATTCTTCAATGTTATAGAACAAAAACATTTGCACCCCTTTCCAGCTGTTTAGGGGTGAAATTTCTAAAGATTTGTTCTTGATAGGTGCTCACATCACATAAGGTAATCCCCAAATTTCATGCTTTTAGATCCAGGGGTTGGGGCTGGGTGTTGATCAGTCAGCAATTCTTCAATGTAAATGATAGGAATGAAAACGTACTTGTGTCCCTTTTCACCCTCTTCCAGTTTGGATTTCCAAAAACTGGTTCTTAGTGGGTGCTTCCGTCTTGGAAGGGACACTCTCCCCAAATTTCATGCTTCTAGGTCTGGCTGGGTGTTGATGAGTCAGTGAATGAGATAGTCAGTGACTTTTCTATATATATATATAGTCAGTGACTTTTCTATATAAGGACAGGATGAGCTCCTGTCCTTAGCCCAGCTCTGCGACGCCAGCTGGATCCACTTGTATTGGCTCTGCCTTTCCATTGGACTAATTCAGTGGTGTGAAGAGGGGGATTTGCTGCTTGGGTAACAGCCTATCCTCCATAACAATCTAACCCAGGCTTTCGTGCTTCGCATGCAGCGTATGCAGCGCCAAGCATGATACCATAGTCTTTCAAGACTGACGGAGGCCTGCTTTTTTAAATTTTATATAAATAAAATGTTTAAATTTTATGTTTAAGATTTAGGATTTAAATTTTATATTTAAGATGTTTTATCTGGCCCTTAACAGATATTAATATTTGTGCCAAATATTTGATGTTGTCCTTTGGCTGAAAATTTTAGAAAACCTCTGGGATAGATGAACACCTATCAGAGATTCTCAAGGAGGATTTCCTGCTACAGGCAAGGGGTTGGACTAGATGACCTACAGGGTCCCTTCCAACTCTAGGATTCCATGAATGCTCTTTTCCAGATCGCATAACACCAGAACCAGGGGATATCTACTAAAATTGAGTGGCTGGAGAATTAGAATATTAGAATATATAAAATATTTCTTTCCCCAGCATGTCATTGGTCTGTGGACCTCCTTGCCACAGGATATTGTGAGTGGATCTGGCTTTTTAAAGGGGAATCAACAGATTGGTGGAGGCGATGTGGGTCCTGATTTGAGAAGGTTGACTTGAAAATACCAGGTCAACACATTTGCATCATGCAATGGGAAGAAAGGTGAGTGAGTGCCACATGGCAAGAAGTCATAAATAGCCCCCAGTTCTCCCCACTCACTCCATCAGAACAGCCATGACATACCCTACAATCCAGAGTAACTATGGGAGGACATAAGAGACATTATGTGTACCCATAGTTACTGCACCACCTAGGGAAAACCTATGGGATATTCATATTGCAATCCAGAGCAAATTGTTCTTACACTGGAGCAAGGACTCCCCATAGTTACTCTGGATTGCGCCCATATTGTCTGGTGCATGCATGAGAGCCAAGGCTGGCTGTACCTTTGCTGCGCACTCGAGGCCTGGCGAATGGAGGGAAGGGTGAAAAATATCAGCACCCTAAAGGTACCCAGAAAGAGAAAAATAATGTATTGACTCAAATCTAATGCTCACCTTTTCCAGCCAAATTCAGTCTCCAAAATCAAGGTGTGCATTAGATTCAATGGTTAATTAGATTTGAGTAAATGCAGTAGTTTGATAAAAAGTATAGGATGCAAATTAGATTTGAGTAAATGCAAGTACGTGTTGGCCTGTGTAGTCACCCATAGGCTTATCTTACACAGATGTGGCTTGTCCCCTTTTATGGCTTCTGATCCTCCAGCTTGCAGCTCATGCAGATCAGCTTGTAGACCAGCTTGCAGATCATGCGCTGACCTGGTGGCATCAGATCAGGGGCACATTGCTTTCCAGGCAGAGAGGACAGCTTCTGAACAAAACTCTAAATGCAATACTGCACAGACTCCCAAAATAGCGGCTGTTTCATTAAAGATGAAACTATAAGATGACTTATAAGATTTATGCGTGCACATCGTAAATGCATTTGGATTTATGCATTTTTCCCCCATTTATGCATTCGCTCCCAGTTTCCAACAAAATCATGAGCTATCCTCATGGTTTGATAGAATCAACAGACCTATGGCTCTTTTAAGGTCACCTTTAACAGTATTTTCTCAGATGTAATGCACCATTGAATCTAACATGCAGTCTGCTTATAATAAAAACCCCATATTTACTCAGATATAATTAATCATCAAATCTAATGTGCATCCTGATTTTGGATTCTAAATTTGGCTGAAAAAGATGAGCGTTAGGTTTGAGTAAATACAGTATATTGTGGGTTATGTCTTTTGGGGGGTATTTCCTGGATCAAGGGCAGAAAATAAAAATAAAAACTAGGATGCAAGTTCAATAATTGTGACCTGATCGGGGACAATTTCCTTGGCTGTTGAGAAGTTACTATACATTCAGCACTGTACCTTATACAACAGCATAAGTACCTTATACTAAGTACAGTGGCGCCTCACGTAAAAAATTTAATTTGTTCCGGAGGCATGTTCTTTACGTGAAACATTCTTTACGTGAAGCGGATTTCCCCATAAGAAATAATGGAAACTCAGACAATTGGTTCCACAACCCCAAAAATATTCATATAAAATATTAATGGGATGGTAAAATGATGACAGAACACTGGGATTGAATTCAAAACATGCATTCAACGTGCATGATCTTATGAAGTCTACTTAGGCTAGAGTCCTAAAGACACTTTCCTGGGAGTAAGACCCATTGAACACAATGGGGCTTACTTCTGGGTAGACATGGTTAGGAGGCTGCAGTCCAAGACACCTTCCAAGTTTCTCCCCACTTTCTCCTCCTCTCCATCCTGAGCCTCTCTCCCCTGCTCCCTTCTGGCTACCCTGAGCTGCTTCCCTCTTCTCCACTGCTCTTCTCTCTCTCCGGCCACAGGAGGAACTGCGCGGAAGTGTTGCTTTTGCTTTTGCTATGGGCAGGTGCGCTAGGCAGCCCTGACGCTTTTTAAACAGGCTGCCGGCCAGCGCGTCTGCCCCAACTGCCAACGAATGTGTTCTTTACGTGAAGCACTTTCTTTATGTGAAGCAGAACCCTAGAGAAATTTTTGTTTGTTACGTGAAACATACTTCACGTGAGGCGTTCTTTACTGCATAGCTATTGTATCTTCATCATTCCCTCCCAGATGCCACAAGGAGGAAGGAATTGTTCAGCTTTTAGGATATCATTAAGAACTGCTTTTCCTTTCATTTGAGATAATAGGGCATCTTAGGCTGCAAACCTAAACCCTCTTTCCTGGGAGTAAGATCCATTGAACACAATGGGGCTTAGTTTTGAGTAGACATGGTTAGGAATGTGCTTTTAGATTCTTGCTAATTTTATATGGTTGCAATCCTATGCCTGTCTACTCAGAAGGAAGTCCCATTATATTCAATGGGATAGTGTGTTAAGGATTGCAGCCTAAATCATGTTCAACCCTTTGTGTCCCCATGGATCACAGCCCACCACCACCACCACCTTCCACTACTTGTCCAAATTCATGTTCATCTGTGGTGACAATATCCAACCACCACATCCTTTTCCATTCCCGTCTCCCTTTCCCTTCAGTTTTTTCCAGCATCAGGTTGTCCTCCCTTCTCATGATGCAGCCCAAATATTTAAGCTCCAGCTTCAGGATGTGTCCTTTGCATGAACAGTCAAGGTTGATTTCCTCCTACATCGACTCTTTGCAGTCCGAGGGATCCTCAGGAATCTTATCCAACACCATAATTCAAAGGCATATATTCTTAAGCACGCAAGCGGTTAAGACGCTCTGCCTGTTAACCAGCAGGCCAGGGTTCGAGACCCAGGTGACCCACAAAACAGGGTGAGCTCCTGTCCTTAGCCCAGCTCTGCAACGCAGCTGGATCCAATCATATCAGCTCTGCCTTTCCATTGGACTAATTCAGTGGTGTGGAGAGGGGGGATTTGCTGCTTGGGTAACAGCCTATCCTCCATAACAATCCAACCCAGGCTTTTGTGCTTCACATGCAGCGTATGCGGCACTGAGCATGATACCATAGTCTTTCAAGACTGACAGAGGCATGCAGGATGCAATCCTAATCCCCAGTTAAGCTGCCACAAATCCTGTGCTTGTGTGGGGTTGTCACTAATGGCTATTCAGAAATAAGTCCCATTGATTTCAACAATATTTACTCCCAGGAAAGTGTGTATAGGATTGCAGCCTATAGTGCAATAAGGCACTTATTGCACTACTACTATTGCACTTAAGGCACTTATTGCACTACTCCTCGGGGGGGGGGGTGTTTGGCCAGTGCACAGACATGTGCTGCCCTTCTCACACCACCATGTAACAGGGAGACAGGTGCATTATGCTAGCATAAATTTCTTCGAACTGCACCCCCAGCCTTCATGTGGACTGAAATATTATCTTATGTAGTACTTACTGATCTGTAGAATTTTTAACTGTTATTAGGTTTTTTTAATTTTTAGTCATTTAATACTAGTTTACTACTAGCAGTAGTTTTTTGTCCTACTAATCAATTTTTAAAGTCTTAAAAACCTGGAGAAAATTTAAACTTAAGAGATCTCCCTCTTCTTGATATATTAAGAAGTTTTGCTCCAATTCCTTGCTGCAATCCTAAAGACACTTTCCTGGGAGTAAGACCCATTGAACACAATGGTGCTTCCTTTTGAGTAGACATGGTAAGGATTGTGCTCTAAGACGCTTCATTGTATATGTTGGTGCTTTTAGCATTGGGTGAGGATGCATATAGAACCAGGATGGTGTAAAGGTTTGTAAGCTGGATTTAGACCTAAAGGATCCATAGGTTTTACCTATGGAAGACCTGAAAATTCCTGGTTCAAGTTCCCACTACAAAGGTTTGGGCCAGTTGCCTTTGCTCAACAGGATCAGAAGGGAAGACAACGGGGAAAGGGAAAGATCTATACAGGGAAAGATCTATACATTCCCCTAGAATGCCCTATAAAAGTGTGAAAATTTCAATAGGAACACCTTACTCACAAGAAGGCTGGTTTGCTTCTTTGAGTATTTGATTTCTCAGGAACCTTGGCAGACCTGCTTAGCCTAATGCCCCCCATATGAAAAAATATAAAGTAAATGTAAATTTTTATTTCTGTATAGGAAATGGTTTCTATAAGAATAGAGTAGTTTCTATAAAGAAAATAAATAAAATATAAAATAGTTTCTATAAGGAAATAGTTTCTATAAGAATCAGCAGTTCAACTGATGAAGAAACATGTTGCACCCAATTGGATTTTTATTAGAACAGGGAAATAACAGTACACATGATTTTTCAGGGAGTTTACAACTTACAACCTGCCTAGAATGCAGACATAAGGTGATCTTCTATCAAATTCTGCTTACTTACATGAGAGTAAGAGCACAATCCTAACCATGTCTACTCAAAAGTAAGCCCCATTATGTTCAATAGATCTTTAATTCCAGGAAAGTGTCTTTAGAATTGCAGCCTAAGAGCTCAGTCCTATGCATGTCTACTCAGAAGTAAGTTCCCTTATAGTCAATGGAGGATTCTTCTCCCAGGAAAATGGATTGGATTGTGGCCTCAGTGCTTTAAGAAAATAGTATAGCTGGCTTTGGAGCAGTCTGTTTTTCAGTGCAATCCTAAGCATTTCTACTCAAAAGTCAGTCCCATTGTGTTCAGTAGTGATCACTACCAGGAAAGTGTGGTTAGGATTGCAGCCTAGTTTACTCATGAGAAATGCAAATCTTCCCTTTGTTGGAATACAGAAAAGTTGGGTTCTCAATTATTTTAGAATTGTGCTAACCCATGAAATTGACTTTTATATTTACATTGTTTTTGTAAATATATTTTGTGTGTGTGTGTGTGTGTGTGTGTGTGTGTGTGTGTGTGTGTGTGTGTGTGTATATATATATATATATATATATATATATATATATATATAATATTGACTTTTATATTGACATTGATCTATACTTTTATATACAGATCAATTTATATAATTGATATATCTATAATTTGTCTCTACCTATCTAAAGATTACTATCAATATAAAAGTCAATTTCACCTTGATCTCAATGAAATGGAATTCAGAATATGCACCATATGGACTTACACCGGAGTAAGCCTTGGTGAGATTGACACTGCAATCCTGTACATGTCTACTCAGAAGTAAGTCCTACTGAGATCACTGGGACTTGCACCCAGATAAATGTGTGCAGAATATACAAATAAATGTACACATTTGTACATAAATTGAATTGGAGCCTTACTTCGGAGTAAATATGTTAAACAGCAAACTATGCCTCCCCCTTACTTCTAGGAAACCTCTTCTTTTCTCCAAGTTTTTCATTAAGGAAGGCAGCAATATTTCTATTTTTCCATTTTAACAGATGTCAACGTGTTTACATGTGGGTCACCTATGCCACCAATTAAATAGGAATAACTTCATATTTTGGGGTGTGTGTGTGTGTGGGGGGGGTGTCACCCCTTCTTGACTGACTCATGACCAAAGAAGAACTAAAAAGTCCTTCTCTAAAATTGCTACATCCTTGGGGCAGAGAACGATCCAGAGTTTATTTGCAAAATAATCCATACCACTTTTTTTTGAGCCACCAACATGCAAGAAACCTGGTTTCAGGCTCCATTTCTAAAAGTATCACCACTGAATATAAATATGGATAATATGGATGAATTTGAATTAAAAATTTTGGATTTTTTAAAAAATTAATTTTATTTTAAAAAATGGAGAAAAAAGGAACCAGAGCAAACCCCCAAACAGTGAGAACACCAATTTCTAACACAACTGCAGACCCAGCAGCTAAGCATGTCTACGCAGAAGTAAGACCCATTGTTTTCAATGAGATTTCCACCCAGGAAAGTATGAATAGAATGGATTGCAGCCTCAGAGCACAATCCTAACCATGTCTACTCAAAAGTAAGCTTCAGAGTGTTCAATAGGTCTTACTCCCAGGTTTTACTCCTCAGTTATTTAGAAGCTTGGGGACCCCTGGGCCAGATTCATTTTTAACAGAGGCAACAAACCTATGTTTGCTTTTCCTAAGGGTAGGCCCCAGTGAACTCAGCGGGACTTACTTCCGAGTAGATCCTGCTGGGAAGAAGTCTGAGCATCCGGAAGGCAACAGGTGCCTTGGAGAAAAGAAAACCTTTTCTCCTATGCCTTTCCCAGAAATTAGTCAATGGAGTTTAGTCCCAAGAAAGATGTGGCAAGTTTAGTCCCAATGGAGTTTATTCCCAAAAAAGTGTGGCCAGCCTGTAGGCTCCTTTACTCAGAAGTAAACTGCATGTCTTACCCTGAGTAAATTTGGGGATCAGTGGCTGTGAATCTTAGAAATAGTACTTGCACTGCAAACCTCCCTATTTAAGCATCTCTTAGAACAGATTTGAAATTCACCCTTGAGTTTGGGACCCCAGGATAGGGTAACAGTAGGTCCTCTTTTCCCAGGACATGTTCTCTTTTTTAGCCTTGTGTCCTGGAAAAAATTCATTGTCCTCCTTTTCCTTGGGAGCAGGCAGCATGGAGCCTTCTTGTAATTAATAAATTATGAGCACAATCCTAATCATGTCTACTCAAAAGTAATCCTATTGTATCAAATGGGTCTTACTCCCAAGAAAGTGTCTTTAGGATTGCAGTCTATATCTATTAACATAAATTATACCCAATAGCTTTAATTTTAATAAGTAACATAGGGTTTAAATTAAGCACTTGAAAGCAATATATGAGTGTTTCTAGCTTTTATTTAATCGTGTCCTACATTTTTCAAGTGTGTCCTACATTTTTTGGGGGGGTTGTTCTTTTTTGGTTATTACCAAATGGGAAACCCCAATGAATTTGGTGGAGTTTTACTTTGGAGAAAAAAGAGGAAGAGGCTTGGGCTACCATCCTCCTCCTTTTTGCTTAAACTCATTAAATCAGAATTTCGCTGTATGAGCATAACCCTAACCATGTCTACTCAAATGTAAGCCCCATTGTGTTCAATGGGTCTTACTACCAGGAAAGTCCCTTTAGGATTGCAGCCTATATTTTTATACAGTGATCCAGCTGAATCCAGCTATTCCCCAGTGGCCAAGTTGCCTTTAGAGTGAGTAGTGTAAAAGAGTGATGAGTAGTAAACAGTGTAGTGTAAAGGGGTGATGAGTAGAGTGAGTAGTGTAAAGGCAGTGATGGGTTTATTGGGGAACATTCCCCCGCCAGCCCCCCAAAAATCAAGGAACTCAAAACAAGAAAAAAAAAGTTTTAGGAAGGTTGGAAATGGCATCAAGTGGCCAGGAGTTCCACCAGCCCCTCTGAGTCTAAAAGGATTCCCATTACCTGATCCTGTGCATCTGCTTTTAAGGGTATTTACTTGAGAGTAAATTTCCAGTCTCACTACTACATTTTGAATAGGAAGGGGGAAAAGCACAGATTTAGGGCCCGATCCCACCTTATTAAAGTAGAGAGGCATCCACTGGGGTCTTCTTAAAGGTACTGGAAAATCTGTTCTCTTATTAGAGCTTTACAATTTACATTGTATTTACAACTGGTAGTAAACTCTTGAGTCTTGGTCTTCCATCCATGCCACTGCTTGTCTTAGTACCAGAGCTGGAAAGTTGGACAGGATTGGGCCCTAAGTAGTTTTAAAGACAAGTTTACACTTGGGAACCACGTTTTTTTTAAAGTACAAACAACATCCCTGGCTGAAGAAATAAAGGCTGCAATCCTAAAGACACTTCCCTGGGAGTAAGACCCATTGAACACATTGGGGCTTACTTTTGAGTAGACATGGTTAGGATTATGCCAAAAATCAAACAAGTTTGGGGTATGAGATAAACAGGGAGGCCAGTTATTACTGTGTAACTAATTAGTAACTACTAATTGAATGTGAATTCAATTCATAACTCCTGATCCAATGAGATCCTCTGCTTTCCTGCCTCCAAACAGGCTGTTCCTAAGTTTAGTCCAAATTCAGTGCCCCCGAGTTTACTTTAGGTTTACTCCGGTTTTACTAACACTCCGAAACGCGTAACTATTAACTCCAATTCTGGGGGTTCAGACCACTTGAAAACCAACTTTGCCCTAGTATGCAGGCGATCCGCCTCCACCCAGCACCTTACTCGCGAGAAGCCCTGCAAGGAAGTTTCTCCTGTGTAACTCTGGACTCCTGGGAGCGCCTACTCGAGAGTAAGCGCCATGCTACACAGTGCGACCTGAACCCCAGGGAAACACACTTAAGTTTTCTCAGCACAAGCCGAGCTTAATAAGCAAGTTTACACAGAAGCAACCCTCTTTTTTAATCCACTGAGTAAGCATCATTGATTTTAATAGGACTTACTTATGAGTAGACATTGGGTTTTTAAATTTTCCCAGCACAAGCTGAGCTTAAATTTACACAGAAGCAACCTTTTATTCAAGAAAAGCTATTCACACTTTCCTGAAAGTGACCACCACTGACTACAATGGGAATTACTTGTGAGTAGACATGAATAGGATTGGGCTCCAAATTTTCTCACCACAAGCAGAGCTTAATAAGCAAGTTTATACAGAAGGAACCCCATTTTTTTTAAGCCGAGCTGAAGCAGGTTTACAGAGGAAGCAACCCTTTATTAAGGGAAGCTTACTATCCACACTTTCCTAGGAGTAAGCACCATTGACTTTAATAGCACTGACTTATAAAGAGACAATGCATAGGACTGGGCTTTTAAATTTTCCAAGCACAATCTGAGCTTAGAGTTTAAGCAAATTTACTCAGAAGCAACCCCCTTTTTCCCCTCCAAGACAATCTTGCTATCTACTTTCTTAAAAGTAAGCACCATTGAATATAATGGGAATTACTTGTAAGTAGCCATGGATAGGATTGGGCTCTTAGGTTTTCTCAGTACAAGCTCAGCTTAATGAGCTAGTTTACACAGAAGAAACCCCCCTTTTTAAGGCCAGCTTAATTAAGCAGGCTTACAGAAAAGCAGCCCCCCTCCTTTTAAAAACTTACTAATTACTATCCACACGATGTTATACACACTTGAAACTTACTATCATATTTATACTTATTATAACATCAAATATGGATAGTAAGATGGATATAACATCAAATATGAATAGTAAGTGGGGATAGTAAGCTTACATTAAGTCTTATAAGTATACTTAGCGTAAGTATTCCAAGTATAGTAACATAAGGTTGAAATCCTAAAGACACTTTCCAGGGAGTGAAACCCATTGGACACAGTGGGGCTTACTTTTGAGTAGACATGGTTAGGATTGTGCGCTATGTATTATAAGTATAATTAACAGCACAATCTTAACCATGTCTACTCAAAAGTAAGCCCCACTGTGTCCAATGGGTCTTACTCCCAGGAAAATGTCTTTAGGACTGCAGTCATGGAATGATAACTTATATATAACATTTATTATTATATATTATAATTCTTATAGTGCAATCCTAAGTATATCTACTCAGAAGTAAGCTCCATTGTGTTCAATAGTACTTTCTCCCAGAAAAAAAGTGGTTAGGATTGCAGCCACAATCTTAGTGGCTGCAGTATAGATTGCAGTATATCTTAAGATAAACTTTTAAAATTTATGTTAAGCGAGACTTAGCATCCTCACTTTCCTGGGAGTAAGTGCCATTGATTATAATGAGACAAACATTGCAATCCAGAGCATGTCTACTCAGAAGTAAGCCCCATTATGTTCAAAAGTGTTTACTCCCTGTAAAGTGTGGTTAGGATTGCAGCCTTTCTTTAGCCAGGGATGTAGTGGGGCTTACTTCTGAGTAGACATAGGATTGTACTCTAAGGCTGCAATCCTAACCACATTTTTCTTGGAGTACAATTGAACACAATGGGACTTCTGAGTAAACATGCTCAGGATTGCATTGTTAGTAGGCTACACAAACTCTTTTGAGGCTACACAAACTACATAGACCATAGTGGGACCACGCATAGGATTGGGCTCTTACTGGGAAGATTGGGAAGTAGCGCATAGGGAATAATAGTGCCACTTACTCCGGCGTAGTAAGCAGGACGGTTGTTGGCACTCTTCTTACTCCGAGGTTGCTCGCTTTAGAAAGAAACGCCAGACACACACCGGTGAGGATCGTGTTATCAAATTTATTGTTTCCATTTCTTTCTTGGAGGAAGGAAGTGATCTGGGAGTTGAGATCTCTCCAAAAAAGTCCAACACAACAAGGACAAGCAACAGGAAAGTCAACCCCAAGGCTGGGTTTCCTTGGGGGGAGCAAACCAGTCCCCCATCCAACCCCCCCCCCCCATAAGGTCATTTACAGAACTGTACAAGCAAGGGGAGGAGAGAGTAAGAAGGAAAGAAAATTCACCCCCCACTTGATGTCCCCCTTTTCCTTGTTTCTCCCCCTTAATCATTCATTTACTCCTAGGAGTAACTTTCTGCTGCCAAGTTACCCGGGCGCCCCATTAGGTTGAGACTTGTCCCCCACCCTACACAAACACCCCATCCTCGATCGGTTTACACTCCTCCACCTCCGATTCAAAATTGGATTTACAACAGGTTGTAAACTCTTGGGTTTTGGTCTCGCATCCACATCCACACCTTAGTCGAGTGGTCCGGATGCCCAATGAGAGGGAGATTCGTTCTCCCCAACACACACACACACACACACACACACACACACACCATTCCCCCACCCCACAAATTGGACTAACAACGGGTAGTAAACTGGGAATTTTGTCTCGCACCCACACTACGTTAGCCAAATTATCCCGACGCCCCATGAGAATGAGACTCGCCCCCCCCAAACACACACACTTCATCCCCCCATTTCCAAATTGGACTTACAACTGGTAGTAAACTGGGAATTGTTTCTCACCCACACCATGTCAGCCAATTGATCCCGACGCCCTATGAGAATGAGCCTCTGCCCCCCAAACACACACAACTTCATTCCCCCCATTCCAAATTGGACTTACAACTGGTAGTAAGCTGGGAGTTTTGCTTCGCACCCTCACCACGTTAGCCAAATAATCCCATCGCCCCATGAAAATGAGACTTGGTCGTTCCCTCTCCCCACCCAACACACACACTTCATCCTCCTCAGTTCCAAATTGGACTTACAACTGGTAGTAAACTGGGAATTGTCTTTCACCAACACCACGTTAGCCAAATAATCCCGACGCCCCATGAGAATGAGACTAGGTCCCCCCCCCCACACACACACACTTCATCCTTCCAAATTCAAAATTGGACTTGCATCTGGTAGTAAGCTGGGAATTGTCTCTCACCCACACCATGTTAGCCAAATAATCCCAATGCCCCATGAGAATGAGAGTAGGTTCCCCCAACCCCCACAAACACACACACTCCATCCCCCCCAATTCTAAACTGGACTTACAACTGGTAGTAAATTCGGAGTATGAAGCATCGAGTGATGGAGTGGCTGCGTAGATAAAAGTTTTTTTTAAGGGATTTACATTTAAAATGAAAACGGTGGAGAGGATTACAATAAAAAGAGGGGGTTAAAGTAAAGTTACTCCATCCCCCCAACAACAAAATAAGAATGTAAACATTTCAGACAAGAGGTCCCTTAACCACATTCTTATTCTTTTGAACATAAAACCAACACATTCCCTCTTCCAAATGTTACCTAGAAAACTGTTGTAGTTCTTTTTTTTTGGGTGGGGGGGGAAGTATCTTACAACGACCCCCCCTGCTAAAAGTTAGCAGCCCATTGTGCTCTATTCAAACAATTTACTCTGTACACGTTTTAACCTCTAGGAAACAAAAAAATAAAATAAAAAATAAAGGGACGACCCGCAGTTAGTAGTAGTAAGAGTCCCCCCACGTCCAACAAGGTCCCGAGTCTGCGTGTCAGTCTTGCACATGTGGATGCGATTTTTCAAGATGCGGGTCAGGGTGGTTTTTGTTTTCCCCAGACAGGACGTACGCCTGGAGTAAAGGGTGAGTAAGGATACTAGATGTGAGTCAGTGGGACGGTGCCATTGACGGGCGTTGCAGCTCCTTGGTAGTGCTGGTGGACTCCGTGTAGGCGACTCCCTTGTAGCCCCGACGGGTCGGACGCGTCTCCTCCGGGGGGTAAATACATACTGATCATATCCCGAAGATCCCCCAGGCAGGCTCTTTGGGAGTGAGTAGCTATGGCCGGTGGAGGCGAGCTGGGCTCCGACTTTACTACCGACCCCATAGTCCCTGCCAAGTGCCCCGACGGCTGTTGAGGCGCTTGTTGGCCATAAGCGGCGGCGGCTGCGGCCATACTATAGGTAGTAGCGCTACTCATGTAAGGCTGGGCACTACTCATGTACTGGAGGTCGTAACGGGGAAGGGGTTGGAGTTGGCCTGGGTGCTGCCCGTACGCCAGTTGCTCGGGCATCAAGGAGGCGTACGCCCCGTTGGGCCAGCCGTTCAAGGGGGTGTAAGTGTCCAAGCGTTGAGTAACCCCGACGGGGCTGCCGGTGGCCGGATTGGTATTGAGACCACCTGGAGTAGCGAGGAGGTTCCCAGGGAGGGAGTACTTATCCTTCTTGAGGAGTGTCTTGGTCTTTCGACGGGGCCGGTACTTATAGTCAGGATAGTCCTTCATATGTACTGCTCGGAGTCTCTTGGCCTCGTCGATGAAGGGCCTCTTCTCCGTATCGCTGAGTAACTTCCAATCAGCCCCCAGCCTCTTACTAATCTCTGAGTTGTGCATCTTGGGGTTCTCTTGGGCCATCTTCCGACGTTGACCCCGAGACCAAACCATGAAGGCGTTCATGGGACGCTTCACCCGGTCCTGATCCGAGCTTCCTCCTCCGCCACCTCCTCCTCCGCCACCTCCTCCTCCTCCTCCGACCCCCTTGTTGTTACTCCCGGCAGCTCCGTTCCCACCCGATCCACCCCCAGAGTTCACCTGGGGGGTCTTCAGTTCGCTCTCCAGCATGCTGTACATCGACGGGGCGGACAGGAGGTGCGCCAGGGTGATGGAGTAAACTCGGAGTAAACTATGAGTAGATACGTTGAATGATCTTCCGATGATCCTGCACTCCTTCCGACGATCCTTCCGACGGCTCTTTGCTTCCCCTCCTCTTGCGCTGTGCGCAACTCACTCGCTACTCCACTGATACGCCTTCTCTTGGGGGGTGTTGATTGACGGCTTATAAAGGAGAAGTCGTTGGCCAATCAGCGCTCGGACCCCCAGGCAGGGGAAGGGGGCAGGTTACTCTCACCCCCCCCCCCGACAATGTTGCAACTTTTTTTTAGGGGGGGTTACTCCTACTTTTACAAACCCCCAACTCCTCCTCTTTCTCCCCCCCAACTCCATTGCATGCATTTTAATGGAGTAAGCAAAGAGTGGATTGAAAACTTTATCCTCTTGGGAGTCTCCTCGGAAGTAAATCCCATGCTAGTCAATGGAAATTACTCTCAGAGGTGCAGGGAAATACTCCAAATGTCCCCTGGGCCTGATCCTGCAGGGATTTTCTTATATTCTTAAAGTGCGGATAGGATTGTAGCCTTAAAGTCCAAACCAATACATGTCTACTCAAAAGTAAGTTCTCTTATAGTCAAATAGGACTTATTCCCAGGTTAAGGGAGCAATCCTAAAGACACGTTCCTGGGAGTAAGACCCACTGAACATAATGGGGCTTACTTTTGAGTAGACATGGTTAGAATTGAGCTCTTAGAAGTGTAGTTTTAGATCCCAATCCTAATTGAGAGGATTCCAATTCCAGGAGTGCAATCCTAAGCTTGTCTACTCAGAAGAAAGTCCCATTGTGTTCTGTGGGCCTTACTCTCAAAAAACGTGTGCTGAGGATTGCATCCCAATACTAATCCTAGATTTGTAATTCTAAAATTACAATTCTAATCCTAAAATAGAATCCCAATCCTATGCATGTCTACTCAGAAGTGAGTACCATCAAAGTCAACGGGGCTTAGAGCACAATCCTAAGCATGTCTCCAAAGTAAGCCCATTATGTTCAATGGATCCTTATTCAATAAGGTTCAATTATGTTCCTTATTCTCAGGAAAGTGTCTTTAGGATTGCAGCCCTTTGCCAAAAAAGTGCAATCCTCTGATTGTCTTCTAAACACAGCCAAATCATATGCACTACTACTCAGATGTAAGTACGTAAGGGAAACATGAAAGAAAAATGGAACACTTTAAGTACTATTAAGTATTCTATTGGATACACTGTATACAATAGAACTTACTCCCAGGAAAGTATAGACGCAATTGCAGCTTAGATCCCATTGAGTTCAATAGGAGTTACTCCCAGGTAATTCTGGATGGGGATTGCAGTCTCAAACAACTTTGCTCCAAACTTTCTCTGGAGCGTGGGCTCGATCCAGTCTTTACAACCCAATCCTATGCTTTATTCAGAAGTATTATTATATTCAATGGGGCTTTCTTCCAGAAAAGTGTAATTAGGATGGCAGCCTAATTCCTAATAAATAAATAAATAAATAAATAAATAAATAAATAAATAAATAAATAAATAAATAGGTTTTATAACGGGGATGTTGAAACTTTTAACTTCAGGGCTCCTGGACTTTTAACAAGTGTGTAAAGGAGAGAATTTCAGCAGGTGCAGCTTCTCATCTCACAGATCACAATGTGAAAATTTCCTCTTCTGCACACTTATTAAACTGTATTATACTTATTATAAACTTATTATACTGTAGATAGATATTAAAGGTCCAGGAACCCTGAAGTGAAACGTTTGGACTCCCCTGATGATGGTGATGATGATGATGATGATAATAATAATAATAATAAGAAGAAGAAGAAGAAGAAGAAGAAGACCAGCGTAGAAAACTCATTTGCTGTCTAGTACTGTTGTTGTTGTTGTTGTTGTTGTTGTTGATATTAATAATTTCTAGTTCCTTGAATAGGAACCGAATTACAATAGAGCCAATTCCAAACACCTAGAGACTGTGAAATACTGTAGTACATCATCACCATCATCATCATCGTACAGAAACTCAGCATAGGGAAATTGTTTGCTGAGTATTACTGTTGCTCTTGAATATAATAAAATCAAACAGTAAATAATAAGTTGTTGTTGTTGTAGAAGAAAAAGAAAAAAGACACTGCAAGAATGTTTTGCATTCAAATCCTATCCATACTTACCTAGGAGTAAGTCCCATTGACTAAGTCCCATGGGACTTACTTTTGAATAGACATTGCATCGAGTTGGCCTCTGAGTGGCATAAGAAGGGTGGCAGGAAAGGAGGGTAATGAGATGCCCACAAAAGATATTTTGTGTTCTTTCAACTGATCCCAGCTGCACAGCTTAAAAACAGGTGCAGAAGAGCCCTGCCAGGGGGAAAAAGTTGGCAACCTCAGTGCAAGTGACAGCTTTTTTGGCTGAAGCTGGAGGGTTTTTGGGGGGGGGGGGGCGTTGCAGGGACGGTGGGGTGGGGTGGCGTAGCCAGAGGGGGTGGAGCAGTCAGTCTTGAAGGGAGTCTAACAGTAGGGTGAATGGAATGGCTCCAAATTGAAGGCTCCCCCCAAAACTGATTGCTGCGCCCCCCTCTAGCTACACCACTGAAGAAGTGGTCCTGGAGAAGGATCCTTGCTCTGATGGAGGATTACTCGGGAGTAAGTTGTCTGAAAGCTGATAGAATCAGTCCTTAAAATAAAGTTACAACTTTTTTTTTTGGGGGGGGGGAATAAATCGCTACTCCTAGTTGTCCCAAATCTCTTCCCCCTCTTTCCCCCAGGCACAGAGGGATGTCAAGAGGGGGGGTTCTTGAGAGGATGCGGGGGGGGTCCTCCAACTTTTCTTTACTCAATGCTCCTTCCTCCTTCAGTGTTTCCACTTGGCTGCCCTGCAAGGGGGAAGCAGTTTTGGAAAGGGGGGAAATCAAATCCGTTTGCATGGCAACCATCCAGCAGAGACAGAGAAAGAAACTTTTTTTTTTGGGGGGGGAGGCTGGAGTACCAGCTCTCTGGGGCTGTCAATCAAGGGGCCTCCCCCCCCCCCACCTCTGTCCCCCTTACCCACACACCTGCAAGGCCCCCCTGCGTTTCAAGGGGGGGGGAAGACAAGTCTTAAAGGCACAGCGTTTGAGCAACTTGGAAAAAACCCCAAGATTTAAAATGATCACATAGTAGTACCTGAGTAGCTACTACTATTTTGGAGTAGCACGGAGTAGTAGTTTAAAAGGGGGGAATACAAGTCTTAAAGGCGCTGAGTTCATCCCAACAAATTTCTTTGAGCAATTTGGGATCAGAAACAAGTTTTATAATTAATCTTGTAGTAGCACCGGAGTAGCTACTACTACTTCGGAGTAGCACCAAATAGTAGTTTCAAGTGTGGGGGAGATAGAAGTTTAAAAGCCGCATAGTTCTCCTCAAAGAAATCCTCTTCCCAACTTTGTGATAGCTCCAACTTTTATAAGTGATCCCGTAGTAACACAGGAATAGCTACTACTACTTTGGAGTAGCACCAAGTACCAGTTTTAAGGTGGGGGGGGGGGAGATACAAGTCTTAAAGGCGCAGAGTTTGTCCCAAAGAATTTCTTTGGGTAATTTGGGATCAGAAACAAATTTTATAATTAATCCTGTAGTAGCACCGGAGTAGCTACTCCTACTTTGGTGTAGCACCAAGCAGTAGTTTCAAGGGGGGAAATACAAGTCTTAAAGGTACAGCGTTCGCTCCAAAGAAAATCTTTGGGCAACTTGGTGACAACTCCAAGTTTTGTAGTAGCACTGTAGCACTGTAAAAATACTACTACTTCGGAGTAGCCCCGTTCAGGAGCTGCAAGTTTGAACAGGAAGAAGATCCAAGCCTTTTTTTTTTTTTTTTTGGGGTGGGGGGGAATGTGTGTTTCTCTGGCTGTATGGCTTTGAGGGACAAATTGGTGGCGTAGCTAGAGGGGGGCAGAGTAGCCAGGTTCAAAGCCCTGCTGTCAAATGATCCCAGCCACACATCTTTTAAACACAGGTGCAGAGGAGCCCTGCCAGCGGGGAAAAAAATTGGCAACCTGTCAATCAAGTTTCTTGGCTGAACTTGAGCCTGTCTGTCTGTCTCTCTCCTACCTTACAGGGTTGTTGTGAGGACAAAAAGAGGAATCATGAACACCATCCTCAGAGGACATAAAGGTGAAAAAAATAAATTTAAAACACAAACGAAGGGTGCAATCCAGAGTAACTACGGGAGTCCTTGCTCCGGTGTAAGAACAATTTGCTCCGTATTGCAATATGAATTTCCCATAGGTTTTCACTAGATGGTGCAGTAACTACGGGTACACGTAATGTCTCTTACGTGCTCCCGTAGTTACTCTGGATTGTAGGGTAAGTTGGAGAAAAAAAATTGTTCAGCAGGATTGACACCCCAATCCTATGCATGTCTACTTAGAAGTCCTATTACCTCGTATATTGAATGAGGCTTAGACTGCAATCCTGAACACGCTTTCCTGGGAGTAAGATCCTTTGAACACAATGGGGCTGACTTCTGAGTAGACATGGTTAGGATTGTTCTCATACTCCCAGGTATGTATGAATAGGATTTCAGTTTTACTCCCAATCTTATGCATGTCTACTCAGAATCAACTCCTAATATAGTCAACAGGCTATATATAGTATACAGTATAGTATAGTATACGGTATAGGGCACAATCCAGAGTAACTACGGACCACATAAGAGACATTACGTGCACCCGTAGTTACTGCACCACCTAGTGAAAACCTATGGGAAATTCATACTGGAATCCAGAGTAAGTTGTTCTTACACCGGAGCAAGGACTCCCTGTAGTTACTCGGGATTTCACCCATAGTATATGTCTTACTCCCTGCAGCTTTAGTACTAGAATTGTACTCAGGGTTTAACACAGGTTTTACTTCTAAAAGTAGATCATTCCTGTAGTACAGAGTAGTAGAGAGTTGTTCATTCCTGCAGGAACCCTCTCTAAGCATGAAATAATTAATTATTAGTATGATTAAAAACAAGTAATTAGTGCAGTAATAATTATTACTATGATTAAAAACAAGTAATTAATGATTGAAAACAAGTAATTAATGCAGTAACCAAGCTTCTCTTGGGTATCTTTTTATGTAGAAAGGTGGGGTATAAATCTAATAAATAAAACCTACTACAAGCTCGTCTCAATAGTCAACCATAGCCAAGTATGAGAACTTTGGCCTTATGCTATGGCTGCAATCCTAAACACACTTTCCTGGGAGTAAGCCCCATTGAATATAATTGAACTTACTTCTGAGTAGACACCTATTGTTGCAGTCCTAAAGACATTTTCCTGGGAATAAGACTCATTGAGCACAATGGGGATTACTTTTGAGTAGACATGGTTAGGATTGTGCTCTGTGTTTGCACCTATGTTTCAGCCGCAGTGTTTCCCATCTGTAAAATGGGTACATAAATAGCTCATCTCTACTACAAAACCCAACTAAATCCCTACTAAACCCAACGAAAAGCAACTTGGCTGCAGATCTGTCGTCTTATACAGAGATTGTTCAAAGTCCCCATATGCAGTTTATGGCACAGGCACTTCCTTTATGTTTTTAGACTGAATTCCAGATTGGCTGAAAATTTAATTAGCAGTAATTTCCTATACATGTCTACTCAGAAGTAAATCCCATTGTGTTCATGTATGAATTGAAAGGTCCAAGTTCAAGTCCCCCTCCAGGCCATAAAGCTTCCTGAGTCATTTACATTAGCCAGTCACTGACTCTATGGGCATAATCCAGAACACATATGGGAGCACATTACGTGCACCTGTAGTTACTGCACCACCTAGTGAAAACCTATGGGAAATTCCTATTGCAATCCAGCGTAACTTGTTCTTACTCCAGAGCAAGGACTCCCCATAGTTACTCTGGATTTCACCCTTTGTCTTGCCTACCTCACAAGGTTGTTGTGAGGACAAGAGGATAAAGGCTTCATAAGCTACCTTGACAAGGGAAAAGCAGGGTATAAATCCATAGAGATTTATGTATTTTATATATGCATGTATCATTTCTGTATATTGCCTGTGTTTTTCTAGTGGGAGGGTTGAAAAGCAGTACAGTAAAACCT
Organism: Cryptoblepharus egeriae; assembly: GCA_030015325.1. Taxonomy (NCBI): domain Eukaryota; kingdom Metazoa; phylum Chordata; class Lepidosauria; order Squamata; family Scincidae; genus Cryptoblepharus; species Cryptoblepharus egeriae. The sequence continues at coordinate 4,039,990 of JAREYC010000016.1, forward strand.
TGGACTGAGAGCATTTTGCATGACATATAAACTTTGGCTGCACTCCTAAAGACACTTTCCTGGGAGTAAGACCCATTGAACATCAGGGGCTTACTTTTGAGTAAACATGTTTAGGATTGTGCCCTTAGACTTGCAATGCAAGCGATGTCTTGATAAAGACAAGGGTTGGACTAGATGACCTTCTGGGGCTGCTCCAACATTGTGATTCTAATGAGATTATTTGGCCTCCTGCCCCAAGGACTTACCCATAAATAGATTATGATTCAAGCAAGATAGCAGAGGAAGGGGTTTTTTGGCCAGGCAGGAGTTTCAAATGATTTCAGTTCAGGGTGACCAAATGCACTTGAGGACACAGTGCCTATACAGTGGTACCTCTCATAACAAGCACCTCATCTAACAAGTGCCTCACATAATAAGCATTTCACATAACAAGTCTAAATTTCCAAGAAATCTTGCTTCACATAACAAGTTCTGCTTCATTTAATAAGCAAGTGTGCTATGGGCACTAGTGCTATGCAGCTCCACACAGAGGCTCTTAAAAGGGCTGCTGGCCAGCGCTGCTGCCTCTAACTGCCCCCAACTTGGGGGCAGTTGCCTGGGGGCGCCAGAGGCAGCTCCCCTAACTGCACCCAAGTGCCCCCACCGGCCACCTTGAACCTCCAGCAGCAGCCCAGGTAAGCCTCCCAGGAAAGTGTCTTTGATTGCAGCCTCCTAACCATGTCTACTCAGAAGTAAGCCCCATTGTGTTAAATGGGGCTTACTCCCAGGAAAGTGTCTTTGATTGCAGCCTCCTAATCATGTCTACCCAGAAGTAAGCCCCATTGTGTTAAATGGAGCTTACTCCCAGGAAAGTGACTTTAGGATTGCAGCCAAAGTAGACTTCATAGGATCATGCACATTGAATGCATGTTTTTGACTTCAATTCCAGTGTTTTGTCATCATTTTTACATCCAGTTAGTATTTTTATATGAATATTTTGGGGGTTGTGGAACTGATCGTCTGAGTTTCCATGATTTCCTAGGGGAAAATCCTCTTCACTGAAAGAGTGTTTCACTTAAAGAGCAGGCCTCTGGAACGAATTAAGCTCTTTATGCAAGGCACCACTGAACCTTTAAACACTGCAGAGATTAAAAGAGAAAATTTTGGCAGGTGCAACTCAACCTAGGTTTAAAAAACTGCACCTACCCAAATTCCTTCTTATAGCTATACAACGGTTAAAGATATAGGGCAGGCACTTGGTCCTCTATTGCATCTGGTCACCCTGCTTCAGTTATAGGTTTTGAAGTGGTCTCTCTGAGTAGATACGGAAAGTTGCATATGATGACCCCCCTAGCATTCTCCCCTATTTTTTATAATAATAAAAAATATATTATTTCCAACAATATCTCACTCACTTTGGATTGTTAAGGACAAAAGTGCTTGTTCCCATCCTGATCATGCAAAGGAAGGTAAATTCTTCCTTACTCCTACAAACATACTAGATCCTTCTTCCACATCTCTTCCCACCTCAGCCCACGATATCCTTTCAAAAAGCAAAATATTTACTTTTTATTTATTTTCTCTTTACCGTTATTTTCTCTTATTTTACCTTGTTTATTGGTGCTGCCTGTTGCTTGCTGGTGCCCAATAGGGATGCCCAGGACCTGGTGGTACCCAGTGGTACCTACTGCCCACTAGTGCCTGGTGGTGCCCAGTGTCTGGTGATACCTGTTGTCCGCTGATGCCCAGTAAGGATGTTTGGTAGGATTGCCCTGTGCCCACTGGTGCCTGTTGCCTGGTGGTACCTGCTGGTTCCCAGTGGTGCTTGCTGGTGCCTGATTCCCCCTGCACAGTGGTCCCTGGTGGTGCCCAGTGGTGCTTGATGCCTGGAAGGGATGTTGAATGCCCACTCCCTGGTGGTGCCTGCTGGCACAGTGATGCCAGCTTTGCCTACTGCCTAAGGATGCCTGGTGCCCAGTAGGGATGCGGAGGTGCCTGCTGTTGTCTATCAATGCCCCCGATACCATCCAGAGCCTGGTGCCCGGTGCTGCTCAGCGGTGCCCAGTGTCTGGGTCCAGTGTCCAGTGCCTGCCAGTGCCCAGTCATTCCTGGGGGCCATAAACATTCTTGAAAATATACTCCCGCAACAATGGGTCAATTCTGCTAGTATAATAATCAGGCACTAATTATATGGCACTGACATGCAGATGAGTTACAAAAGAGCTCCACATCAAGGGCAAAATCACCTTACAACAAATGCCGGGTCCACATTATAGGGCAACAAAATTGCTTTATATTGTCCCTGCATCATCGCAAACTGGGATCCTGAAAAGGCTTCTGCACGGGTAGACATCATTAAAATATCATCAGCTTTAATTGACATTCAAGAAGCCATAAATTAGTTGTCGCCTTTTTAAAAACACACACAAATAAAGCAGAAAGGGGAAAAACAGTTGCCAAATAAAGGAAGAGCAGGACACAGAATGGGGGTTTCCAGGGAATGAATAGCCAGGACTGCTTTTCAAGGATCTCTGCCTTTTGATCAGGAGAGAAATTAGCTTGAAAGGGCAGACAGTGGGAGAGGAAGGGAAGGGGGCAGCTCTCAACAGCCCCTGCTTGTTTGCCATAGAGCACAATCCTAACCATGTCTACTCCAAAGTAAGCCCCATTGTTTTCAATGGGTCTTACTCCCAGGAAAGTGGGATTGCAGCCTTAGTAGACAAATCACAACCAAAAGCCACACAGAGATCACCAGTTGTCCTGCTAGTCATGACCAACTCTAAAGCCACCCTTACATGGCCAAAGTATTGCCAAAGACTTCTCCATGATCATATGGCCATATCAGCAAACACCAAAGGTGCACAGATCTCCTTTATTTTCCCACCAAAGTACAGTGGTACCTCGCTTAACAAGTGCCTTGCTTAACAAGTGTTTCACATAACAAGCAAAAATGTCCAAGAAATCTTGCTTCACATAACAAGTTCCGCTTCACTTAACAAGCAAGCGCGCTATGGACACGTGTGCTATGCAGCCCTGACACTCTGCATGGAGGCTTCTTTAAAAGGGCTGCCGGCCAGCGCTGCTGCATCTAACTGCTCCCAAGTCCCCACGGGCCACCTTGAACCTTCAGCAGCAGCCCAGGTAAGCCTCCCAGGAAAGTGTCTTTGATTGCAGTCTCCTAACCATAGGAGTAAGCCCCATTGTGTTAAATGGGGCTTACTCCCAGGAAAGTGTCTTTAGGATTGCAGCTTAAGTAGATTTCGTAGGATCATGCACATTGAATGCATGTTTTGAATTCAATTCCAGTGTTTCGTCATCATTTTTACATCCAGTTAATGTTTTTATAAGAATATTTTGGGGGTTGTGGAACCAATCGTCTGAGTTTCCATTATTTCTGCTTCACTTAAAGAGCGTTTCACTTAAAGAGCATGCCTCCAGAACGAATTAAGCTCTTTATGTGAGGCACCACTGTAATATTTATTTATCTACAGGTGTCCCTATTTATGCACTAGGAGTCCATTCCAGAAACTCCCATAGTTAAAAAAAAGTGAATACAAAAATAATAGAAAAATAGATTTAAAAAACCACTTCTAGGTTTCTTGCTCCTCTGTTGTACTTAATGGAATAATGTAGTATCTTATTGTCTGCAGGGGTTTAATTCTGGGACTGAAGAATAGAATAACTGCTTGCATGACTGCCTCTTTACAACAGTAGAAAAGCAGTTTTTGCAACTGTGATTTGCAGGGGCCATTAAAAATGTGTGCATAAAATTTGTGCACAAAAAAATCAGTATTTTTTAATACTGGAATCCTAAAGACAATCCCGCAATCCTAAAGACACTTTCCTGGAACTAAGGGCAAAATCCAGAGCAGTTGGGGTCCATGCAGTTACGTCACCCTCTCATGTTATCTTATGGAAAGTTACCTTAACTGATCCGGAGCAAAGGGCTTAATTTGACTTTAGGATATGGGCCTAAGACCCATTGAACACAGTGTGGCTTACCTTTGAATAGACATGGTTAGGATTGTGCTCTATATCACATGGTTGTACCTGTACCTACTTTTACATGCTTTTGAACTACTAGGTTGGCAGGAGCTGGGCAAGGGATGGGAGCTCACTCCATTGTATGGTACTCGGGACCTGAACCACCGACCTGCCAACCTCCAGGTTGACAAACACAACATCTTTAACCACTGAACCACCACTCTTCTACTCTTACACACCCACCCCAAAGCTAATGTGAATAAAAATATTTTTAGGCCTCATTGGAAACTGTCTATTCAGGGGGAAATGAGTAATGAGTTCCATAAAAGGGGTGCAACACATGAGAAGCGCTCTGTTTTTTTCCCCCAACCTCCTAATCCTAACCAGATATTTATCTGGCCCTTGACACTGTGTCAGGTACAGCGGTGCCTCACATAAAGAGCTTAATTTGTTCCGGAGGCCTGCTCTTTAAGTGAATCGCTCTTTAAGTGAAGCGGATTTTCCCCTAGGAAATAATGGAAACTCAGACGATTGGTTCCACAACCCCCAAAATATTCATATAAAATATTAACTGGATGTAAAAATGATGACAAAACCACTGGAATTGAATTCAAAACATGCATTCAATGTGCATGATCCTATGAAGTCTACTTAGGCTGCAATCCTAAAGATACTTTCCTGGGAGTAAGCCCCATTGAACACAATGGGGCTTGCTTATGGATAGACATGGTTAAGAGATTGCAATCAAAGACACTTTCCTGTGAGTAAGCCCCATTTGACACAATGGGGCTTACTTCTGAGTAGACATAGGTAGGAGACTGCGATCAAAGACACTTTCCTGGGAGGCTTACCTGGGCTGCTGCTGGTGGTTCAAGGTGGTCGGTGGTGGCCTTTGGGGGCAGTTAGGGGAAGCTGCCTGTGGCACCTCCAGGCAACTGCCCCCAAGTGGGTGGCACAAGCAGTTAAGACACTGTGCCTGTTAACCAGCAAGCCAGGGTTCGATTCCCGGGTCGGCCCCACAAGACAGGGTGAGCTCCTGTCCTTAGCCCAGCTCTGCGATGCAGCTGGATCCAATCGTATTGGCTCTGCCTTTCCATTGGACTAATTCAGTGGCGTGGAGAGGGGGGATTTGCCTCTTGGGTAACAGCCTATCCTCCATAACAATCCAACCCAGGCTTTTGTGCACGATACCATAGGTCCTTCAGATCCTACAGTGTCTGGTCATATAGAATTTTTACAGGGCATATTCATGCAACTTAAATGGGGCCCAGAAAGGAATGGAAGAGAGTGTAGCCACTGGAGCACTGAGTCAAAACACTGACCCATTTTTTGACCACACAGGCCAATATGGGATCATAATATTATTTTCTAACTGGATGTTTACAAAGATAACTTTAGGAAACAAGAGCATTGAACTGATTTGGAATCAATCTGGATGTAATTTTTTTTTAAATCCTTCTGGATTAATTGTAAATGGGAAGCCATTTGCAAACAGTTTCCAACCAGACCCTATGAACCTAATTTCCATTTCTGAAATAGTAGTTGCAAAGAAGAGGTTGTTTCCTCTTTTGATTGTTATCCGAACTGGATCTTAAATCTAAATGATCACCCTAATATACTCGTAGGGGATTTATGCCTTGGGGTGCTGCACATTTCCATACAATATTTAGTGGCTACTTAGTAAAATATTCAGAAACTGTTAATTTCCCAGAGAATCCAAAATATGGATATAAGAAGAACAAGATATAAGAACAAGACCAAATATGGTCTTGAAAAATTGACAGAGCTAAACTTTTAAAAGTTCAAAAAGCTGCAGAGAAACTTTTTAAAAAACAAGAACGGCAGACCCTAAGACTTTGATATTAATGGCTTCCATTCTTGTTCTAACTGGTTCCACACTTCTGAGCTCTGCCCATCCAACTTCTGTGAAAGGCAGAAGAGCAGAGTGGGCACATTTTCTGCGGGTCAGTTGGCAACCCAATTAGTCCAAATTAAAGTTAATCATTGAGATTTCGTTGAAATTATTTATGTAGATTTGTGGCCTGTCCTATTCAGAAATTTCAAGGGAAGTTAATAGTTGTATTAACAGTTATTAATATTATTATTAATATTGTATTATAGTTGTTTCCTCTCAAGGAAAGTTAATGGGGTAGCTCTTCCCCCCTCTCTTTCAATCACACACACTCCCCAAATATCAGATTATAAGATTACTATCCTATCATTGCAATTTTATCCACATTTCCTAGAAAATTTAGGCTGCAATCCTAAACACACTTTCCTGGGAGTAAGATCCATTGAGCACTTTCCTGGGAGTAAGATCCATTGAGCATAATGGGGCTTACCTCTGAGTTGACATGCACCCATTCCCTACAATCCAGAGTAACTACAGGAGCACGCAAGAGACTTTATGTGTACCCATAGTTGCTGCACTACCTAGTGAAAACCTATGGGAAATTCATATTGCAATCCAGAGCAAATTGTTCTTACACCGGAGCAAGGACTCCACATAGTTACTCTGGATTGCGCCCTTAGTCTCACAGGACTTAATTCTGCACAAATATTTCTTACATAGGATTGTTCTGTAAGAGGATTTTTCAGGAGGTGCCCCCATAAAATAATTGCATATAACATGCACAACTTCTGGTTCTTGTGAAATTTCATGAAAGGTTCTTTCGCTTTTAATTGATCCTGGCTCATTAGTACTACAACATATTGTAATGAAAAGACCAACCCTACAACATGTAGGTAGATAGGTAGGTAGATATTGCAATGGATAGATTAAACCTTCAGTTTGAGGACCTTAAGGAACAAATATCAAGTGATTCCAGCAGAGGGCACAGAGTAGCATTTTGGAAAATGAAAATAGATGCTATCCCCCCATGGCTTTCAGATCTAAAATTAATTAATCAGAAATTAAAAGTTGTGTTTCTCATCCTGTGATTTACTAGGTCAACTTGTAGGATGGCGTAGCAGAAGCTTAGGTTTCCCCCAAAAGTTGGGCACCCCAAAAAAAGTAGGACATGACAAAACAAAAAGTTAAAGGTTGCAATCCTAAAGACACTTTCCTGGGAGTAAAACCCATTGACCACAATGAGGCTTTCTTTTGAGTAGACACGATGAGGATAGTGCTAGAGAAAATAAAAGGTAAAAGTTAAGGTTTGCAATCCCAAACACACTTTCCTGGAAATAAACCCATTGATTATAATGGGACTTCTGAACAGAAAGGGTAAGGATTGCACCCATAAACACTCATGCACATTGCTGTCATGTGGCCAATTTAAAGATTATATTACTTATCAATAAATTTAACTTTTATGTAGAATAACCCTAACCAGAATCCTAACCATGTCTACACAAAGTAAGCCCCATTGTGTTCAATGGGTCTTCTTACTCCCAGGAATGTGTCTTTAGGATTGTAGCCATAACTCATTAAGAAGGCTATATGCTCACAAGGAAATGGAGGATAATGAAGATTTCCTTTTCTTGGACATAAGGCTTAAAAAGAGGACATGTCCTGGAAAATGAATATGGTCACCCAGGTTTGGCTGTAGTAGAAATAAATATATTTAGTGGAGAAGATAAATATATTTCGGCTCTCATATGCCAAACTGATGCCACTTTTGCACCCAGATCTTGCACTTTCTCTACTTAGAAACACAGTTGTTTTGAATGTAAAACTGGGCTCTTCCTCTCATCAATCTCCTGGGTGCATTGCAAATGGGAACACCATTTGCATGTGCAAGGGCCACACTGTGGGACACCAGTGAAACATTAGCAGGTGTGAATACCCCAATGAGCCATTAGGAGTTTTACTTATGCATGCTGGCACATTAATTGCATATTTGCACACCTTCATCTTGCACTCTCACAATTTTTTTTTGCTGTTCCAAAAAAATCAAGCCCTTCTTCTCTTTGGTTCCCTTTTTAACTCCAGAATTAAATTCAGAACTCCAGAATATATACCTTTTTAACTCCAGAATTTATGTAGTTTCTTGCTTCAATTCTTACCTGACTTGAATATACTTCATTTAATTAATACCTTCAGATACCTCCACGATACCTTCAGTTACTTTTTGGGACAAGGACCCATTAGCTATTAATTAGCTATTAATTTTTTTTCAATTTTCTTTGGAAACTGCTTTGTGAACTTTTCATTAAAAAGTGTTATATAAATACTGTAGATAGATAGATAGATAGATAGATAGATAGATAGATAGATAGATAGATAGATAGATACTTGATGGGCTGTCATACCGAAGGAACACATTTGTACAAAAAGTGGGGGTTTGACCCCCTTAGTGGGTTGCAACCTTCGGTTGGGGTGGGGATCACCATATTGCCATATGGTCCAATATTGCCATATTGGAATCTGGCAGTGGGCTTTCTTGAGAGTAAGGGCGCAATCCAGGGGAGTAAGGGTGCAAACTACGGGAGTCCTTGCTCCGGTGTAAGAACAATTTACTCTGGATTCCAATATGAATTTCCCATAGGTTTTCACTAGGTGGTGCAGTAACTATGGGTGCATGTAAAGTCTCTTATGTGCTCCTGTAGTTACTTTGGATTGTAGGGTAAGTCTCACTGAACATAATGGGATTTTCTTTTGAGTAGACATGGACGAGCACTGGCATCACAGTGATGCCACTGGGGATCAGCAAGCAGAGGCCTGAAAAGAACCTATTGGAGATGCTCGGGGTTGGACTAGATGACCTTATGGGATCCTTCCAACTCTATGATTCTATATCATATCCCCGTAACTTTGACAGGAGGTCCCAGACAGGGTGCCCAGTACCACTGTGCTGGAGATTCCAGGGGATTTCCTGCTACAGGCAGGGGGTTGGACTACATGACTTTGGGGTACTTATGAACTCCAGGATTTATGAAATCAGAAGGTTTAGATCTATTCGCTCTATTAAATCAGAAGAAAGTCTTGCATAACGTCATTGGAAGTGTTTTCCTGACCACCTGATTATTTTAAATAGGGATGCTAAATCCAACCTAGACTGCCTTTCTGCAAAGTAGATGGTCTACCACTGAGTATCTAATAGCTGTGGTCAAGGCTGCTTTATTATGATTTGGACCACTTGTCCACCTGTGGCCTGCTCCAGCTGAGCAATGTTTCTGACCACTACTATTGGAGATCCTAATCAGTCAGTCAGTCTGTCTGTCTGTCTGTCTGTCTAGTTCACTTAAAAACATCTGCTGCAATCCTAACCATACTTAACTTGGGAGTAAGCACCATTGACTATAATAGGACTTACATAGGATTGGGCTCACCATCTCATAAAATTAAAAGTACCATAAAACACAATTAAAGCATAATTAAAACACCATAAAACAGCACATCACAAAAGTATAAAAACATCATTTTAATCCCACCATATTTCTATCTAACCAGAGTTCACTGTGCATGTTTCCTCCACTCTTTTTTCTCTTCACAACAACCCTGCGAAATGGGCAAGGCTGAGAGTGAGTGACTGGCCCAAGTTCTCCCAACAAGTGTTATGGCCAAGTAGGGATTTATTTATTATGATTTGGACCACTTGTCCACCTGTGGTCTGGACTGGAAGAGGGCAAATGTAGTACCAACCTTTAAGAAGGGTTAAAAGAAGACCCGGGAAATAATAGACCAGTCAGTTTGACTTCAATCCCAGGCAAGATATTAGAGCAAATCATAAAACACACAATTTGTGCACATCTAGACAAGTACTCGGTGATCAAAACAACCCAGCATGGATTTACCAAGAATAAATCTTGCCAGACAAATCTGATCTCCTTTTTTGATCGGGTTACGAGCTTACTGGACATGGCAATGCTGTGGATGTCATTTATCTTGACTTCAGCAAAGCATTTGACAAAGTCCCACATGACATTTTAATTAGGAAGTTGGAAAAATATGGGCTAGACAGGGCAATTGTTAGGTGGATCTGCAACTGGCTCGATGGCCGCACTCAAAGGGTTTTAGTAAATGGTTCTGTGTCAACCTGGAGGTCAGTTTCTAGTGGGGTCCCCCAAGGCTCTGTCTTGGGACCGGTTCTCTTTAACATTTTCATCAATGACTTGGAGGAAGGGATACGGGGGAGCCTGATCAAATTTGCAGATGACACCAAACTGGGAGGAGTAGCAAACACATCAGAAGAAGGAGAAACCTCCAGGAGGATCTGGATAAACTGGAATCCTGGGCTGGAACAAACAGAATGAATTTCAACAGGGAGAAGTGCAAGGTTCTGCACTTAGGCAATAAAAACCAAAAACATAGGTATAAAATGGGGGATACTTGGCTTGGCAGCACAACATGTGAGCGGGATCTTGGAGTTGCCGTGGATCACAAGCTGAACATGAGTCAGCAGTGATGTGTCTGCAAAGAAGGCAAATGCCATTTTAGGCTGCATTAAGAGGACTGGAGCTTCCAAGTCGCGAGAAGTTCTAGTTCCTCTTTATTCTGCATTGGTGAGACCTCACCTTGAGTACTGTGTTCAGTTCTGGGCACCTCACTTGAAGAAAGATGCAGCCAAACTGGAGCAAGTCCAGAGGAGAGCAACAAGAATGATCAGTAGGATGGAAGGGAAGCCCTACCAGGAAAGGTTGGGGGAACTTGGGATGTTCAGCCTGGAGAAGAGGAGGCTGAGGGGAGACATGATTGCCCTCTTCAGATACCTGAAGGGCTGTCATAGGGAGGAAGGGGCTCATTTGTTCATAGCTGCTTCTGAAAGCAGAACTAGAACCAATGGGTACAAACTGCAAGAGAGGAGATTCCGGCTGGATATCTGGAAAAAATTCCTGACAGTGAGGGCGGTTTGGCAGTGGAACAGATTGCCAAGGGAGGTGTTGGACTCTCCCTCACTGGGGATCTTCAAGCAGAGGCTCTACGAACACCTGTCGGGGATGCTCTAGGGGGATTTCCTGCTGTAAGCAGGGGGTTGGACTAGATGACCTACTAGATCCCTTCCAACTCTTATGATTCTATGATTTGAACCTAGATCAAGACCAACTCCTGAACCACAGTACCAACTTGGCTCTTGGAAAATGCCAATTTCTGGAAGTGTCCATGTATGAAATACTGGATAATACCCTCCGCAATTAGGGCTGCCGTATGTCCTGAAAAGCAGGGACAATACTGATGTTAGGGGATTGTGTTCACACACTGGAAATGAAACAGAGGGTCCTGTCCAGATTTTGTGGAAGAGAATTATGGCAATCCTACAAGCGTCTGCTCTCCTACGCTAATTCCAAAACCTGCTTTTGCAAGAGATGCTTCACCTTTGCAGTCTACAATATCCAGAAATAATCTAATTTAATCTAGATTTCAGGGAATCCACAAATCCCCTTTATGAAACAAGCTCCGAACAAGCACCAGTGACCTGTCTTTGATGTGCCAATTAAAAAAAAATCTGACCTAAATGGTCGGACCCCCGAACAGAAGCCTGCCAATTTTGGGGAAGATGCTTGGCACATTGGCCTGTCTCACCCCCTTTAACATCCATACGAGACAAGCCTGCGCACCGCCAGGGTGCGGTGCATAAACTGACATGCCCTGACAAGACAGCCTGTTTGCTTGTATTGTTCCTGAATCTGCAGCACTGTCTGCTTCGCCACTTGTCTTTAATGTTTGATTAAGCACTGTGAGAATTGTCACTATTGATCAACTTCGTCCCGGTACATTAAGCCCCCTAATCCCTCACATTCCCACCATATCTTCAGTGCCAAGTGTGGTTACTGCTCCTTCTGTTACGGACTATTTCCATACATACAATTCAGAAATGATCCATGTAGAGGCTCCGTGATTTCAATTTCGCTATCAATCAAGTCTAAAAAATTAGGCCTGACTCTCTGCGAAAGACCTTACAGCAAAATCCTAGACACCAACGTCTCGCTGAAAGTTGTCAATAGGTTCAAAAACGGCAACTTTAAAGGGAAATTATAAAATTTTACTGTTGGCTGATCTATGTAAATAAAATAAGAGTTTTTTATTCCTATATTTTTGGTCACAAAAACATCAGTCTCCTTAAAAGAATCAGAACAAATATTAAACACTGGAATAAATGTGAGATTTCTGGGAAATCTCACACAGATATGGGGACAATGTGCAATCATATATATATATGATATGTATATGATTTCATATACATACATATGTGGGGCTGTGGGTGGCGCAAGTGATTAAGAGACTGTGCCAGTTAACCAGCAGGCCAGGGTTCGAGACCCGGGTTGGCCCCACAAGACAGGGTGAGCTCCTGTCCTTAGCCCAGCTCTGCGACGCCAGCTGGATCCAATCGTATTGGCTCTGCCTTTACATTGGAGTAATTCAGTGGTGTGGAGAGGGGGGATTTGCTGATTGTGTAACAGCCTCTCCTCCATAACAATCTAACCCAGGCTTTCGTGCTTCGCATGCAGCGTATGCAGTGCCGAGCATGATACCATAGTCTTCCAAGACTGACAGAGGCCTGCTTTTTGTTCTTGGAGATGAATGGAAAGGTTGACCAGATCTTGATGCTAACAAAATATTTTAAATTATATTAGATTATACAAACCGATATCAACATAGGTGACAAATGTATATTTCAGAGCGCAATCTTAATTTGGAACTCCAGCTTGACCTAGTAGAAGGTTATATAGGGCTGCTTGGACTACCTCCAGCTGAATAGGAAGCTGAGATTTATTTATTTAAGGATGCAATCCTAAAGACTTTCCTGGGAGTCAGACTCATTGAACATAATGGGGCATACATTTGAGTAGACATGGTTAGGACTGTGCTCTTACCCCCACATCCAGAGTAACTACGGAAGGACTTTACGTGCACCCGTAATTACTGCACCACCTAGTGAAAACCAATGGGAAATTCATATTGGAATCCAGAGTAAGTTGTTCTTACTCCAGAGCAAGAACTCCCAGTAGTTACTCTGGATTTCACCCTTAGTTAGTTAGTTAGTTAGATAGATAGATAGATAGATGCTGCAATCCTAAAGACACTTTCCTGGGAGTAAAACCCACTGAACACAATGGGGCAAACTTTTGAGTAGACATGGTTAGGACTGTGCACTAAATCAAATTATTTTTCAAATTTCTAAAGTAACTTTTGTCCAAGGATTCAGAGTGGTCTACATGGTTCTTCTCTTTTTGTCTCACAACAACTCTGCAAGGTAGGCAAGGCTGACGGGCCAAAGATCACCCAGGAAGTTTTGTGGTTGAGTAAGGATTTAAACCTGGATCTTCAGAGTAGCCCCTTATCAGATTAGCTCCATAGGGCAGACTTGGACATTACTTGGCATAAAGAGCAAAACATCCCCTTACCCCAAAGTGGTATTCCCTTCTTCTAAACTGGTTTCAGCTCAGACCATTTAGGCAGGCTGCCCTCTTTTTCCAGGACATGCCCTCTTTTTTAGCCTTCTTAATGCCAAGTAGGATTTTAGGGCAAAATTCAGAGTAACTACGGGGAGTCCTTGCTCCGGAGTAAAAACAACTTACTCTAGATTCCAATATGAATTTCCCATAGGTTTTCACAAGGTGGTGCAGTAACTACATGTGCACGTAAAGCCTCTTACGTGCTCCAGTAGTTACTCTGGATTTGGGGGTTAATCTCTCTTTCTCTCCCCCTTCTCCCTTTCTGCTCCATATCCATATTCATATCCATATTAAAGATGAATTAATATTTTGAAATATTAGATCTCACTTTCCCATACGTCAGAAATGATTGTTTCTGCATTTTTGTCCTGGGAAAGGGAACTTGGTGGATAGTTTTTTTCCCCTTCCCCCCCTTGTGCATCAATGGAAATTTACAAGAGTAAATATGGCAAAGTCTAGTTTGAGGGTATAATTTCCTTTTTCCCCCAGTACTAAAAATTGAACTACTTTGCTCGGGCTCATTTTAATAAAATAGGCAGCCTGCCTTTTGTCTGCTGCGCTAATAAGAAAAATATGATGGACCTGAAAATAATTGCAATGAGGTTTGCCTCTCATTTTTCTCCATTTTTCTTCATTTTTCTTTGATAGGATTACAAATGCCTTCGACATAAGTGCGGCTGCCGTGTGGCTGGACTTGATTAGTTCCCGGAGTCGCGTATCCTTCCTGTGCACATGGGAAAAAGTGCGCATCAAGGCTGATGGGATGTTAGACTAGCAGTCGTAGTCAGGAATGTTTACCCACCACAGTCCTAACCATGTCTACTCAGAAGTTAGCCCCGTTGTGTTCAATGGGTCTTACTCCCAGGAAAGTGTCTTTAGGATATTTTTAGGAGTGCACGTGCATGTATAGACACCTTGAAACAGGGAAAGACATTCTGCATTTGATTTTGTGTGGCTGTTTCAACTCAGTCTAGGAAAACTACATTTAAGGTGCACCTAAGAAATTTAGGCCAACCTTAACAGCCTAACTAAAGAAATTTAGGCCAGCCTGGCATATTTTTCCATGCTGGTGTGCGGAGGTTGGCGTATGCCTGTGCATTGGCCTCACCCCACCTCTTAGAGCACAATCCTAACCATGTCTACAAATGGTAAGTCCCCTCATGTTCAATGGGTCTTACTCCCAAGAAAGTGTCTTAAGGATTGCAGCCTTACTGCACTTTTGTGACACCCCCAGGTCAGCACAGGATTTATGCCGGAGCTTAGGCCAGCCTAAATAAAAGCTAGGATTGCAGCCTTAGGACACAATCCTAACTATGGCTGCAATCCTAAACACACTTTCCTGGGAGCAAGACCCATTGAGCACAATGGGGCTTACTTCTGAGTAGACATGGTTAGGATTGCAGCATGTATCTACTCAAAAGCAAGCCTTATTGTGTTCAATGGATCTTACTCCCAGGAAGGTGTCTTTAGGATTGCATCCAAGTTTGTTCACTTATGTGATCCTGTAACAAACTGCAAGAATATTCCTTTTCCTAATATTAGGAGTATTCCTAATATTCCTAAAATATTCCTGATGGTGAAGATGGTTCGGCAGTGGACTACATTGCCAAGGGAAGTGTTGCATCTCCCACACTGGGGATAAGAACATAAGAAGAGCCTCTATAGGATCAGGCCAAAGGGACATCCAGTCCAGCTTCACACAGTGGCCCACCAGATGCTTCAGGGAGCGCATAAAACACCTGCCTCCAGGTGCCCCCCCCCCACCCCGCATCTTCATGCAGATGCTCAATCACCTGTTGAGATACTCGAGGAAGATTTCCTGCTACAGGCAATAGATGACCTATTAGGTTCCAACTATGATAATCCCAAATCCTCCCAAAGGTGTCATGCATATGCCATGAACATTAAAATTACCATATGTCCCGGAAAAACAAGGACAGTCCCAATTTAATCAGTGTTTTAATGTAGATGTTTATATTTATTGTTCTAAGATGTCTATTTTTAACTGTTTTAATGTAGCAGATTTTAATGTATTGGATTTAATTGTTACTGTTTTT
Source organism: Cryptoblepharus egeriae (assembly GCA_030015325.1). Taxonomy (NCBI): domain Eukaryota; kingdom Metazoa; phylum Chordata; class Lepidosauria; order Squamata; family Scincidae; genus Cryptoblepharus; species Cryptoblepharus egeriae. Next base: position 4,055,349 of record JAREYC010000016.1, read on the forward strand.
ATGGAGGTTTTGTAAGCCGCCTTGAGTCACTCTGGGAGAAAGGCAGGATATAAATACAGTTTATAATAATAATAATAATAATAATAATAATAATAATAATAATAATAATAAACAACTGTATTTATATCCTGCCTTTAAATAATAGTAGTAGTAGTAGTAGTAGTAGTAGTAATAATAATAATAATTATTATTATTAGTAGTAGTAGTAGTAATAATTAATAATAATAATAATTATTATTATTATTATTTAAAGGCAGGATATAAATACAGTTTATTATTATTATTATTATTATTATTATTATTATTATTATTATTATTATTATTATTATTATTTTTAGGGGGATTCTGTTCACATACTGGCAAGTGTGACAAAGGGTCCTGTCCCGACATGAAGATGCTGGACTAGAGGAGGAGGCTATGGGGGGGAGCCTGGCTCATGCTTCATGAACCTTACCTGCACAGGTAAGGTTGCATCACATAGCGGCTGATCTGAACCAGGATCTTCCTGGTTTACACCCAACACCAGACTCACTGCACCATCCTTTCTTACAACTTGCTGGAGAAGGAGGAAGCAAAACATTGGGAAGACGGAGACAATTTGAGCCAATGGCAACCCTAGTTGGGACAGAGATGAGATATTTTTCTCCATAAATCAGTGCCTTACCTGTACTGACACGGCCAGGCTAACTTACCTGTGCTATATCAAGCACAACTAGAAGGCACCTGGAAGTGAGAGTATATTTTGCCCTGTACTCCACGTCAAATCCCAGCCTTCCCCATTGGGACCGTAGGATCTCACCAGCTATATAGCTGCCCCAAATCCAGGAAACCCAGTGGAATAGCCAAGTGGGGGTTAGCATTAGTGTTGCCATAATTCTCTTCCATAAAACTGGGACAGGAGCCTCTGTCACACTTGCCAGTATGTGAACATAATCTGTTCCTGTTTTTTGGGAAATCTGGCAACCCTTGTTAGAATACAGCACTGGACCCTCTCCAAAGTCCAGTAGACCATTGACAGCACACCAATGTGTCATGCACACTGGTTGAAAATCACTGCGCTAATATGTTAGCATGGGATACAAATTTTTCTTGAATGGCACTGGAGCTCTGCTGGATAAAGAAAGGTGGTACGTTGGCTGCTGGTGGAGAGGGCACCAAGTCAGAGGGAAGGGAACCACCTCTCCATGTATAATATAATTGGATGAGGTTTTGCAGGCAAGAGGGGAAAGTGTGCTGGCGTCAGCCTCAATTAGCGGTGTTTGGAGCACCTGTCTAAACCAGGAGGCCTCTTTGGGACAGAAAGTGTCAGCCTGGCTCATTACGTTGGCATTTGGCAGGCTAACCAGACCATGCAGTTGACACAAAACTCAACTAATCTCTTTAACCTTCTTGCGCGGACAGCAGGCGGGTCACGAGTGGCCGGGTTGGCCCCATATGATATGCCACGCCAGAGCATGTGCCAAATGTGGTTGATTGAAGCATTGCTTTATCTATCTATCTATCTGTCTGTCTGTCCGTCCGTCCGTCCGTCTACTCGATTCAATTCAATTAAATATCGATTCAATTCATTTATTCAGTTTCTTTCTTTGATTTTGAGCACAATTCTAACCATGTCTACTCAAAAGTAAGCCCCACTCTGCTCAATGGGTCTTACTCCCAGGAAAGTGTCTTTAGGATTGCAACCTTTTACCCCACCTTTCTACCTAAAAAGGACTCTCAAGGCAGCTGTATCTTTATTCTTATTTCTTTTTAGTCCAGGAAATCAATGACCTGAACGTTCCAGTAATTCTCATTTTACTTAGAGCATAATCCTAACCATGTCTACACCTAAGTAAGCCCCATTGTGTTCAATGGATGTTACTCCTAGGAAAGTAACATCTTTAGGATTGCGTCCTTAATGGTCTTACTTAAGTGTAGATGCACACAGGATTGGCCTTTTACCTTTCTTTGGTCCTTTGTACCATGGTTAATGGGAAGGCTTTTTCTTGTTTTCAAAGTTTAGGGCTGCAATTCTTAGGACACTTTCCTGGTAGTGAGATCCACTGAACATAATGGGACTTACATCTGAGTAGACATGCTTAGGCTTGCACTGTATGGCTGCAATCCTTAGCACATGTTTCTGGAAGTAATATCCTTGGAACACGATGGGGCTTACTTCGGAGTAGACATGGATAGGATTGCACCCATAGGCTGCAATCCTAATTTTCACTTAGGCTGGCCTAAACCCTGGCATAAATCCTGTACTGACCTGTGGGTGTCACAAAAATTCAGTAAGGGCAAAATCCAGAGTAACTACGGGGAGTCCTTGCTCCGGTGTAAGAACAACTTACTCTGGATTCCAATATGAATTTCCCTAGTTTTCACTAGGTGGTGCAGTAATTACAGGTGCACATAAAGTTCTGCACTATGCACAGGCATAAGCCGACCCTCTCCACACCATCACAGATAGATAGGCCAGGTGAGTTAGGCTGGCCTAAATTTCTTAGGATTGTGCCCTGAATATATCATGATTACATAAGTATTGCAGACTCTCCACTTTAGTCAATCTCTGATACACACAACTCACTTGATCCTCTATAGAAATATTTTATATATAATAATATAATAATTAGAGCCACAGTGTGGGACAGTTGTACTACAATTGCTAATTAGAAGACTTAACTTATTAGGCTCAGAGAAGAGGGAAAAAAGAAACAAACAAGTCTAATTTGCGAGATTAATTTTACCGCCTGTTCTATTTAGTCAAATGGCACCTTTTACTGCAAATGACAAATCTATATTGTCAAAGCGGTCTTGATAAGGCAGATAAAGGTCATACATTTTAATGCCACAGAAGGCCATATTAAAGGAATCTTAATTTTGCAAGGTATCGATGAAACATTAATTAAGTACTGTCGGGAATAATTAGGTCCAGTTACTGATGGTTTAATTAAAGTTGGTTTCTCATTTCAGAAGAAAAATCTGGAGGTCCAGTATCTGCTTCCTGGCAGGATAATTGATAATATGTCAGGAAGAAAGTCCAACCGTAACCTTGACCAACCAAATGAGAAGGACAAGGTGGAGAAGGAAAAGCAACACCTTTGTAGGGAAAGATCTTCAGCCTTTGGGGAGGACTTCAGAAAATTAAAGAAAGGGTTGAGTTGACGGTTGAGTTGTTGCTGCTGTTGCTACCACTTGGGTGCAAGATAAATAAGGTTGCACTATAGGCAATGCATAGCCTTGTTGACTTCAGTACAGGGTGACCATATGTTCTGTTATTCCAAAGACGTGTCCTCTTTTTTAGCCTGGTGTCCTGGGAAAAATCGTACTTGTCTTTCTTTTCCTTGCGAGCAGGCATTACAGAGCCTTCTTGGTATTAATAAATTATGAGCACAAACCTAACCATGTCTACTCAAAAGTAAGCCCCATTGTGTTCAATGGGTCTTACTCCCAGGAAAGTGTCTTTAGGATTGCAGCCTATATATATCCAATAGTACCTTGATTTACGTGTATAAGTTCAAAAGCAGTACATAAATACTGCAGATAGGCAAGCAGGCAGAGACAGAGACAAGAGACACAGACAGACAGACAGACAGATAGATAAATAGATAGATAGATGCATGTAATCCAAAATGCTTGTATATCAAAGCAAATCTTACCATAAGAAATAATGGAAACTCAGACGATTCATTCAACAACCCAAAAATATTCATATTAAAATTATTACAATACTGTAATAGAATACAAAATAATAAAGAAAATACAAAAATATAAAAATAAAACAAATTAACCTATCTCTCAGGTCTCCCCGGCTGCTTTCTGACCTCTTACACAGGGGAGTTCTACTGATTATAATAGGGCTTACCTTAGAATAGCCTTGAAAGGCTAGGGCTGCAATCCTATCCACACTTACCTTGGAGTAAGTTCCACTGGCTACAACAGACTTACTGCTGAGTAGACATGCATAGGCTTGGGCACTAGTCCCCAAATCCAGAGTCACTACGGAAGCACATAAGAGACTTTATGTACATCTGTAGTTACTGTAGCACCTAGTGAAAACCTATGGGAAATTCATATTGCAATCCAGAGTAAGTTGTTCTTACACCGCAGGAAGGACTACCTATAGTTACTCTGGATTTTGCCCTAAGTCTCTCAGGTGCCTTTCCATTGCCCTCCCCTTACATAGGAATGAGCTCCATTCATTATAATAGGGTTTACTTTAGAGTAGACATGCAAGGCTAGATCTCTCAGGCTCCTTTCCATTGCCCCCTGACATTGGAGCAAGCCCCATTGACTATAATAGGCTTACTTTAGAGTAAGAATGCATAGGCTGGTCTCAGGAGAGGCTGAGGAGATGCTGGTGGAGCTCCAAAACTGGCTGTATGCTGGCTAGGACTATTTTTTTCGCTTGTATTGCAAGACAAAATTTATTAGAAATGTTTGTTTGTCTTGCAAAACACTCTCAATCCAAGTTACGCTCAATCCAAGTTTTTACTGTAATAGTTTTCAGTTTAATAATAAGTAAAATAGGGTGCAGTCCTAACTTAGGCCAGCCCAACTCATTGGTTTTCCTTTTCTCAAGGTGATGTAATGGTGGTGACCGTGGAAGCCAATTTTTGAGCACAATCCTAACCATGTCAACTCTAAAATAAGCCCCATTGTGTACAATGGGTCTTACTCCCAGGAAAGTGTCTTCAGATTGCAACCATAGGCTTTCTCCAAAACCAACTGCATTCAGTCCATTAGATTGTTACTATCAAGGTACTCATTGATACAATTGTCTGCAGAAGTACAACGGTTGTGTACATATGTCATAACCCCCCGCAAATGTAGGACACCCAAGAAAAATGTAGGACATGATAATAGCACATATATATTGCTTTCATATGGTTAGTTTAAACTCCATGTTGCTTATTATTCCATTTAAAACTGTTATATATAATTTAATCACAAGAAGGCTACATGCTGCAGGATCACAAGAAAAAGGAGGACAACAAAGTTTTCCAGGACAAAAGTCTTTAAAAAAAGGGGGAAACAGGACAAATAATCACCCTGGTACACCCTCTTTTGAAGATGGCATCCTCATTTTTTTTCTTCTGTATCTTTCAACATCTCTAGCTTAAAACATTATTTTTTCGATCTAACTACATTGAATGGAGGTGAAGAAACTAGATTCTAAGTTCAGCTAAATCTGAGTGCAAATTTGGCTGTAATTCTAACCACACTTTCTTGAGAGTAAGTCATATTGAACACAATGGGACTTACATTTGAGTAGATATGCTTAGGATTACATTTGTTAATGCAGTGCCCGCTACTGTTGGTTTTGCAGCAAATATGTTGAATAAGTTTCTGGAGGTTCCCCCCAGAAATCAGAGTAACCATATGTCATAACCACAAAGGAGGAGAAGGACCCCCTCAAATGTAGGACACCCACGTAAAATATAGGACGTGTCAAAATAAAGATGAAAAACACTCATCTATCTATCTATCTATCTATCTATCTATCTATCTATCTATCTATCTATCTATCTATCTATCGCTTTCCTGTGCCTAAACACTGGTTGCAATCCTAACTATATTCCAGGGAATAGGCCCCACTGAATACAATAGGACTTATTTCTGAGTAGACATACTTAGGATTGCACTCAGTGTCTTACTTATTATTACATTTAAATACATTATTACATTTAAATATTATATATTGTTACATGTAATTTATTCCAGGGTGACCATATAGAATGGAGGACAGAGCGCCTCTGCCTTTATCTATTGCATAAAAGAGAGAATTGAGGCAGGTGCTGCTTTTTAAACCCTTCTAAACCTGCCTCAGTTCCTTCTTCTATGCAATGCTTAAAGGCAGAGGCATTCTGTCCGCCATTCTATAGGGTCACCCTGTCTATTAGTTATAATTTATTAATTCCAAGAAAGCTACATGCTGCCTGCTCACAAGGAAAAGGAGGTTATTGAAATTTTTTCTCCAGGACACAATGCTAATAAAGAGGACATGTCCTGGAAAAAGAGAACATATAGTCACCCTGGTGCCAGAGTGTATGTCCCAAAAGAACATATACACCTGGACTAGTACTTTGGACTGGATCAACTAGATTAGTTTAGAAGTTGTGTTCAACCACTGTCTTTTAGCTGTAACAAGAGTAGGGTTGCCATAAGTGTTTTCCACAAAATCGGGACAGGACTCTGTCCCATTTGCCAGTATGTGAACATAATCCCCCCATATAGGGACTGTCCCTGACATATGGCAACCCTAAATAAGGGGCAGCCATGATTTCGATGGAATGTGAGTATTAAAATTGTGAACTCTAAGGGCAAAATCCAGAGTAACTATGGGGAGTCCTTGCTCCGCTGTAAGAACAACTTACTCTGGATTCCAATATGAATTTCCCATAGGTTTTCATTAGATGGTGCAGTAACTACAGGTGCACATAAAGTCTCTTCCGTGCTTCTGTAGTTACTCTGGATTTGGGTATAAGGCCACACTGTTTGCACAGTGTGCATTGTTTGAATGAAGGCAAATGATTTTATATACGCTTATCGCTCCATCTCACCGACCGACCATTGTTTTTCACAAAATTTAAACACATTTATTCAGAAGCTAGTCTCATTGTATTCCATAGAACCTACTCACAGGTAAGTACGGATAGGATTGCAGCCCAGTGCTCACCATGACCTATGATCTCTGAAAAATCTTAAGATATGGAAACGGCCCCCGGAAACATATGGAACACAAACTTGCGCTAAACACATGCACAATTAACGGTACAAATCAGGCACGGCACCCCCTTGCCCACCCCACACTCCCTCCCTTAGGTCTGTAAGGAGATGAGCACTTACCTGGTGTCTGCGGCAATTTGTTGCAAAGATTTTCCCTAAAAGATTTTGGCCAAACGAATCACGTTGGATGAAAATGCAATAAGGAAAAGTCAAAATTCGTCCTGTTATCAGTCGTTCACATTCAAGCAAGAACCCAGCACGGCGCAGAGGATAGGGGGAAAAAAGTCTATAAGCCCAGGGATCGTCTCATTCAAGCAAGATTGCTTCATAGAAAAGTTGACAATACCCTCGCAAAATCTATTGTTGATATTCAACATTTTTTAAATAGCTGCGGAGAATAGACAATAAGGCAGGAGCAAAAACTTGGACGGGGGACGGCCTGGACTGGCGGCTCAGAAAGCAGAGAAGCTCTGGAGAAAATGCTTTGTCACTTCCAAATGCCCATTAAAAATAGCAGTTTTATAAGCATTGCTCATATTTGTTTAATTTAATTTCTCTGTGTTTCAAGGGTGCAAAAAAAGGTGCAAAATGGGTGCAAAAAAGGGTGCAAAAAGGGTACTCCAAGGTGCAAAATTCTGTTTTGTGCGGGCACTGTATCAATTTATTATAGGTTCAGTTTAAATTATATATTTTTATTTATAAAAATAAAAATAAAAGGGAGAATTGGTAACAAAGATATCCTGATGGATGCTAAGAACTGTTCGCAGTCATTAAATTAGACACATTAATTTTTTCCTAAAACAATGATTTCTGCTATCTAAACAGTACTTACAACAGTACTTACAATCTTAGGTGTGCCTACCCAGAACTAAGACCTGCTGCATTTAATGGGACTTAGAGCACAATCCTAACCTTGCCTACTCAAAAGTAAGTCCCATGGTGTCCAATGGGTCTTAGTCCCAAGAAAGTGTCTTTAGGACTGCAGCGTTACTCCCAGGAAAAGTGATATCAGTAATGAAAATTATAGCGATTTTCAAAGGCCCTCCCAGCCTTGGCCGAAAATAAATTACGGTAGTTTCAAAACAAGGTTTGGTTTGACTTATCGAGCCAGAGAAACAAAAATAATAAATGTTTTTAATTAAACATTTAATTAATAAACATAAAAATTAATTAATAAACATAAAAATTAAAAAAATCAATTAATATCATATTAATTAATATTAATAATTTATTTATTTATTAATAATAATAATAATAATAATAATAATAATAATAATAATAATAATTAAACATTATTTTTGATTCTATGGCTAGATCAGGCAAACCAAACAATGTTTTTGAAGTGTCTGTATTTGAGACATTTCCTTTATTTAAATAATGTTCTTTTGTACATGATGTGCACATGACGTATTTTTGTACACGACGGGCACATGATGCACCGAACGGTATCTCCTCTCTTGGGTAATCAAGTGCAGTAAATGAGGCAACACAGACTCCAGGCAAGCTATTCCATCCATAGGGTCAACCATCCTCTTCCTCAGTCTGAATAGCTGGCAAGCTATCCCATCCCATAGGGTCAACCATCCTCTTCCTCAATCAGTCTGAATAGCTGGAATATTTGGCCGATTGTCCCACTACGCATGCTCAAAAAAGCTGTGGTTGGGTGATCTGGGGGGTGGGAGATGACGTTCCACATTTGTATAGACTACATCAGGTGGTTTCTAACTGGAGTTTTCATTATGCTAATAAACAATGAATTGTTCCAGTTGTTTTATTTCTCCTTTCATTCATGAAAGGATGAGTGGAAGAACAAATTATCGTACTATTAATGGTCAGTGACCAACGAAAGGAGTCAAACTATGTAATCAGGGTACAACGTTTCATAAATGAGTTATTGTGACCATACAACATAACAAATAGTTGACCTTCTGCACATCACTGCAAAGATATTGTGGCACATGGACCTTGCTGTTGCTCATGAAATATATCAAAGACTGCCTGGATAAGAAATACTGTATTTACTCGACTTGAACACTCACCTTTCTTAGCTGAATTATGCCTGTAATCCTAAAGACACTTTCCTGGGAGTAAGACCCATTGAATGAAATGGGGCTTACTTTTGAATAGACGTGGTTAGGATTGTGCTCTAAGGGCAGAATCCAGTAACTACAGGCAATCCTTGCTCTGGTGTAAGAACAACTTACTTTTATTCCAATATGAATTTCCCATAGGTTTTCACTGGGTGGTGCAGTAACTATGGGTGCACGTAAAGTCTCTTACATGCTCCCGTAGTTACTCTGGATTTCGGGGTAAGTCTCCAAAATCATGGTGTACATTATATTTGATGGTTACTGTGTTTACTCAAATCTAACGCTCATCTTTTTCAGCCAGGGTTTGGACACTCTTGGGTTCAAGAGAGTGTGCTGAGATGAAGAGGAATGGTTACTCTACCCCACGAAAGAGAAGAAGAGCATGACTTGAAAAACGTGCCACTTTACCCAGTTAGCTACGGTAACTATATCATGATAGAGCTAACAGTGCAATCCTAACCCCTAGTTAGGCAGGCACAAGTATAGGCCTAAGTCTTGTGCTGGTCTGGCATGCCATAAGGCACATCTTGCACCACTCCTGGGGGGATTTAGCCCCAGGCATGGGTTGGCCTCCCACACCACTACAGGAACAGGGAGTATATGTATATGTATATGTATATGTTGGCCATGCTGTATCATGATAACTTATCATTAGCTCTCATGGTCAGCATGACCAGATGCCCAAACCTCAAAAGGAGGACAAGGACTTGGATTCTTATAAGCCTGGCCTTTCCAGCCGACAATGGCACATTTGCCTGCTCACGAGAAAAGCCGCGATAAGCCGCTTTCACTTTCCCATAGAGCTCAATGCATAGTTTTGATTTTTAGTTTTTTGGCCATAAAGTTTGATAGGAGGAAGATACTTCAAAACGGATTTTTGCATCGGATTCTGCTCTTCAGTACGAATCCAATGACATATGACATACTGGTGTACTGCACACCATTGCAAAGTTCCAAAATGAAGCCAAAATGGAGGACAAGGAAGCCCTTTTGGAGGACACCTCCAAAAGGTGTCCTCCATTTTGGGCAGGAGGCTAAAAAAGAGGACAAATCTGGAAATTTCTGGTTATATTGTCACCCATATGGTCACACTTTGTGCCCAGTGCACATGCTCAAAATTCTGGGCATGCATGCTGGGCTCAGTGCTCTCCTATCCCAATGCACATGCCCATAGTTTGGACAAACTTCAGAAGTTAATGAAAGATATGGAGGGCTGTTGTGCTGCTGTCCATGGGTTTTCCTTGAACGCAACTTAGAGCAGAATCCAAACCATGTCTACTCAAAAATAAGCCCTATTGTGTTCAATGGGTCTTACTTCCAGGAAAGTGTCTTTAGGATTGCAGCCTTAATTACTGAACAGTAACAACACAGGTCAGTTTAGAATATAGAAATTCATATTTTGCTACATAAGGCAGTTGTGTTTTAATTTTCTCGATAATTGGCCTTAATTTTTGTTATAATATAGCTATTCCAGTATGGTTTGTTTCATAGTATTGGTTATTAAATTGCCTTTCCCATGGTACCTCTCCATAAAATTTGGCAACACTTGGGCGCATGATTTTGGAGAGATCATTTGGGCTGGTTTTTGTGGGAACACAGAAGGTAAACTACAAGTTTAAAACATTTAAGAAGAGCCAATTTTTAAAAAAAATTCAGAAGAACCAGTTTTTAAATGAAAAGATATCCTTTCAGAGCGTGTTCCAGAAGGAAACCCCTTAGCGCAGTGGTCAGGGAATAGGGGTAAATTACCCCAAATGGGGTAAAAATGAAATTCCTGGGGGTAATGGACAGTCGTGCTGCCGAGACACAGCCGGGCATGCATATGAATCTATATGCATGCCCGGCTGTGACTCGGCAACTGTCCATTACCCCCAGGAATTTCATTTCATTGCATACAGAGTCTATATATAGATTCTATATGCATGCCTGGCTGTGTGTGTTACAGTTCTGTAGTGTACAAGGACCTGACACAGTGCACTGTATCAATAATATATGATTTCCTTCCTTTCAAATCAAGGGGGTAATGTCGGCGAATCTAAATATATTTTGGGGTAAAAGGTAAAAAAATTCCCTGACCCCTGCCTTAGCGCATGCGCAACGATGCTCAGAAAGGTAGAAAAAGCTCAAAACTCCATTGTTTTGTCCATTGGGACGCTCCAGTTGCTGGCTATAATTTAGGAAATTCGGTCTACAAGAAAATTGCGGTGGCGTTTCTGAAGGGGAACAATCACGCTTCGCCACAAACGGACAGTCACGGAACCGCCTTGCAAGGTCGATCTTGGCAAACCCACAACCCTGTGCTTGTCAGGGGGGCTCTCGCAAACAGTGTAAAGCAACATCAATTTAACGATAACATTACACCAGTTTTCTCCTCTGAGCCCTCGCATGGAGACGCTGAATTTGTGGGAAAGAGATATTCAATACTGGAGCATTTGCGAACAATGTGGAAAATGACAGATCTCTGTTCGGAGGATATAACACACACCTTGTCCGCATTCCCCTTGTATTCGTTTAAAAGGCTGCCAATCCACATTTCCAGATAAGTAAGGGGACATTAAATGTATTCAGTGCCCATTTAAGTTATTTTAAAAGTTTTAGGTTACAGCTTTAATTGCAAAGTCTTAATTTCCTGGTCTTACCAAAGCTATGATATGAATTCCGTTCCCATTGTGATAATTTCCTGATACAACCTGTCTCCAATTTAGCACTCAACTGAATCCCATTATGCGAATTCTTCTTATATCACAAAGAATATAGCGCACAAAAAAATGCTTACCTAGCACCGAGGGAGGACCGGGCTGGTTGTTCGATTGCTACGGTTGCATTTTTTGGGTAGGGGTGAGAGGAGAGCTTCTCGTTCTCTGGCAAGATAATGCAAAACCTATATTTTCCCAATGAGTGACACTCCAGGTCTATCAGAGATAGAGAAACACATGACCTTCACAAAAGCTAATTAAATTTAGAACGGGGGAAAAAAATCAGATATTTCTAAGAAGTTGATATTCCTGACAGTTTCTTCCATAACTGATAATGGGAATAAGATTCCATTCCATTTTGCAAGGTCTCCTTGAAGATGTTCACCTTCAAATGGGAGGGTTTCATTCTTCTGTTTTGTTTTTTTTCCAGGGGGAACAAATGTATTTTGGGTCAAGAAATTATGTTTTAATCTCTATTTATGATCATTTTAATGGTGTTTTATTATGAATGATGTTAGCCGCCTTCAGCTCCCTCTTGCAGGTGAGGAAAGGCGGGATATAAATTAAATAAATAATAATAATAAATGCAGCTAAATTTTTATTTATTTATTTATTTATTTATTTATTTATTCCTGATTAATAATCTGATTAATAATTAGATTAGATGAGATTAGTATTTCACCTTTCTCCTCAAAGGGCACCCAAGGTGGCTAACAATCAATAAAACACATAGTAAATTGCAAATAAAAGCAGTCAGATTAGATTATTAGATTATTATTATTAATCTTAGATTATTAAAATTAATTAATGATCTAAGATTAGTCTTAGATTATTAATAATCTAATTAATTAATAATCGAAGAATAACCTAAGATTACTAAAATTAATAATCTAAGAATAAATTTAGATTATTAAAGTGAGATGATTATTAGATTATTAGATTCCTCCTTTCTCCCCATAGGGCACCCAAGGCAGCTAATCAATAAAACACATAGTAAATTGCAAATAAAAGCAGTAAGATTAGATTATTAGATTAGTATTCCTCCTTTCTCCTGATAGGGCACCCAAGGCAGCCAACAATCAATAAAACACATAAAGCACCATCCTAACCATGTCTACTCAAAAGTAAGCCTTATTCTGTTCAATGGATCTTACTCCTAGGAAAGTTTCTTTAGGATTGCAGCCATAGTAAATTGCAAATAAAAGCAGTAGGATTAGATTATTAGATTAGTATTCCTCCTTTCTCCCCATAGGGCACCCATGGCAATCAATAAAAGTAAATTGCAGATAAAAGCAGTAAGATTATTAGATTAGTATTCCTCCTTTCTCTCCATAGGGAACCCAAGGCGGCTAACAATAAAACACATAGTAAATTGCAAATAAAAACAGTACGATAAAATTACAACAATAAAATATAATTTTAAAAGGTATATAATGTCATGCAGCAGGCCTCCGTCAGTCTTGGAAGAGTATGGTATCATGCTAGGCGCTGCATACCCTGCATGCGAAGCACAAAAGCCTGGGTTGGATTGTTATGGAGGAGAGGCTGTTACCCAAGCAGCAAATCCCCCCTCTCCACGCCACTGAATTAGTCCAATGGAGCCGATACAATTGGATCCAGCTGGTGTCGCAGAGCTGGGCTAAGGACAGGAGCTCACCCTGTCTTATGGGGCTGACCCGGGTCTCGAACCCTGGCCTGCTGGTTAACAGGCACAGCGTCTTAGCCACTTGCACCACCCACAGCCCTGTCATGCATGATGTCATGCAGTCAGCAATAAAATACAAAGTAAAAGGTGGTGTAGAAGGTAGAAGCAGTTAGGAAGCCTCAAAGGCTCTTTTGAATAAAGTTTTGACAATTTTGTTGTTGGAATTTGGAAATTGTATAATTTGTAAAATGTACAATTCCCCTTCCTCATATATTTCTTGTGGTATGAGGTTGGTTTAGGGTTAGGCCAGAAAAATGGTCCAGCTAAGCTGGCCTAAGTAGGCCATATCCTAAGCTGAGAAGTTAGGCTGAATCCACAGGGCTGAAGGGGCAGCATGGTCACTGGGCTGGGACAGTTGTGCCATATCCTGAGATGCGCTGATGCCCTGAGGTTGAGAGGCAGGGATTGCAGTTAGACTAGCCAAGGACTCAAAATTTATGCCAACATTTCCATTCTTACTCTAGTTTACCATGGATCCTTATGGGTCTACTCAGATTTATTCCTGCTTCTAAGGTGGTAAAACTCTGAGAAGCTGGAAGAGGGCATGTCTGCCCTGGAAACATGCTCTGAATACGGAGTAACTGTTCTGCCCTAGGCCACGCTAAAGATGCCCTCAACGTGCCTTCTGAGTAGACCTGCTTAAGATTGCACTCTACAGCTCTTTTCCATTGCCCCTCTTATTCAGGAGTGAGCCCCATTGAATGTGATAGGCTTAATTTAGAGGAGACACGCATAGGCTGCTCGCTTAGGAGCGGCTGAGCAGGTGTGGCTGATCAGTGGCTGCCCAGTGGCTGGCAACTGAAACCGGCTGTATCTCAGGACTTTTTTTGCTTGTTTATCAAGATATTGCTTGTATATCAAGTCAAAATTGATTGGAAATGTTTGTCTTGCAAAACTCTCTCAATCCAAGTTACTCTCAATCTGTAGCTTGAAGCCTGTTCAGATCTGCAATATTTCCCCAAATACAGTCACATATTGTGCAGGCACATATTAATTCTAATATATTAAAAATAAAATATTGAAATGAACGGGATCCACCTGAAATTGGTTCCTGATCCACAATTTAAGGAACACTGTTCTACTTGCCCAGCTTTTTGTTTCTCCTTCAGTCTCTAGATGCTTCTGGGTAGTCCACTAATGGGGATGGAGGATAAAGACCAACACTGGTGAAGATCTCAGAAGCTTTCCAAGGTCTCATCGGAAACCTTGGTTCCTTTGCCCAGTATCAGGCCCTGGCACAACTTATGGGTATACTCAGTTCTACACCAGCTAAACCAAGAAGAACCCAGTTGAGACCCAAAACCAAGGATAGAGGATAGAATCCAGAAGCACTTGAGACTGCCATCACTACTGATTTCCTAGTCCTAAACTGCCTCCCCGGCCTGCCATTGAATGCTGGTCTACCTCACTGGGTTATTGTTAAAAGAAAGGTAAGCTCATTTATGTGGCAGAAGCTGTTGAAGGTGCACTGCAAATTCCAAGTACATTTATTTGTATAATTTTTCAGCTTACAAAATTCACCTTTCCATCATTCGATATTTCATAGTTCAGTATTCTATATATATATATAGATATATATATAGCGGTTTGGCAAAAGATGCTCTTCCTATTCCACATTACTCTAAAATAATCCGAAAACAAAGGGGAAAAATCCCTTGTGATAGGATTTTTATCTGTTTCAAATCAAACTTTCAGGGGTGTCAGGACTTTTGCTGGTATAAACATAAAAATAAAATAAGGTGATGTGTAATAATGTGTAATAATGTGTAATGTGTAAATAAAATAGGGTAATAAAGGCAGGTTTTGAAAAGCATTGCAAATGCCCATTTAAATAGTCAATAGCTAGCCAATCTTAATAGACTAGAAGTAAATATTGCCAACTCCCAAGTAGATGTCTACGGAGCATGGATGCAATCATAAAGACACTTTCCTGGAAGGAAGACCCACTGAACACAATGGGGCTTACTTTTGAGTAGACATGGTTAGGATTGCAGCCAGCCAATCTTAACAGACAAGAAGCAAATATTGCCAGCTCCCAAATAGACGTATATATGAGTATGGCTGCAATCCTAAAGACACTTTCCTGGGAATAAGATCCATTGAACATAATGGGGCTTACATTCGAGTAGACATGTTCTATGTTTTCCTTTCTATAGAAAAGGTTTGCAGGAAAAGAACAAGTAAAAAAAAACTCATGCAATAAACAAGAGTGTTTGGAGGTTTTCTTTTTCAGAAATTGGCCGCAAATGAAGTTGAATATCTGTAAAGGAAGGCCAAGTTACCAATGTGCCTATTACAATGTATTTGATTATTATTTTTTTTAAATGTATGGAGGAAAAATGCAGATAATCTTGTCCTGTAAAAATACTGCATTTTCAAATACTCCCAAGAGCTGACAGGCACCCCGGGTCTCTCCGAGCTGGAGCTGGTAGTGAGCCGGTGCTCCTTGTCAAAATTTAATGAGAGGACCCGTTCTAAAATAATTGAATTTTCATATCAGAGCAAACCAGGATTACTCAGACAATAAAAAATGCTGAGTCGTGTACTGTAACCGGCAAATACCTTTTGCTTTGCTCATGAAATCAGTATGTAAATGTTCAGGGCTTGTATTTAAGGCATCTTATGCATTTAGAGTTGTAGTACCAGCAATAATTTCAAATGGTACCCTTGATAAGTAGCTGCGCACCTCCACGCCTCCTGTTCCCCACTCTCTTTTTTTTATAATGTTCCTGCTGTAATTTGTTGGGTGATTCGGGATAAGCAACGGGTTTATATTTTATATAAATGTTAAAACGCCATCGCAGTTTAATTATGTTTCTTAACTTTTTGCATTAAAAAAGTCGCATTTCTAGAAGGCCTCTCCATCAGATGTGGTCCTGGGTGCATAAGAAGGACTTACGGCGCAGTCCAGAGTAACTATGGGGAGTCCTTGCTCCGGTGTAAGAACAATTTGGTCTGGATTGCAATATGAATTTCCCATAGGTTTTCACAAGGTGATGCAGTAACTACAGGTACATGTAATATCTTTTATGTGCTCCCATGGATTGTAGGGTTAAGACAGCAATCCTATAAATACTTGCATGAGAGTCAGCTTTGTTGACTATAGTGGGGCTTTCTTCTGAGTAGATGTGTGGACAGGATTGGGCTCCTAATGAGGAGCTGGTATCTCCCAATCATCGTTCCAAACATCTGGAACATCTTTCCAAACATCTGGAAAGAACTTACAGATGTCATTTAATAAGAGATGAAGCTTAAGACTATCTACCCAAACCTGTATGCTATTTTGGCCTCCTCTCTTGAGGATCTATGGCAAGCAATACATAGTAGACACTCCTTATCCATTGGAAAATCTTTCAATTCTATAACACACTTTTTTCAAGCATGTGATTGGGATCAGGGTGCCACATGTACTGGTAAACCAGCGCTGTCCCAGTTTTGGGGGATCACATTCACATACTGGCAAGTTTGACTGGGGGTCCTGTTTTGTGGAAGAGAATTATGGCAACCCTAGATTGGGATCCCAATGGGGTCACAAAGCCTCAATTGTTGGGTGGTGGCAACTTACAGGAATGAAAAGTTGAGGACCACTGGATTAGAACATTGGGCAAAATCCAGAGTAACTACAGGGAGTCCTTGCTCCGGTGTAAGAACAACTTACTCCGGATTCCAATATAAATTTCCCTTAGGTTTTCACTAGGTGGTGCAGTAACTACGGGTGCATGTAATGTCTCTTATGTGCTCCCATAGTTACTCTGGATTTGGACTTGGGCCTCCTAGACCACTGGACTAGGATGTCCCCCTTCAGATACCAGGAGATGAGGTTCATCCTGACCCTGCTCAGGTTTTTGGCCATTGTGCCAACATAACTTTCACCATTGCCAAGCTTTGGGGTAATTTTGGATGCTCTCTCTAATAAGAACATTTTAGAGCAGCATTTCTCAAAGTGGGGGGTCGGGACCCCTTTGGGGGTTGCCTAGAGCTTTCCTGGGGGTCGCCTAAAGACCCCTGGTGCAGGGGGCCAGGTCAGGCTTGCCAGACCTCCGGCTGTAGTTGTGAGCGCACTGTGGCTGACTGACAGCCTCAGGGCCCAATCCTATGCATGCCTACTCTGAAATAAATCCCATTCTGTTCAATGTGTGCATAGAACACGCATTTCATTTATAAGAATTAAAATACATCCTGCATATTGGATATTTACATTACGATTCATAACAGTAGCAAAATTACAGTTATAAAGTAACAACGAAAATAATTTTATGGTTGGGGGTCCCCACAACATGAGGAACTTATAAAGGGGTCACGGCATTAGGAAGATTGAGAACCACTGTTTTAGAGTGAGGCTGATCATATAGAATGGCGGACTTACCCTACAATCCAGAGTAACTACGGGAGCACGTAAGAGACATTACATGTACCCATAGTTACTGCACTATCTAGTGAAAACCTATGGGAATGTCATATGGCAATCCAGAGCAAATTGTTCTTATACTGGAGCAAGGACTCCCTGTAGTTACTCTGGATTGTGCCCATTGTGCCACTACTTTTGCATAGAAGAGGGAATTGAGGCAGGTGCTGCTTTTTATACTCTTCTATAATGAGTTAAACTTGACTCAGTTCCCTCTTCTTTGCAAAGGTAGAGGCACTATGTCCTCCATTCTATATGGTCAGCCTGGTTAGAGTGAACTGTGCTGAATGAGCAAGTGATGAAGAGTGAGTGGTGATAGGCAGAGGACATAAAACCACAAAAGAGGACAAGTACCCCAAAATGTAGGACACCCAAGAAAAATATAGGACATTACAAAATAAAAGCTACAATCCTATATATATATTGCTTCCCTATGCTTACTCACTATATTATTATTAAATTTAAAACAACTGCATATAATTTATTAATTGCAAGAAGGCTCCATATGTATGTACGTATGTACGTACGTACGTACGTACATACATATCTATCTATCTATCCCATATATACGAGGATCTAACGCTCACCTTTTCCAGCCAAATTTAATCTCCAAATCTGGAATGTGCATTAGATTTGATGTTGCATTAGAATTGAGTATTGATGATTGAGTAATTGAATACTGAGTAGATTTGAGTAATACAGTATTTTGTTTATAAGTCTAGATCAATATTTAGTTTAGCAGTTTACTATATTGTAACAAAAATATAACATAAATCAATTGTTGTATAAAGTAGTGCAATTTGGTATTGCATTTAACTTTGGTATTACATTTAACCAAATGCACTATTGGTATTGCTCTACTGGTATTGCACAATTGGTATTGGACTACTGGTATTGCACTGTTGGTGAGATGTATTATTATTGTCTTACATCTCATTATTGCATGCAATAAAATTAAATTTTGCACCTGCTTTGCAGCTCCTCAGTACCTTCACTGGTAAACACTTTTTAAAATGTAATTTTAAAAAAAATTTGGGTGGGCATTAGATTCCATGGCACATTAGATTCAAGTAAATATGAATGTGTGTGCATACATGTTTGTATTTCAAACAGTGTGATGTTATATGTATAGTGTTCCTACTGTTCTCCGAAGCAGTTGCTTGCAACATCTTGTAGCGTTATCTCGGTTCGTGCAGCTCTTCATTAATATTCTGTACATATAGAACAGTTTTCTATATCATTGTCCATTAACAAGGCGAATAATCACTCATTCAGTTATCAGACCGTCAGCTACGGCCTCTCCTTCAGCCCTCCCCAGCAAGGAATGCCGGGAGATCAGAGAAGGTTAAATGTGTCCAACATTGTGATCATTACATTTTTATATAATTATACGTCTATAATAAAGTTGATGGAAGATAAGGAAATGGTATTAAAGTCTTTTAGGCCTAAAAGACCATATTAGTGACTCTTTACCTTTTGTGATTCTATGACATGGGGTGGCAGTATGGGGTGGGGAGAATTCAGCTGATACTTATTAAAAAGCACATCCTTTTGTGACAAACAAGAGAAGGTCAGAAGTTGATGCGCAAATTATGTGTTATTATTATGGATGGAAGATGTGATGGTAAGATGTAGCTAATGAGTAAGAGTCAGTTTTGAGGAATCTACTTAAACGGTTCCGGATCCTTTAAGTGTGGGGACCCACTTTTTAAAATAACAATCAGGACCCACCTGCAGGGTGACCGTATAGAACAGAAGACAGAGTGCCTCTGCCTTTAACCATTGCATAGAAAAGGGAATTTAGGCAGATGCTGATTTTTAACCATTGCAAAGAAAAGGGAATTTAGGCAGATGATGAGCAAAATCTGCCTCAATTTCCTCTTCTATGCTATAGTTAAAGGAACTATAGTTAACTAAAAAAAAGCAGGCCTCCGTCAGTCTTGGAAGACTATGGTATCGTGCTCGGCGCTGCATACGCTGCATGCGAAGCAAGAAAGCCTGGGTTGGATTGATATGGAGGATATGCTGTTACCCAAGCAGCAAATCCCCCCTCTCCACACCACTGAATTAGTCCAATGGAAAGGCAGAGCCAATACGATTGGATCCAGCTCGCGTTGCAGAGCTGGACAGGAGCTCACCCTGTCTTGTGGGGCTGACCTGGGAATTGAACTCTGGCCTGCTGGTTAACAGTGTATTAGCCACTTGCACCATCCACAGCCCTCATAGTTAACTATGCTATAGTTAAAGGACTATAACTATATAGTTATAGTCCACCATTCTACACGGTCACCCTGCCCTTCTGGACTTTTTCCTGGAGGAGAACCAACTTCTGGAGCATTTGGTGAGATCCACGTTCATCAGACTGAATCATAGAATCCTAGAGTTGGAAGGGACCTAGTAGGTCATCTAGTCCAACCGCCTGCCTGCAGCAGGAAATCCACTAGAGCTGGTGCTGGTGGAGCCTCTGCTTGAAGATCCCCAGTGAGGGAGAGTCTACCACCTCCCTTGGCAATCTGTTCCACTGCCAAACCATCAGGAATTTTTTCCAGATATCCAACCGCAATCCTATACACACTTCCCTAAGAGTGTGGCTGCAATCCTAACTATGGCTGAAATCATAAAGACACTTTTCTGGAAATAAGACCCAGTGAACAAAATGGGACTTACTTTTGAGTAGATATGGTTAGGATTGTGCTGTATGTCTACTCAGAAGTAAGCCCCATTGAGTTCAATGATTCTTACTCTGTGGAAAGTGTATTTAGGATTGCTGCCTTTGTCCCATAGAACACAATGAGATTTGCCTTTAAGTAGACATGCTTAGGATTGCACCCAACCGTTACAAAACCAAAACTAATGGTTTGATAACTAATTTTTCAAAGGTAATTTACACATGTTGTTTGTTTATCTGTAGGCTTACACCTATGCAATTTATTTATTTATTAGATATGTGTTCCACCTTTCTCCCTGAAATAAATAAATTTATAAATAAATTCATTATTTATTAATATGTATTTATTAAGGGATTTATACCCTGCCTTTCTCATGCCAACGCAAATGCCCAAGGTGGCTTACAAAACTTCATCACAGATGCTCAAGATGCTTATAAAGCTTCCGTTCCTCCCCTCCTGCTGCCTTCACAACAACCCTGTGAGGTGGGTGAGGCTGAGAGTGAGTGACTGGCCCAAGGCCAGCCTGGAAGGTTCTCTGGATCTTCCAGAGCTCAGTCCAACTCCCCGACTATAATACCATCCTGGCTCAATATGCTTAGATCTATTTACAGTGCAATCCTATTTGTATCTACTCAGAAGTACATTCCACTGAATTCAAAGGGGCTTAGAATGCAATCCTAAACACACTTTCTTGGGAGTAAGCCCCATTGAATATAATGGGACTTACTACTGAGTAGACAGGCATAGAATTGCACCCTTACTCCCAGGAAAGTGCTCTTAGGATTGCAACCTTCGAGCACAATCCTAACCATGTCTACTCAAAATGTGTTCAATGGGTCTTACTCCCAGGAAAATATCTTTGGATTGCAGCAAACTCCTTGGTCTGCTAAATGTGCACCTTTCAACTGCACATATTAATTGCCTTTCATTTTCCTGGAGAGATATGCAGGTTGAACCTCCACAAGATTTGATTCCAGGAATCTCAGTGGACAGCCATTTTCAGGTCCAATAAAAGCATTTTCAGGGTGGTAAAGATACAATCAAGTATCAATCAACTGCATTTATGCACATTTTCATCGAACCGACGCAATTAGGGATCTCCCCAGTTTGGGTGCAATCGCCTGACAGATCCCTGTTAGAAAAATGTCATTAGCCCCAATTAACTCAATTCTAATACTCTAAAAGTGATCAGTGTTCTTCAGTAGGATGTACAAAGGGAGAATATTCAAAATCTGATTTAAAAAACCTCATTTATTAACCTTAAACAAGTACTTTGAAATCGGTCAGGCGCAGTCCGGCGCAACTGGCCTGAGAGGCCCTATACAAACCTATGAAGTGCCGCAAATATTGAGTTCTGGCGTAATGGGCCTGAGAGGCCGGGGGAGTCACTACTGCACCCAAGGCAGGCAATGGGAAAATTGAGTTGGGGGGTTTCCGAACATCACCTAGAGCAGCGTTTCTCAAAGTGGGGGTCAGGACCTCTTTGGGGGTCACCTAGAGCTTTCCTGGGGGGCACCCCAAGACCTCTGGTGCAGGGGCCAGGTCAGGCTTGCCAGATCTCTGGTTGTAGCTGTGGACGCACTGGGGTTGACTGACAGCCTCAGGGCCCAATCCTATGCATGCCTACTCTGAAATAAATCCCATTATAGTCAGGGGGCCTTTACTCCCATGTAAATGTGGATAGGATTGCAGCCTCAGGGCCCAATCCTATGCATGCCTACTCTGAAATAAATCCCATTGTGTTCAATGTGTGCATAGAACACATTTCATTTGTAACCATGAAAATACATCCTGCATATCGGATATTTACATTACAATTCATAACAATAGAAAATTACAGTTATAAAGTAGCAATGAAAATAATTTTATGGTTGGGGGTCCCCACAACAGGAGGAACTTATAAAGGGGTCACAGCCTTAGGAAGATTGAGAACCACTGACCTAGAGATAGGAAGATAGCAGGAGGGACAGTCCTCTGTACCACCTTGGCAAAGAGAGGGAGCAAAAGCACAAATTTCAGGGCCTATTAGGCAATTGCGCCTGATGCAGAGGAATTTACACAGCCATTTACAGAGGAAATGGATGGAAATAAATTTAAAGCAAAATTAATGGCCTCTTGTCCCAAAAGGTCCTTAAAGGTCTCACAATCTAATCACATTTCCTTTCCCCAAACCAGCTCTGACGGGACTCAGAGGTGGAAACTTCCCCTTGCAAAAGAATTGGGAAAGAGATGGAAGGCAAAGCCCCTGAGAAGTACTTCTCACCTTCTATTAAGCCCCAGGGAAAGAATGATCCCCTTTTGTTCTGCCTCCCATCCGAAACCTTTCTGAAGCCTTTCCCAGGCAAGATAATGGCTATGCTAAATAGGTTTTTAAAAAGCCACCATCTGCTGTTTAAGGAATGTTTCATCTAATATTTTAAAGGTCAACCTCCTTCCTGTTGAATTGAATTCCCTGATCCCCTGATTTTTTTAAATAAAGGTGATAATTAAGTTATACCTGTAAAGTCAATCAGTCTATGTCCGTCTGTCTCTAAAAAAGTCTATCTATCTATCCATCTATCTATACATCTACTATTTATATACCGCTTTTCAACTATGGACAAAATCCAGAGTAACTACGGGGAGTCCTTGCTCCGGTGTAAGAACAACTTACTCTGGATTCCAATATGAATTTCCCATAGGTTTTCACTAGGTGGTGCAGTAACAAGGGGTGCACCTAGAGTCTCTGTGGTTACTCTGGATTTGGGGGTAAGAAGTTCGCAAAGCAGTTTACAAAGAAAATGGAAAAGAAATTAATAGCTCTATATCTATCAAGTCTATAATAAATTGTATTCATACAGTGCAATTCTATTTATGTCTACTCCTAAGTAAGAGCACAATCCTAACTATGGGTGCAATCCAGAGTAACTATGGGGAGTCCTTGCTCTGGTGTAAGAACAATTTGCTCTGGATTGCAATATGAATTTCCCATTGGTTTTCACTAGTTGGTGCAGTAACTACGGGTACATGTAATATCTCTAACGTGCTCCCGTAGTTACTCTGGATTGTAGGGTTAGGCTGCAATCCTAAAGACGCTTTCCTGGTTGTAAGACCCATGGAACACAATGGGGCTTTTGAGAAGACATGGACCTATTACGAATAGGACATAAGACCTATTGCTATTTTTATATTTCTCACAATATGACCTACCCTGAAAATAAGACCTAGGGCGCAATCCTGAGTAACTACGGGGAGTCCTTGCTCTGGTGTAAGAAATTTGCTCTGGATTGCAATATGAATTTCCCATAGGTTTTCACTAGGTGGTGCAGTAACTACGGGTGCACGTAAAGTCTCTTACGTGCTCCTGTAGTTACTCTGGATTGTTGGGCTAGGCTGCAATCCTAAAGACACTTTCCTGGGAGTGAGACCCATTGAACAAATGGGAGTAAGATCCATTGAACTTCCTTTTGAGTAGACATGGTTAGGATTAAGCTCCTAGTATCATACCCAGGGCCAGTGATAGTAGTGGCATAGCTAGTTGGGGGGGGGGTAGGATGGGGGCTCCTTCCATCCCAGTTGGCTGCAAAGATAGTTGCTGAAGCTAAGGAGCAATTGAAACTTCATCAGCAGTGACCATCAGTGACTAGCACTACTGTCACTGACTAGCCTCAGTGACATCACTACAATCCTAAAGACACTTTCCTGGGAGTAAGCCCTATTTAACATAATGGGGCTTACTTCTGAGTAGACATGGTTAGGAGGCTGCGATCAAAGACACTTTCCTGGGAGGCTTACCTGGGCTGCTGCTGGAGGTTCAAGTGGGGGGCACTTGGGGGCAGTTTGGGGCAGCTGCCTCTGGCACCCCCAGGCAGGTGGCGGTTACACACACACACACACACACACACACACACACAAACAAACAAACAAGGATTGCAATAATTCTCTTCCATGAAACTGGGACAGGACCACCTGACAAACCTGCTAGTATATGAAAGCAATCCTCAAAAACCAGGATAGTCCCAGTTTTCAGGGACATATGGCAACCCTAATACATACATACATACATACATACATACATACATACATACATACATACTAGGGTTGCCATAATTCCACAAAACTGGGACAGGACCCACTGTCAAACTAGCTAGTATATGAAAGCAATCCCTGAAAACCAGGACAAATCCAGTTTTTGAGGAATATAGCAACCCTCATAATACGTACATAAATAAATACATAATTTGAAAACAAACATCAAACACCTTTTCCTAATGAGGATGGATATAAGGAATTGGCCAAGGAAAATGCAGGTTGAAAATGGTTCGAAGTGCACAGGGCTGCAGCAGGTATGCACCGAGACGCACTTAGATGAAAGAAGGAGCACTTGTGAGCGCATTTTTTTTTGTTCCATAAAGGCCTGACCGTCTCCAGTCTCCATATTGTCTTTTATCCCTTTCAAGGTGGAATGAAGAGATACAACATTTGGAGTTCTCGACAATGGCAAAAGAGCTGGGGGGGCAGAATATAAAACATTATCTGGGGAAAGCCAATCTTTTCGTAATTGTTGAATACCACTTGCTTTTGATGACGAAGGTGGAGGTGAAAAGATGAAGTGAGAAAAATGGGCACCTATACATGGCTTGAGTAAAAACATTCATTTTCTATAGCCCATTTTGTACCTCCATTCTCACTCCCGCAACTGCCCTCTCTTGGAGTGTTTATTCTGATATCCATTTAATGTGTTCTGGGTGCTGAACGGAGCAGCGCGCAGCAAGAACTTTGGGATGGCTTTGTTTCTTGAGCAGTGCAATAAGGTGCCCTGGGTTACGCATTAGGCTCCCATTAATGTCTTACTCATAGATAATGGGTCGGGCTAATATAGCAGCGGCGGCGCACACAAAGGAGAGGTAACACACATCAAGCTTTATTGAATGGTCCAGAGTTCCCAAACGCTGCTTCATCCTTGCTGCAACTGTGCTGCTTTGACTAGCCAGCTTGCAATTGTTTGCTGTCCAGGATATATCTTGTTGAGCAGATCCAGCTCTATTAGTGGAGTAGATCCTATGTTCTCTTCAACACTCTTTATGTAATTTGAACAAATGGAGCTCAATAATATTTATATAACTAAGGAAAAGCATACCCACGTTGCGGGAGTAAAATTCCCCCATGCGCCATCCCCCGGCGCAATATCCCCCACGTGCAACATCCCCCATGTGCAACTTCCCCCATGTGCAACTTCCCCCATGCGCATCAGTCCCCCATGCACAACCTCCCCCAATGCGCATTACTCCCCCTGCGCATCATTCTCCCATGCACATCATTCCTCCCATGCACATCAATCCCCATGCGCAACACCCCCGTGCGCAACATCCCCCCATGCACATCAGTCCCCCATGCGCAACTTCCACCCGTGCGCATCAACCCCGCATGTGCAACTTCCCCCATGTGCGTCAACCCCCATATGCAACATTCCCCATGCACATCATTCCCCCATGTGCATCAGTCCCCCATGCTCATCAGTCTCCCATGCGCAGCTTCCCCCATGAGCATCAGTCCCCATGCGCAACATCCCCTATGCTCAACATACCCCATGCGCATCATCTCCACATGCGCGTCAACCCCATGCAGATCAACCCCCTATGTGCAACTTCCCCCCATGTGCATCAACCCCCATGTGCATCAGTCCCCCATGCGCTTCCCCATGCGCATCTTCCCCCTTGCATATCAACCCCATGCGCAACATTCCCCATGTGCATCATTCTCCCATGCACATCAGTCGTCCATACTCATCAGTCCCCCATGGGCAACTTCCCCCCATGCTCATCAGTCGCCATGTGCACCATCCCCCACATGCAACATCCCCCATGTGCATCAATCCCCAGGTGCATCAACTCCCCCTGCACAACATCTCCCCATGATGCGCATGGCGGGATGTTGTGCCGTGGGGGTATGGCGTACGGGGAAATTTGACTCCCGCAACGCAGGTACGCTTTTCGCTAGTAATATAATAAACAGAGCTCATATGGATTCAATAATATTAACCTTATATTGAATTGGACCATTGGTCTCTTGAGGTCAATAATATCTACACTGCTTAGAAAATTTGCAAGAAAATAGCTGCATTGAAAAGCCTTCCTTTAGGAAAAAAGGGGGGATATTAATCAAATAAATAACATTTTTGTGACTTTCTGGGGGAGTTTTACTCAAACCTCCATGGAGGATGGAGGAACCTAGAATCACATTCATGCAAAGAACACATGCCCTATAATAGCCTATAGATGAATCTTCTTCCTATCAGGTCCATAGATTCACCAGGCTATCACTATCTGCTCACCCCCCACACCTCCAGGGGAAAGGGGACTTTCCATGATCCAAAAAGGGATTTTTTTTTCCAGTCCCTGGAGATGCTCAGGGATTTGCACTAGAGACTTTCTTTTTTCTGTAAATCAGGGTCTTTACCCCCAGGTACAGGGTGACTATATACCATAACTGAAAAAGAGGACAAGGCAAAGTTCTTCTCTGTTGGAACTTTGTTGATGGAAAGTCACACAAATGGTTCAGAGCAAGCGATCCATTTGGATACGGGTTGAATTGAAACAGCAATAAGGATCTGAATTTTGGCAGCATCCAGAGTTGAGCAGGATTGCAGCCTGCAATCCAAGTGCACCCCTCTCACGAACTGCCAGGCCCCCCCAGTATCACCCCACATTTGGGTTGCCATATGTTCCAGAAAACAGGGACTGTCCCAATTTGGGGGATTGTGTTCACATACTGGCAAGTGTGGCAGAGGATCTTGTCCCAATTTTGTGCAAGAGAATTATGGAAACGCTACCCCACATCTAGCATGATCATCCTGCATAGGAATCCTGAGAAAAAACTGGACCACATCCTAATTTTCAATAATCCTGCAGAAGGATTATGGTCATTAGGGAGCAATTCCTTAATCTGCTTCCAGTGGGACCAGTGGAATGGTATGATGCTCTCTCATGCGCATCACAAAAGAAGGAAAAGGAGGTGAGAACAAGGCCTTCCCCTGCATATGAAAAGGCACAGCTGGAAACAGAACAACCCTAGAGAGGGAAATCACTTTGCCCCAGATCTTGGAATTAAAACCTCTGATGTGCAAGGATCTGTTTAATTTTGGTTGATAGCACTGGAGGCAATAATTTCTCTGGGCATCAGTAGCCAGTGTTGGTTGCATGTCAACATCTGTGCATGACCCTAGTTGAATATAAAAAAAGCAGGCCTCCGTCAGTCTTGGAAGACTATGGTATTGTGCTCAGCGCTGCATACCCTGCATGAGAAGCACGAAAGCCTGGGTTAGATTGTTATGGAGGAGAGGCTGCTACCCAAGCAGCAAATCCCCCTCTCCACGCCACTGAATTAGCCCAGTGGAAAGGCAGAGCTGATACGATTGGATCCAGCTGGCGTCACAGAGCTGGGCTAAGGACAGGAGCTCACCCTGTCTTGTGGGGCCGATCCTGGTCTCGAACCCTGGCCTGCAGGTTAACAGGCACAGCGTCTTAACTGCTTGTGCCACCCACAGCCCACAGTTGAATATATACTCTCCAATATATACCCTCTCCAATATATACTTATGTCCCCTCTGTTCTGTATGGAATGCTGACCACTGCGCTTAATAAATTGTCATTTGTTTACAAAATATTTATTCTGATTTTTGCCCTTTCATTCCATTATCTTGGTGTCTACAATGTGGTTGCCTGGAAAGTGTGACCAGTTTGAGTCCTACGGCGCAATCCAGAGTAACTACCCCGGTAGTTAACTACTCCTTGCTCCGGTGTAAGAACAATTTACTCTGGATTGCAATATGAATTTCCCATAGGTTTTCATTAGGTGGTGCTGTAACTATCCCTACAATCCAGAGTAATGACGGGAGCACGTAAGAGACATTACGTGTACCTGTAGTTACTGCACCACCTAATGAATACCTATGGGAAATTCATATTGAAATCCAGAGCAAATTGTTCTTACACCGGAGCAAGGACTCCCCATAGTCACTCTGGATTGCACCCTATGTCAACGTAAATGTCTCTTACGTGCTCCTGTAGTTACTCTGGATTATAGGGCTTAGTGTGCATGAAAAGCTTTCGGGTCAACCCAGCAAGCCTCTGCATACACTTGACCATACTGTAACCAAAGCATGTGATCACTGCAAAAGAGGATAAGCACCCCAAAATGTAGGACACCCAAGAAAATTGTAGGACACCCAAGAAAGATGTAGGACATGCTAAAATAAAAGCTAAAAACACTTGTATATATTGCTTTCATTGCGGTTCACTATTGACTGTAATACTATTACATTTAGCCTACAATCCAGAGTAACTATGAGAGCATGTAAGAGGCACGTTCTTTGGATTGCTACATGCATTTCCCATAGGTTTCCCGAAGGTTGCACCGTAACTACGTCGGTGTAAAAGGTCTTGTAGATACTCTGGATTGTGCCCATAGTTTCTTGCACATAATTTTATTTTTTGCAATTTGTTAATTACAATTTAATTATGATTAAATACAATTTATTAATTACAAGGTGTAAGTCTGGTGCTCAAAAGGAAAGGGAGGACAATGTTTTTTTTTCCAGGACACAAGTTTTAAAAATGAGGACATGTCCTGGAAAAAAAGAGACAGATGTTCACCCTGGAGTAAACCCCACTGAAGAAAGTGGGAATGTGGCTGGTCTTCACACTGGTGACTGCACCCAAAGGTCCAGCCTGCCCCTACAGCATTCCTCAGGTGTGGCCAACTGGCCATAATTGTTTGAGGCATGGCAATAGTGCATGATATAATTGCAGCCAATTGAGCACGCTGGGGAAAATCCAAGGTTGGGCAGAAAACATGCCAGTGTGCACATGCATGCACACACCCATGCAAGCATGCATACACATCTGCACATGGAGGTTTTCTCAGTGTGACATGGCTGAAGTGGATCTGGCCACTTCCTTGGAAGACATCAGCACTTCCTTGGAGCAATTATGCCAGTGCGCAGACACATGCTTGCCTTCCCATGCCACTGTGGGGACTGGGAGGTGGAAGAGTTAGGCTGGCCTAAATTCCTTAGGACTGTACCCTAAATCATGGAATTAATCTGCGGAACTCCTTGCCACAGGGTGGGGTGACGACAATTGGCCTGGATGCCTTTAAAAGGAGAATGGACAGACTACTGGAATTGATTACATTCATTGATTACAAGTATTACATTGATTCATTGATTCCATTCATTGCTTACATGTGCAAATCCCCTAACCTCCTGGTTTTCAAAGCAGGCTACAGGTATCCCCTGCTTTCTAACGCTTCCTTTTCTGACAATCCACTCTTTCAACACTTTTCAGTTATACTCAGAACTCCTTCATTCAACACATGTTCCACTCTTTCAGCCTCTCTGGAATATTCTAAAGGCCAAAATTGCCCTCTCCCATTAACTCCTGCTCTAATCCTGTTCCCGAGGGAATTAATGAGAATCTATTTGTAGAAATTTTTGCCTGGCAGCCGGAATTTGCAAGAGCAAAGGGGCCTTTGCACTTTGCTAGAGAGCCCAATCCTAACTCAAAAGTAAGCCCCATTGTATTCAATGAGTCTTACTCCCAGGAAACTGTGTTTAGGATTGCAGCAAGAATCAATTTGCAATTTGTGGATAGAATAATAACCTAAGAGCACAATCCTGACCATGTCTACTCAAAAGTAAGCCCCATTGTGTTCTATGGGTCTTACTGCCAGAAAAGTGTATTTAGGATTGAAGCCTTATGCTGCAATCCTAAAGACACTTTCCTGGGAGTAAGACCCATTGAAAACAATGGGGCTTACTTTTGAGTAGACATGGTTAGGATTTTGCTCTTAGTCTGTCTTTTGTCCATATGTTCCAGGACCCACCATGAATACCAGAAGCCCAACACTGTCTGCGTTTCATTTCCTGCAAGGCAAGGTCACCCTATAT
The DNA here is from genome assembly GCA_030015325.1 of Cryptoblepharus egeriae. NCBI lineage: Eukaryota > Metazoa > Chordata > Lepidosauria > Squamata > Scincidae > Cryptoblepharus > Cryptoblepharus egeriae. Next base: position 4,085,550 of record JAREYC010000016.1, read on the forward strand.
CCTCTTTTTCCAGGACATGTCCTCTTTGTGTTCTGTAAAAAAAACCTTAATTTTCTTCCTTTAACTTAATTTTCTTCCTTTTCCTTGTATGTAGAATTTTTGTAATGAATAAATTAGGTTTATTAATAATTTATTAATTAATAGATTTATTTAATTAATAGATTAATAGATTTATTAATAATTTATTAATAATTAGATAAATTAGTTTTACATTTAATAATAATAAGCAATATAGGCTGCAATCCTAAAGACACTTTCCTGGGAGTAAAATCCATTGAACACAACTGGGCTTATTTTGAGTAGAGATGGTTAGGATTGTGCAAGTAGTGTTTAAATGAAAGCAATATATATACATTAGCATTTATTTTATCTTTCAAAATATGTAGGACAAAAAAATTTGTCTTACAAAATATGTCCTAAATGTCCTACATTTTGGGATAACTTGTCCTCTTTTTGTGATTATGACTTATGTTTACTGCTGCAAGGTAGGCAGAAGAGGTGCTAAGAGCTGATATGCTGCCAACTGGTACCAGTTGGAAGAACGAGTCCTTTTCAGTGGTGTTGGTGGTTTGAATATTGATGCGGCCACTTGATGACTTGGCAAGCTTTCCCAGGCAGGTGTTCTGCATTCAAAAACTCTTAAAGAACGATGGTGGCGCGATGTGCGTTTAACTTTAATCTCATATAGTTTGCAGAGAGTGTTTTGCTGCCCCCCTCCCTCCTGACAAATTACACTACAGTTTATGGAAATGTAACATTTTCTATGAATGGCTCCGAGCGGAACCGGCTGCATGCCAATGAGGCCGACACAGTTGCTCGCTCCGTCGCCGCAACCGGCTCGGCGCTTTCCATTAGCAAATTAAAATCTGTTCAGATTTATTTACTAATATATTAGGAGGCGCTCCGGGCTGACCCAGCAACCTGCATTATGGAGCCAACAATGGCAGCCGTAAAAATAATTATTTGGAAGTTTGGCGCCTCCTGTTTGTTTGCGCCTTTAATCATACCACGGGGTCAACCATACATCTGCATTCTGTTGGGAGGACACATTTACTTAAAAATTATCCATTGCATTATCCTACCCATGGCTGCAATCCTAAAGACACTATTGAATACAACAGGACTTACATTTGAGTAGGTATGGTAAGGATTGTGCTCCCATACCTGCAACTGTTTAATCAAGTGAGTTCTGCTTTGCAAAGCACTTACTTTCCTTTCTCAATCCAAGCATTTGAAATACTTCCCATAAATGGGAAAATGCACCCATGTGCAAATCCCCCATTTTCCTATTAATGAGCCTCCCCGGCACACCTGAGAACTATCTGTGGCACACCAGAGGTTGAAAATCACTGCAACAGAGCCACAGATGTTGCACTTTACAGCTGCTTGGCTGATTTGAAAATTGCTTCTGCTGGGAGCTTGGAAGGCATTCCCAGGTGCCAGATGTGATGACCACCATGCATTGAAGGATCCCACCTGGAAGAGAAGAGCTCTACAAGCTGCTGTAGGTCAATTTTACCTACCTTACAGGGTTGTTGTGAGGACCATAAAAGGGGTACATGGAAGGATTCTTAAAGACTATTGTGGAAATGGCATTCCCAGCAGTTGAGCATACCCCTTGCAACATTGGAAACTTCACCAGTGTCTCAATCCATCACCAGAAATTTTCGAATGAACAAACAAACAAAACAAACAAACAAAGGTGGGGATACTGATGACACCATGGCATTGGGACAAGGACATGTCATTGATATCATTGACCTCCCTAGTGAGGGTGTCTCTGGGGCTTTCTTTGGCTGGCATGGCATGAAAGCCCTGGATATGCCTATGGTGTGGGAAAGACGGGATATACATTCTTGAAATATAAAAACTAGCGAAAAGCATACCCGTGTTGCGGGAGTAAAATTCCCCCACGGTGCAACATCCCCCACGGTGCAACATCCCCCCATGTGCAACATCCCCCATGTGCAACTTCCCCCATGCGCATCAGTCCCCCATGCGCAACTTCCCCCATGCGCAACTTCCCCCAAGCGCATCATTCTCCCATGCACATCAATCCCCCATGCGCATCAGTCCCCCATGTGCATTAATCCCGCATGCGCAACTTCCCCAGCCAGCCAGCCAGCCAGCCAGTCAGTCAGTCAGTCAGTGACTTTTCTCTTTTATATATATAGAGAAAGAAAGAAGCAGCCCTTTCTCTAACAGGCTGCCACAACCATCCAAGTACCTTAGATATTTACACCCTGAGAGAAGCTGCCAGACCATACAATCCAGAGCAACTACAGGAAGACATACGAGGCACTTACACAGGATTGCTCTATGCATTTCCCATAGGTTTCCCATAGGGGCACCATAACTACATCGGTGTAAATGCTTCTGTAGTTACTCTGGATTATAGCCTTTGTTTCTTATCTACTGTAGGTTAAAAAATGGGAAGAAAAGTTGCTGCAGGATCCCCTGGTTCTCCTTTACACTCCCTGCAAGCTTGGAAACAGTTGCTCTAAGCCAGTGTTTCTTAAACTGTGTGTTGGGAGCCATTTGGTGGGTCAAAACCCAATTTCTTGTGGGTCCCACGGAACTTCCAAGGAAAAGAGGGTGATCAGATAACTAACTGCTTCAGATCCTGAAGTGATTCATCAGTTAGCTTCTAACTACCTTGTTAAGATCTGAGCTCCTGCAGTCCATAGGCTTGTTTAAATTAGTACTGCTAAAGCAGGCCTCCGTCAGTCTTTGAAAGACTATGGTATCATGCTTGGCTCTGCATACGCTGCAAGCGAAGCACGAAAGCCTGGGTTAGATTGTTATGGAGGATAGGCTGTTACCCAAGCAGCAAATCCCCCCTCTCCACGCCACTGAATTAGTCCAATGGAAAGGCAGAGCCAATACGATTGTATCCAGCTGGCATCACAGAGGTGGGCTGAGGACAGGAGCTCACCCTGTCTTGTGGGGCCGAGCCGGGTCTTGAACCCTGGCCTGCTGGTTAACAGGCACAGTGTCTTAACCACTTGCACCACTCACAGCCCAGACTACTATATTAATAGTAGTATATAATAGTAGTACTGTGATTTTACTCTCTGTATGCAATTGTTATGGAACTTTGGCTACAATCCTAAGGACACTTTCTTTGGAGTAAGATCCATTGAACACAATGGGGTTTACTTTTGAGTAGACATGGTTAGGATTCTACTCTTTGTAAGCAACTTTGGTTTTTTACATAGGGAAGATGGGATATACAGGTGTCCCTTATTATCCACTAGGTTTCTGTTCCAGAACATCTTGTGGATAAAAAAAATCAGTGTTTTTTTTTTTAAGAGAAAAATAATTTAAAAATCAATTTCCAGGTTTCTTGCTCCTTCATCACTCCTTATGGAATAAGGTTGTCCCTAATATCTGCAGGGGTTTGATTCTGCAACTCCCTGCTGATACTGAACAATGGCTGCAATTCTAAAGACACTTTCCTGGGGAGTAAGACCCATAGAACAAAATGTGGCTCAGAGTAGATATTGTGAGGATTGTGCTCAATGAGTTAAATACAAGCAGTTTTTTTTTAAAATTAAGAAGTGCATCCTTTTACACATTTGGTGTTTAATAGTGTTTAAAAACAACTTTTCTTACTGTTGTAGATTTGCAGTTATAAATTTGAAATGCAAAGAACCCCCTGCCTTTGCCTGGCTCAGCTGAAGATCAGAATGATTGCTTGTGTAACTGCCTCTCTACAATAGTAAGAAAAGCAGTTTTGAAAACTAATTTGCAGAGGCTATTCATGTTGAATCAAATCGATGTATTAAGAAAACATTGTATAATAAGGTTGGACCTAAATATTCTTGAAATGAATGTACTACTATAATAGCATAACTTTTATAAAATGCTTTTCAAATAACCTGCAGGTGTGTCTTGGGAGTATGGCAGTGTATGGGGGCTCTGCACCCTCAACCAGCAATATGGTGTTGACTAATCAATTTGTCAAAAAGTGATTCTCAGTGAAATCCTAAACCCATGTTAGGGTGGCACAAATCCCAGCTGGAGTCCCATGCTGGTCATGGGTGTTACAAAAGTGTTATAAGGCACTTGTATGCCACATCTGGAAAGTTAGACCAGTGCATAGACATGCACTGCCTCCCCACGCTACTGTAGGACCGGAGACGGGTGAGTTTTGGTATTTGATTTGATCAAAGAAAAGGCCTGTGTAGCATTAAATATTGGGAGAAACATGATCAATGTCAATGATCTGACCAAATGTCCAGAAATGCAAAAGCAATACTGGCAAAGATTTGTTGGTTTAGCTTCTGTGAGTCAAGATCATTCCAAAGGGGAAAAATATATGTATTTATAAGAAACACAATCTGAAAAAAGCTTTGCTAAGAGGTTTTAGATGTGCTGCTGCCTCCCTCTTGTGGCCTTCCGAGATGATATACCAAATGTACCCGGGAGCACAGATAAAGTTTGTGAACTGGAAAAAAGAACAGGCCTCCGTCAGTCTAGAAAGACTATGGTATCGTGCTCAGCGCTGCATATGCTGCATGAGAAGCACGAAAGCCTGGGTTGGATTGTTATGGAGGATAGGCTGTTACCCAAGCAGCAAATCCCCCCTCTCCACGCCACTGAATTAGTCCAATGGAAAGGCAGAGCCAATATGAATGGATCCAGCTGGCGTCGCAGAGCTGGGCAAAGGATAATCCTGGAAAAATAGTTGCCAGTACTCACCTGCCAGTACTCACAGGTACTCATCTGTGTGGGTGCGTGTCTATGGGTGTGTGTGCTGGTACTCGCCCACCGAGGTGCCAGTACTCCATACGGCTGTGTACCTCATCAAAAAGACCCCTGATCCTACCCCATTCTCAAATAGTGGTGGGCTAGAAAGATTTTGTTTGTTTGTTTCCAATTTCTGCATATATGGGCCAAATGAGTAAGACAGGCAAAAATGGGTTAAAGAAAGAAAGGGTTAAATCTGTTGATAGCCCCAAGTGGATACCATCTACGGTAATCTATGGATAAAATTATAAAAGTGGAAACCATATAATCTATGGATAAAATTATTATAAAATCTATGGATAAAATCTATGGGTTGGTGTGGGTGTGTTCATGCGCCATGGTGCCACACTTGGGAGCCACACCTGGCACTCCTGGTGGTCATGCATGGCCTCCCAGCCTTCTCCAGGAAACTTTCTTAGGTCCTCCAGCTGCAGACCCAGTATTCACAGATGCCAACCCAACACTATACATTGGAGGGGCCCAATGTATAAGGTTGCAACCTTAAAGTTGTAATCACATACATGATTTTCTGAGCTTTACCCTCACTAAATGTGAAGGAGAATGTGACTTCTGAGCAAACACACATCAGATTGCAGTCTGCAGTTCACTTGTAATGAGGGCTGCAATCCTAAAGACACTTTCCTGGGAGTAAGATCCATTGAACAGAGTGGGGCTTACTTTTGAGTAGACATGTTTAGAATTGTGCTCATACTCCCAGGAAAGCAGCCTGAGTGCCCCATTCAGAGGTGGTGGAGCCCACTGCCAGATTCCAAGAAGACATCACCCACCTTTTTTGACCCCCCAATAACTCCCCAATGGGGTCCCGACCGACCAACGTTGCCATAACTCATTGAGTAACAGTCACACCTGAAAACAACCTTGGAGCAAAAATATTTTGCTATTTTGGCAAGAAAAACCACTCTGTGATTAGAAAATAATTTCATTTTTCTGAACGACATCTCCCCAGCTGGGGTCAGTACAGCATTTTTTTCCATGAGCAGAAGAAGTAGTGCCTAGAGAGGAGATCAGGCCATTATTTTCCAACCAGGATGAAAGGCAAGACACAGAGTCCATCCCATGTCAACCAACTATCTCTCAGTTGGGGAAGAAGCGCTGCTGTTGTCCCCTTTTCTCGGAGAGTCTGCGCCACCCTCTCTTGTCTCCATGTTTGAGCGCCTCTGAGATTTCTTCCCTCCTCTTCTTTCACTGCTTCCCCTTGACTTTCTCTGCCTTCTTGCCGCCAGGCTTGGCACCTCCCTTCATCATAATGACCTTCATTTCTTTCCCCTTTTTCTGGGCCACCTTCTTTAATTTCCCGACATGTTTTCGGATGGCCTTCGGTTTCGCCACCTTCTTAATCTTACCGACGTGCTTTTTAATGGCCTTCGATTTGGCGGCCTTCTTAATCTTACCAACATGTTTTTGAACCGCCTTCGATTTTGCCACCTTCTTAATCTTTCCAAGACCCTTTTTTATGGCTTCGTGTTTTGCTGCCTTTTTAATCTTTCCGACGTGCTTCTGAATGGCCTTTGATTTGGCGACTTTCTTAATCTTACCAACGTGTTTTTGAACCGCCTTCGATTTTGCCACCTTCTTAATCTTTCCAAGACCCTTTTGTATGGCTTCGTGTTTTGCTACCTTTTTAATCTTACCTAGTTTCTTTTTCAATGCATGCTTTTTCCCTTTCCCTTTCTTCTTCTTTCTTTCCCCTTCTTCCTCCTCCTCCTCCTCTTTTTCCTCCTCTTCCGCCTCTTCTTCCTTCTCCTCCTCTTCTTCTGCTTTTTCTTCCCCTTCACATTCTATGGATCCATATTCTCTTCTTTCTTCTTCCTTTCTTTTTTTTCTTTCCTCTCTTTTTTTCTCTTTGTACTCTGCTCTTGCAAACAGCTTTTTAACTTTTTTCAGTGTTTTTTCATCCAACTGGTCTAGCATCTCTTCATCAACTATAATTTAATTGAGATTAGCAAAGTAAAAATATAGCAAAATAAAAATATATTTCAAAAATAAAAATAAAAATATATTGAGCAAAATAAAAATATATCAAATTTCTCTCTCACTTGGAAGCCCAGTTATGCATTCCTAGAATGGTTCTGACTAAGGGCGCAATTCAGAGTAACTACGGGGAGTCCTTGCACCGGTGTAAGAACAATGTGCTCTGGATTGCAATATAAGTTTCCCATAGGTTTTCACCAGGTGGTGCAGTAACTACGGGTACACGTAATGTCTCTTATGTGCTCCCATAGTTACTCTGGATTGTAGGGCCAGGCTGCAATCCTAACCATGTCTACTTTGAAGTGAGCCCCATTGTGCTCAGTGGGTCTTACTCCCAGGAAAGTGCCTTTAGGATTGCATCCAAGTGTCTAAGGCTGCAATCCTGAACACACTTTCCTGGAAGTAAGACTCACTGAACAGAATGGGGCTTACTTTCAAGTAGTCATGGTTAGGATTGTGCTCTATGAGATATCTTTGTTAACTTTTTTTAAGGATTAAAAAGCCTGCCCAAGTCAACCATCTTGGATTAAAGCCAGAAGAAAAATAAAAAAAATAATGTTTCTGTTTGTTTGTTCATATGCTCTTCCTATGGGAAAGGACAAGAGATGGGTAGATCAGGACAGTGAAGGGGGGACAGGACTGGCAGTGGCTTTGCAAGTCATATATCCTATCCCTCTTTCCAGGCCTGAAATCCTGGCATGTCTCAAATTCCGATTTGCACCAGGGGATTAGATCTAAGTAGACCCAATGCACAGGGTGGACAAGGGTTGAAAGATCTCCTGACCTCCTGATCTTATGCCAGCATAGGATTCCCCCTGCCTTGGTGCTATTTAAGGCTGGGTTGTGACTGTGACATTTGCACACATACCATACCAGATCCTCTCCTTGCAAACACTTAGATCCACCAAATTGCATCACCGACTACACTTGGATGGTCGAAAGGCTCTTACACTTAAGGCTCATACTCTGTCCAATCTTCCTGTAATGGTACAGCTCTGCCAATGGGACATGTCCCACATCCTGGAGTAGAGAGGCAGTCACAGAGGACTCCTCAAGGTAATGTCTGTTCCCTTATCTGGATGCTGGTTAGGATTGTACCCTGATCAGAGTGACCATATAGAAAAGAGGAGGTATAAGGCAGGTGTAAGGCAGTACAGAAAGGTTTAAAAAGCAGCACCTGCTTCAATTCCCTCTTCTATGCAATGGTTAAACATAAAGGCTCTCTGTCCTCCATTCTATATGGTCATCCTGACCCTAATTCATGCAAGATATTCATGCAAGGAAAATTATTATTTATTTTTTATTTGATTTATGTCTCACCTTTCTTCCTAAGGAAGGATACCCAAGGTGTCTAAGGAAGCATACCCACTGTGCAACTGTGTTCCTTTTACCCATAGCTAATTCAGCTAATTGATGAACTGATGATCAATAGTTCAGCTTGAATTGATTGTCAATTAGTTCCCATAGCTAATATTTTACCCATAGCTGATGAATTATTGATGATGATCAAGAGTTCAGCTTGAATTGATGATCAATTAGTTCCCTTAGCTAATATTTTACCCATAGCTAATTGATGAATTATTGATGATGATCAAGAGTTCAGATGAATTGAAGATAGTTCAGCTAATTGATGAACTTTGATGAGCTATGGTAATTGATGACCGACCAGGAACCAGACTTTCCTGCTTGGTCACCAGGCACTGGGAAGACATGTTGCTCTCCAGCTGCATTCATTTGTGATCCACTTACCTTGTTCATCTAAGACTGGGAGTCCCTTCTCTTTCATTTTCTTCCTGGCTCTCTCCTTTTGGTTCCGCATTTGTCTCAGAAAGAAATTTTTTTGGGTAAATGATTTCAGATATGGGCCATATAGCTTTAGCTTTCCCCTGAAAGCACTGAAAAAGGAAGCAGTTTCAGCAAAGAGCAAGATCTCAGTCAATCAATCAATCAATCAATCAATCAATCAATCAATCAATCAATCAATCAATCAATCAATCAATCAACAAACATTATTTAAAAGTATCCCCCACTTATTGGACAGGTTAGGCATGAGCACCATCCAAAAGTGAAAACTCTTGGAAAGAGGAACCTAATATTTTTTGGTTTATAAATGTCCCTTCCAATGCTTTTTATAGCTAGAAAATTGCAAAAGCCCCTTTTATTTTGCAAATTCCTGCTGCCACCCAAAAATTTCTTATATGATCATCTTAAAATAGCCTAATTTGCATAAATTATAATTGCCGGTCAGTTAATCTGGTTGGTCATCTAAGGGTTAAAACTCTTTCAGGAATGGGATGAGACCAGGAGTTGCAACATAAGGAAGGGCAATTTTGGCCATTAGAACAGCAGAGAGTGGTTGAAAGAGCAGAATATGCATTAAATGAATGAGTTCTGGGTTTAATTGAAAGGTGTTGAAAGAGTGGGTTGTCAGAAAGTGGGGGGTAGTTGTATAAACCGCTTTTCAGTGAAAAAGCTGTTTACAATCGTTTGCTGGATAGTTTCACTCATTTAAAAGATAAATGGAAATGCAGCTCCCATCCAACTACTGTATTACTCAAACGTAATGTGCTGTGAGTGGTGCAAATTACTCAAACATTGGCTGTGGGTGGCGCAAATGGTTAAGACACTGTGCCTGTTAACCAGCAGGCCAAGGTTCAAGACCCGGGTCGGTCCCCACAAGACAGGGTGAGCTCCTGTCCTTAGCCCAGCTCTGCGACGAGGCTGGATCCAATCGTATCAGCTCTGCCTTTCCATTCTACTATTTCAGTGGCGTGGAGAGGGGGGATTTGCTGCTTGGCTAACACCTATCCTCCATATCAATCTACCCAGGCCTTTGTGCTTTGCATGCAGTGTGGAGCACAATACAATAGTCTTTCAAGACTGATGGCTGCCAAGTAATGTGCCACTGAATCTAATGAGCAGCCCAATTTTAAAAGGCTTGAAATAAAAAAAAATGTTTATTGGGTGATTGTAATGTGGAGCTGCAAAGCAGGTGAAAAATTTAATTTTACTGCCTATAACAATGAGTTACATGACAATGCACTACCAAATTTCATTACTCTATACAACAATGGGTTTATGTTACATTTTTGCTACAATATAGTAAAACATTAAACTAAATACTGTCCTATATGTATAATCAAAATACTGTATAATCAAAATATGTATAATCCAAAATACTACATTTACTCAAATCTAATGCACCATTAAATCTAATGCGCACCCCAATTTTGGAGACTTACCCTACAATCCAGAGTAACTACAGGAAGATGTAAGAGCTACTTACTCTGGATTGCTCTATGCATTTCTCATAGGTTTCCCATAAGTGGCACCGTAACTACACTGGTGTAAAAGGTCCCATAGTTACTCTGGATTGTGGCCTAAAAGCACAATCCTAACCATGTTTACTGAAAAGTAAGCCCCATTATGTTCAATTGGTGTTATTCCCAGAAAAGTGTCTTTAGGATTGCAGCTTTATTTGGCTGGAAAAGGTGAGCGTTAGATTTGAGTAACCCAATTGCTTAACCCAGCAGTTCTCAAGCTGTGGTTCCAGGACCCACCAGTGGGAAGTAGCCCAGTTTTGGGTGGTTTGTGAGACTGACCAGATAAAGTTAGTGCATCAAGTTAAGTTAAGCTGTGTCTTGGGTGGTGGGGGAAGGAGAGAATGCTACTATATACACAAACTTTTAAAAGGCCACATCGAGCAAAGTGTTGTGGATCAGAAAAAAATATTGGAATATAAAATTTAAATAAAATTGTTAAGAGATGGAACTTAGATCAATTAACAAATGGGGTCAGATTTCCAGGATTTCTGCTTGCACTAACACAAAAAAACAACAACAGAAATAAAGCACACAGTTAAATGAACTACCATTCCCCCAGTCCACCATCCAGTTGTGTTTATATGGTCATAGTTTGTGGGCATTGTAGGGCTTCTTTAAAATTTGAGAACCATGGATATACCTGTATTTACTCCAATCTAATGCGCCATTGAATCTAATGTGCACCCTATACTTGTAATCAAAATACTTCATTTACTCACATCTGATTAAACATCGAACGTAATGCGCACTCTGATTGTGGAGACTAAGGGTGCAATCCAGAGCAACTATGGGGAGTCCTTGCTCTGGTGTAAGAACAATTTACTCTGGATTGCAATATGAATTTCCCATAGATTTTCATTAGGTGGTGCAGTAACTATGCGTGCACTTAATGTCTCTTATGTGCTCCCACAGTTACTCTGGATTGTAGGGTAAATTTGGCTGGAAAAGGTGAGTGTAAGATTTGAGTAAATATAGTAACTCAACAGCTTTTCTGTTTCTATGCCTGCAGCTGGTATGGTGATGAACATTTATTCAACACTAACTTTCCACCAGCGTTGACATACTTACAACAAGGTGCACCACGCGACAATTCCAATCAGGACTGCAAAACTGAAGGCTATGGAACCTTCGACAATGATTCGGGCCAAGGCAGGCCTGTTGGGGATCACTGTATGGAGAAACGGAAAATATTCTGATCCATGCGCCAAGAATTCACTGACATAAGAGATTCCAGGAAATTCATCAAACAGCTATGCCAGGGCTGTCAAATGGGCACCATGTGGGCTCTCTATCTGGGCCCCACAAGCAATTTACCTGCTCCCCTTTAAAACTGGGCTCTCCCACTCTGATAGCTGGGTTGTCATATTTTGAGATTCTCAAAATAATTTTGAAATACAGTGGCGCCTCACGTAACAAACGCCTCCATAAAGCATGTTTCATGTAACAAACAAAAATTTATCTAGGATTCTGCTTCACGTAACAAAATGTGCTTCACATAACGAACACACTGGTTGGCATTTGGGGCAGATGCGCTGGCCGGCAGCCCTTTGAAAAAGCATCAGGGCTGCCTAGCGCACCTGCCCATAGCGAAAGCAACACTTCTGCGCTGTTCCTCCTGTGGCCACAGAGAGAGAAGAGGAGTGGAGAAGAGGGAGGCAGCTCAGGGTAGCCAGAAGGGAGCAGGGGAGAGAGGCTCAGGACGGAGAGAAGGAGAAAGTGGGGAGACACTTTGAAGGTGTCTTGGATTGCAGCCTCCTAACCATGTCTACCCAGAAGTAAGCCACATTGTGTTCAATGGGTCTTACTCCCAGGAAAGTGTCTTGAGGACTGCAGCCTATCTGGACTTCATTGGATAACACACATTGAATGCATGTTTTGAATTCAATTCCAGTGTTTTGTTATCATTTTTACATCCAGTTAATATTTTTATACGAATATTTTTTGGGTTGTGGAACCAATCATCTGAGTTTCCATTATTTCCTATGGGAAAATCCACTTCACGTAAAGAATGTTTCACGTAAAAACCATGCCTCTGGAACGAATTTAATTTGTTACGTGCGGCACCACTGTAATGATTTTTTAATTTTTTTATAATTTGAAATTGTGATCAAGATTTGCACATTTTCTCATATTACTTAGAGCACAATCCTAACCATGTCTACTCAAAAGTAAGCCACATTATGTTCCTTGGAGTAAGTCCAAGGAAAATGTCTTTAGGATTGCAGCAATAGCCAATGAATTTCTCACTGAGAATCATGTGCTTATTTATTTCTGGCCATTATCTGCTTGATGCCACTTCCAGCTTTGAGTGGGCACCATAAATTATATTTGGCCCTCGGTATGAAACCAGTTTGACGTCCCTTCCCTATATCCACCAACCACATCCCAATTTGTTCCACCCTATAGGTTTTTTTCAACCTCTTTGGATTCCCCCCCCCCCCCCCGACAGCCAAATCAAAACACTCAGACAAAACCTGTGCATAGGTTAGGACTGTACACTCCCGAATACAGATCTAGGATGATGTTCTACGATGATGCTATTCCTCATCCAAAGGATGATGCTCTTTCCTATCCAAAACCTTATGCATACATGCATCACAACTCCTGGGTTAAAAATATTCTTGAAATCCCATTTTATATCATGCCAGGACACTGATCTATTTCCCACGTTGAAATCCTAATGATGTTTAATGTGGAAAGCTATCATGTTATGGTGGAAATTTTCCAATTCCAACATAGGGCAAAATCCAGAGTAATTATGGGGAGTCCTTGCTCCGGTGTAAGAACAACTTACTCTGGATTCCAATATGAATTTCCCATAGGTTTACACCAGGTGGTGCAGTAACTATGGGTGCAGTAACTATGAGACATAAAGTCTCTTACGTGCTCCCGTAGTTACTCTGGATTTGGGGGCAATAATTATAATCAAAAGACCATATTTACTCAAATCTAATATGCCATCAACTCTAACGCACATTCAGATTCTGGAGACTAAATTCGGCTAGAAAAGGTGTGCTTTTTATTATTTATTTATAAATATATATATGTATTTGAATAAATAAGGTATTTTGATCTCATTGCAGGCATTAATTAGGAAATCAAACATGCATCCTACACACTCAAAAGCAAATTCTGATATTGGAAGGTCTGATATTGGAAGACATGATCGGGAGATCACACGCCACTCCAACCCCCCCACCTTGTCTTTAAATATAGTCAACAGTCTTTACCTGTGTTCCAGTTCAGGGTTCTCTTAACAATTGCATGTGACGGAGCGAGTCCATCCTTGCGTGGGATACTTCTGACTTCCACAAAAATAACAGATTAAAATGGTGCAACTCAAAGCAAGATCAGAAACATTTGATTGACATGGTGATATTCAGCCCTATTATTTTATTGTGTTTTAACATTAACTGAACCACATCAAATTACCCGGTATTTTAATTCGCCAGGACAGGGTTTAAGTGTCAGCCACATTACGGCAACTGCCCAGCTATGACTTATGATTTTACTACTCTTCAATTCAGGAGGGAAAGTAGGTCTTTTGACATACTGGAATGAACGAAGCACATAATCAATAAATAAAAGAAAATAAAAATGGGTGGATCCAGAGGCGTAACGCGGGTATAGTGCGGAATGCAATCTGCCATAGGTGACAGGGCACCAGGGGCACCAGGGTGTGCCACTTACACTCCTCTGGTGGAATCATGTATGTAGATCTCACTGGCATTATGAGATGTGTGTGTGCAAATACATTAGTGCAAAAGTCTAGTCCTTTGCAGAGATCTGCTACAAGCAGGGGGTTGGACTAGATGACCTCCTGGGATCCCTTCTAACTGTTTTGATAGGGGCGAAATTTCAGTCCTTGCCACAGGGGAAATTTTGCCTAGGTACAGCTCTAGGTGGATCCCAATTAATTCAGAATGGGGAGCAAGCAGAGCCCTGGTTCCTAAAATAGTGCATTATCCTAAATATATCTGCTTAGAAATAAGTCCTATTGAGTTTACTGTAACAGCACAATCCTAACCTCATCTACTGAAAAGTAAATCCCATTGTGTTCAATGGGTCTCACTCCCAGGAAAGTGTCTTGAGGAGTGCAGCCTTACTTCCATTAAAAATGTGTATAGGAGTGTACAGGCACTCTGTTTTGTAGGGGAAGGAGTGGTTATGTCCCAAACAAGGGTTGTCAGGTATCCAACTCATAGGTTCCCATTTCTTTAAATGGAAAACAAAGGATTGTGCAAATTGGGAGTCAGGATGCTGCACCTACTTGGTGCTGATTTACATTGCATAAGGGAGTGGTAAATGCCTTAAGATATAGTGGTGGGGGCACTTGTTTAAGATTGGGTAAATTTATGGAGAAGAGCACAATCCTAATCATGTCTACTCAAAAGTAAGCCCATTGTGTTCAATGGGTCTTACACGCAGGAAACTGTCTTTAGGATTGCAGCCAGTCTATCAAGATCCACTAGCTATAAGGTCTACATAGAACCTCCATGTTCAGGGGCAGTCTATCTCCATATACCAATACTGGGTATATATGCCTCATTTTAAATGGAAAAGAAGGCTAGAGCTATTTTAAAGAAATCAATATTTTACAAATTAGTATGTTGGGGAAAAAAATCATACATGGAGCATTCCACAAGCTATGGCAAAAATACATCTCACCCATACGGTCCTCTGGTGACTCCAGGCTTTGCAGGGGTACTTCCATCTTGGTTTCCGGTATCATTTTCCTATATGTCTGAATGGGAGCTAAAAGGATTTGGAGAGGTAAATTTATATTGCACAGGCAATCAAACTATAGCAAGTATATTAAGAACCAAGATTTGGAGGCAGAGAAACTTAAATAAACACATGATAATGACTTATGCAAACTCATTTAAAGTGAATTATTTTCTTTTTCACATTTTATACCAATTTCTTCCAAGCAGCTTGGGCTGCAGTAAATGGTTCCTACCATCCTTTTGAATTCACAACAACCCTTTGAGGTAGGTGAGCCTAACTGACCAATCCAAGAACCTTCCTGGCTGAGTAAGGACAAAATCCAGAGTAACTACAGGGAGTCCTTGCTCTGGTGTAAGAACAACTTACTCTGGATTCCATTATGAATTTCCCATAGGTTTTCACTAGGTGGTGCAGTAACTACGGGTGCACGTAAAGTGTCTTAAGTCTCTGGATTTGAGGGTATGATTTTGAACCTGTTTCTTACAGATCTAATAGCACAATCCTAACCATGTCTATTTAAAAGTAAGCCCCATCGTGTTCAGTGGGTCCTTCTCCCAGGAAAGTGTCTTTAGGATTGCAGCCTAAGGGCACAATCCAGAGTAACTATGGGAGCACATAAGAGACATTACGTACACCCGTAGTTACTGCACCGCCTAGTGAAAACCTATGGGAAATTCATATTGCAATCCAGAGTAAGTTGTTCTTACACCGGAGCAAGGACTCCTCGTCGTTACTCTGGATTTCATCCTAAATCTTAATTTTAAAAATCTTATAGATTTTCTTTTTTTCTGAAAGAAATTGAAATGGAATGGGGCGGAATTCTCTACCAAAAGCCATTGCCAGTGAATGGTAAACCATATTGAACGATCTCATTCAGAAAAAATGCCACTTGAGTCTGTTGGTTCTGAGAATCAGGCTATGACACTAGAGAAACAGGTCCCAAACTGTGGGTCCGTGGCCCACCATGGAATTAAAACCCATTTTTTGGTGATTTGTGAAATGCCATGAGTACATGCGTCAGGGGTTGAATAACCTGCCACTGGGGGAACCACAGCTGTGCAACTACCATTATAGCCACCTCGGTTTGAGCACCTTTTACAGTGAAACTTTTTTTGGAGATTAAAAAAAAAGATTTCAAGGATCTTTAAAAATAAGATTTTTAAGATATAAGGAGGACACTGAAGTTTTCTCCAGAACACAAGGCTAAAAAAGAGGATACGTCCTGGAAGAAGAGGAAATACGGTCACTCTATTCCCCAAATCCAGATTAACTACAGGAGCACGTAAGAGACTTAACATGCACCCATAGTTACTGCACACCTAGTGAAAACCTATGGGAAATTCATATTGGAATCCAGAGTAAGTTGTTCTTACACCGGAGGAAGGACTACCTATAGTTACTCTGGATTTTGCCCTAGGTCTCTAAGGCGCCTTTCCATTGCCCTCCCCTTACATAGGAATGAGCTCCACTCATTATAATAGGGTATATCTTTAACTATTGCATAGACTTGGGAACTGACCATAGAAGGGTTTAAAAAGCTGCACCTGCCAAAATTCCCTCTTCCATGCAATGGTTAAAGGTAGAGGCACCCTGTCCTCCATTCTAGATGGTCACCTTGGATGGAGAACCATCTCAGAAGACCTCCATTTGTCTGCCAAGAAATAAGAACAGTGGCCCAGTTGAACTGGTAAATCCTTTACGTCTGATGGGTTCTAAGGAATTGCAGACCTCATCGGCAAATGCACCCATGCTCAATGTATGTAGGGTGGACCATATATATAATTGGTCCTACTTAATGGAATAACCAGTTTCAGCTCACCTGAATGCGCAGCTCTAGGACAGCATGAGATGCCCAGGATGACCCAGAAGCACAGAATGGTTTGGTTCATATTCAAAAGGACCCAGTTCTTTAGGGTGTGAAGATAAAGCCACGAGTTCAAGAAATGTGGTGACAATGCAGCGCTACTTCTGATGCTTTCCCCCCATTAAATCTGGGACCAGAAGTGCTTTGGTTGACCACTTTGATTTCATAAATGCCTGACATCTGTGACATCACAAGCAACTCATGCTTTGCTAAGCTGGTTCTAGAACAGACAGCCATAGACTGTGACCATATTTCCTCTGTTTCCACGACATGTCCTCTTTTTCAGCCTTGTGTCCTGGAAAAAAAATCTTCAGTGTCCTCCTTTTCTTTGTAAGCAGGCAGTGTGTAGCCTTCTTGAAATTAATAAATCACATGTAATAAGTGTTGTGTAATAGTTTTAAATTTAATAAGTAATTTTAATATTTAATTAAAGCACATGAAAACATGTGTTTTTAGCTTTTATTTTATCAAGTCCTACATTTCTCTTGGGTGTCCCTCATTTTCAGACGCCTCATCCTCTTTTTTTTGGTTATAGCATACGGTCACCGGGACAAAGACCAATCACTGGGAAATACAGATAAAAGTCTTGAACTGGAAACATGTTTTATCTAGTACTAAGAGTACAATCATAACCATGTCTACTCAAAAGTAAGCTCCATTGTATTCAAAGAGTCTTACTCCCAGAAAAGTGTCTTTAGGATTGCAGCCACAGGGCAAAATCCAGAGTAACTATGGGAGCATGTAAGAGACATTATGTGCACCTGTTGTTACTGCACCACTTAGTGAAAACCTATGGGAAATTCATATTGCAATCCAGAGTAAGTTGTTCTTATTCCGGTGCAAGGACTCCCTGTAGTTATTCTAGATTTCACCCTTAATTGAATAATAGTATTGCACCCTTAGTGTTGGATATGCCTTGGATATCCTTCTTTTAGGAGGAAAGGGGGGATATAAATTGAATAAGGAAATAATAAATATTATTTATTATAATAAATATAATAATTCCCCTTTGGAGCCATTCCAGGCAGGAGGAGCAAATCGGAGGGGCTGTTTTGCACTCGCTGCTGTGGTTCCCTCCAAGATTGACTGCTCCACCCCCCTCTAGCTACACCACCACCTATGAGTATGTATGTTTGCTAGTTGACAGATCTCTGTTGGTATTAACGGATTATTTTGAAAACCTTCTTGAATTTCTTGGGAAGGCCGTTAGATGGCAGGCAAGGACTTTTGGTTTTAAGCTGTCACATGCCAGAAAGAATCTGCAAGGATAATAAAGATGATCTGAAGTTTGAAATATCAGTTAATTTTAATTTTTTTTAAAGATGGGGAGATGGATAGAACTGCAGCAGCAATTAAATATGTGATTTTAGCTGGTGAGAGTGCATTACTTTTAAATTTTGGGATGCTGGCTATAGTTGATGGCTGTTTTGCATGCAGAAGTTTCTAGTTTCCATTGCCTGGTAATGCAGGAAAAAACCCAAAAGGTCAAGGCATTTATCTTTTGTGCAATGCAAGGCCAGCCCAGGAGTGTCACAAACATGTTGTAACTGGCTTGTTTGCACCACGTCATGTGTCAGAGAGGCTTGTGCAAGGATCAGGAACACCTGGCAGGATGTATTTGCACCAGCTGTGCTTGGCAGAGCTTGGCTCTGTTCACCCAACAGAGTCTAATAATTGTGCTAGCATCTAATAATAATCTTATAATAAATAATCTAATAAAATCTATTTATTGTTATAA
This sequence comes from Cryptoblepharus egeriae, assembly GCA_030015325.1. NCBI lineage: Eukaryota > Metazoa > Chordata > Lepidosauria > Squamata > Scincidae > Cryptoblepharus > Cryptoblepharus egeriae. The sequence continues at coordinate 4,103,947 of JAREYC010000016.1, forward strand.
TAATAATCTATAGACTATGATAAATAATAATCTAATAAAATCTAATTATCTGATTATGAACTAATCTAACAATTAGATTGTGCAGAACGTTCACTTGACAAGCTACAGTGCAATCCTAACCCCAAGTTATTTAATTCTTCAATTATCTATCTATCTATCTATCTATCTATCTATCTATCTATCTATCTATCTATCTATCTATCTATCTATCTATCTATCTATCTATCTATCTATCTATCTATGGGCGCAATCCAGAGTAACTATGGGGAGTCCTTGCTCCGGTGTAAGAACAATTTGCTCTGGATTGCAAAAAGAATTTCCCATAGGTTTTCACTAGGTGGTGCAGTAACTACGGGTACACGTAATGTCTCTTATGTGCTCCCGTAATTACTCTGGATTGTAGGGTCTGTCTGTCTGTCTGTCTGTCTGTCTATATAAGATTGTGCTGAATGTTCACTTAACAACCTACAATACAATCCTAATCCCTGGTCATTCATTCATTCATTCATTCATTCGTTTGTTTGTTTGTTTGTTTGTTTGTTTGTTGTAATTGATTTGATTTGACTTATAGCCCACCTTTCTTCCCTAGAAAGGCGGTTAGGCCGGCATAAGTCCCATGCTGGCCTAGGGGTGTCACAAAAGTGCTGTAAGGTTATTCTATACCACTCCTGGGGGTATGGTCGGTTCACATTCATGCGCTAACAGCTCCACATCACCACCACATGCGCCAACCTCAGCACGCCACTTCAGGAGTAGTGAGACACACACCTGTATGTATATCAAAGCTCATTAGGGGCATGATGTTTTGTAACTATGGCTTATGAATGCCCATTTCAGGGTCTAACATGCTGTACCGACCCCTGTTGATTTAAACGAAAAACATGTTTACAAGAGTTAAGTGGAATTTAAAGATTCCGACTCGGCTCTCTTGAGCTTGCTTTTTATTGAAATGAAATTTTCATGGATTTAAAATCCAATTTAAATATTCATGATGGGGGTGCTTCTGATTGAGGAAGAAATGTGTGCATTAAACAGCCACCTGATTAAATTCAAACTCTGTTTTAATGGAAAACAGGTAAACACATGATTAGTGGCCGGTACAAATCGGTTTTAATTTACATGAAAACGGCCTCCTCTCTGACCCTGCAGGGTCAAGCACTCTTCTTTTTCAGTTCCCAGACAACGTACATAATTTCAATATTGGAAATTCGGATGAATTTTATCATGTCTCTATCTATTTTATCTATTTTATCATGTATCTACAGCATTTGAAACCAGAGATGAGGAAGAAACTTAGACATGAAACTGAAGAACAAAAAAGAAAAAAAATGGAATTTTTGAGTTCAGTTGTACCTTATTTTTAAACTACAGTAAAGGTTAACTTTCTCTAATGGCTCATTTTGTACTTGTGCAGTGATATTTTTGGAATGATTCACCTTGGATGGTGGAAGTATTAAGGATGGTTAATAGTGGTATACTCAGGATGAACATGTGTCCTCTTTTTTCCAGGACATGTCCTCTTTTTTAACCTTGTGTCTTGGAAAAAAATCTTCATTGTCCTCCTTTTCCTTGTGAACAGGCAATATGGAGCCTTCTTGAAGTTAATCCATTATATGTAATTGTTTGAAATTACATGTAAATTGTTTTAAATCTATCTATCTATCTATCTATCTATCTATCTATCTATCTATCTATCTATCTGTCTGTCTGTCTGTCTGTCTGTCTGGCTGGCTGGCTGGCTGGCTGGCTGTGGTAGGAATGAATGAATGAATGAATGAATGAAGGATGGATGGATATTCCATCCTTCGTTCCACTGCTTATCTATCTATCTATCTATCTATCTATCTATCTATCTATCTATCTATCTATCTATCTATGGAATGAATGAATGAATGAATGAAAGAATGAATGAATGAATGAATGAACAATGGATGGATGGATATTCCTACCTTCCATCCTTTGTTCCACTGCCTGCCTATCTATCTATCTATCTATCTATCTATCTATCTATCTATCTATCTATCTATCTATCTATCTATCTATCTATCTATCTATCTATCTATCTATCTATCTATGGAATGAATGAATGAATGAAAGAATGAATGAATGAATGAATGAATGAACAATGGATGGATGGATATTCCTACCTTCCATCCTTTGTTCCACTGCCTGCCTATCTATCTATCTATCTATCTATCTATCTATCTATCTATCTATCTATCTATCTATCTATCTATCTATCTATCTATCTATCTATCTATCTATCTATCTATCTGTCTGTCTGTCTGTCTGTCTGTCTGTCTGTCTGTCTGCAGTATTTATATACCACTTTTCAACTAGGTTGCAATCCTAGTTTAGGCTGCAATCTTAAACACACTTTCTTGGGAGCAAGCCCCATTGAATATAATGGGATTTACTTATGAGTACACAGGTTTAGGATTTCACCATAGATATTCATACTGGTAAGTCAGATAGGGGGTCGGGACAGACTTTTAAGTTTGAAAGGGGGTCCCAATCCATAATGCCGGTGACAGTTCGATGCCCCATAATTAGTGCTGTAAAATTTCACCAAGCAGAATTAAACTTTCCATAATCTTCTCTGCAATCTTCAGTCATGTATTTGCTATTAGCTGCCACTATTAATGGGGGAGAAAGGTTAGATGGGATCGAGGGGCTTTTCTATATCCCTCTGCTTCACATGGCCATCTCTGTAATGATATGGTGCAAATGTGTGCACTGGCACATGTCTGTGCATCCCTGGCACATATCTATGCCCTGGGCTAACCTTCCCATTTTAAAAAAAATTAATGCGTAACAGCAATCATGTCCTCGTCAGCCCATATTAGTTTCACATTTCATAGAAGAGACTGTGATTGAATTGGAGTTTCAATCCAACATCTGTGTGTCTTTCATAAATTAATTCTGCCATCATGTAGTTGCAGGGCATATAAACTCAAGGCACCAGAGACAATGCGCATCATGCCAAGTGTGAAAGACGTGTATATCAGTCAGAGATGAAAGGCACAAACCATGTATACAAATAGGGTTACAAATGTCTTTTGGGTACAGTCTTGAACATTTTCAGGTTGAAGGTATTTCTCCCCCCTCATTAAAGTATAGTCAGACATTTGAGATTTGGAACAAGGAAAATGAGACCGCAATCCTAACCATGGTTAGGCTGGCACAAGTCCTGGGGATGTCACAAAAGGCGACTCTTAGAGGGGTTAGCATAGCACACATTCATGCGCCGGTCTCTACACAACACCATGAGAATGGGGAAATGGGTGAATTGTGTTGGCTTAAATTCATTGGGATAGCACCCTAAGAATCAAGGTAACTGTAGTAGATTAGAAAAAAAAATCTAATGCAGCCATTTTCAACCGCTGTGTCAGAGCACATTAGTATGCCATTGGTTGTGCAATGATGTGCCATAGGAATGGCAATGGGGGATTTGAGTCCTCCGCCTGCAGTGTCAACTGTAAAAATCCTGATGGTGTGCCTTGAGAATATGACATCCTAACCATGTCTATCCAAAAAGTAAGCCCCATTGTGTTCAATGGGTCTTACTCCCAGGAAAGTGCCTTTAGAATTGCAGTCCTTGTGCCATGTCATTGTGCTCTGAGATGAAAAAGACTGAAAATCACTGATTGTATATTAAGGTTGGCACAACTGTCTTGCTCCTCATTCCTGTGATGATATGGTGCATATCTGTGCACTGGCGCTTGTCTGTGCATCCCTGGCACATGTCCATGCACTGGGCTCACCTTCCCAGAAATGGCACAGAAGTGCCTTATGGTACTTTTGTGGTATCCTCAGGTGAGCACGGAACGTGTGCTGCTCGAATTGGGGGTTAAGAGTGCAGCATCAGCTCATACTGTATAGGACATAGGACAAAATTGGAGTGTAAGTTTAGGACCCAATATTGGCCACAAGATGCCACTCCAGGACAAGCAGTCGGGGGCTTGCTGGATACCAGGGGTGTGTATATGTATGTGCAATGCAGCATCACAGCAAAAAGCAATGTTGACAAGGAACAAACCAGACCAATTATTAAATGTACAAAGTGATGGAAGTGGGTGTCTGTTTTGGAAGGTGATTGATTTAGTGCGGGTCTAAGAAAAAGGCACATCGTGGTTCGTTGATGCTGGAGATCTGCAAGTGTGCGCGCACGTGTACGTGCACATTTAAGTTCAGAACATTCAGAACAAGACATTACACCAGGTTCTTTATCCCACATTTTATCAACGCTGTGGTTGAGTACAGTGATAGCCATGGCTATCAGCCTAATGTCACCTAGGCTGCAATCCTAAACTCACTTTCTTGCGAGTAAGACACATTGAACACAATTGTGCTTACTTTTGAGTAGATATGGTTAGGATTGTGCTCCCAGGCTGTTTTGTGGCAGAGTGGAAACATACACCTAGGCTTTCCCACTCCCAGTCTAACCAGTACAACACACTCTGTAGTGGCATAGCCGCTTTCCAGAGGACTCTGGGGTCTTTCATTTCCCCCACCTGGAGATTTCAAGGTGGTTAAGTTAGGATATTCTATATGCAACATAAAACTGTATAGGTCCAAACATTGATTTTTTTATACACAGATTTGACTCAGCATGAATCACCACTGCAAATCAGAGTATTAAAAACTGCTTTTCTTACTGTTGTAGAGAAGCAATCATTCCATTCTTTAGCTAAGCCAGGCAAAGGCAAGGGGGCCTTTGCACTTCCAATTGTTAACTGCCCTTCTACAACAGTAAGCAAAGCCATTTAAAAAAATTGGACACATTTTTGTTGAAAAGCAGTATATAAATACAGTAGATGTAGATGATTTTTAATTCCTTTTTACTGCTTTTATTTAACATAATTTTTGGTATGAGGAAGCAGTCCCAGAATCAAACCCCTGCAGATTTTGAGGCACAACCTTATCAGTGGTGGGCCTGGCCTGGCCCAACAACAGGTTCCCTGGAAGTGGGCAGGGCCAGGCTAGGGTCAGGGGTCAGGGGAGGAGATGGTCTGAGATGGGGCCGGGAGGGCTGGGGCGGGGCCGGGGAGTGCACGCCACCCACCCCAGCGTGCTGCAGGTGTGGATGGGCAGGGCGAGGGGAGGAGCGAGGGGCGGGCCCCAACCCTGGCGCACTGCGCATGCGCCAACCATGGTGCACATGCAGTGTGAGACAGACTGCGCGTGTCCCAAGGTTGGCACAGGCGCAGTTGCAGTGCGTCTCCTCCAATCAGAGGAGACGGACTGCGCATGCGCCAAGTAGTTACTCTGGATTTGGGGGATAGTTGGTTAAGATTGTGCCCTAAATCTATTTTTCCACTGATTTGTTTATCCACTGATTTTTAATCCACGGGAGGTTTCAGAACCAAACCTTGGTGGATAAAAAGGGACACCTGAACCATCAATTGAAGGCTTCCTCTGCTCACCATTCACAGTGGTTTCCGACTCCCTGGAACAACCAAGCGCATTTTAATGTAGTAAATATTTCAGGCACACATCCTTTTCTGCACACATCTCATGGCGAACAAACATTTGTGATCAGGTTTGTGTTCCTTACCCCCAAATCCAGAGTAACGACGGGAGCACGTAAGAGACTTTATGTGCACCCGTAGTTACTGCACCATCACAGAAGGGCTGTGGGTGGCGCAAGCAGTTAAGACACTGTGCCTGTTAACCAGCAGGCCAGGGTTCGAGACCCGGGTCAGCCCCACAAGACAGGGTGAGCTCCTGTCCTTAGCCCAACTCTGCGACGCAGCTGGAATCAATCGTATTGGCTCTGCCTTTCCATTGGACTAATTCAGTGGCATGGAGAGGGGGGATGTGCTGCTTGGGGAACAGCCTATCCTCCATAACAATCCAACCCAGGCTTTCGTGCTCCAGATGCAGCATATGCAGCGCCAAGCACGATACTATAGTCTTCAAAGACTGATGGAGGCCTGCTTTAGTTACTGCACCACCTGGTGGAAACCTATGGGAAATTCATATTGGAATTCAGAATAAGTTGTTCTTACACTGGAACAAGGACTCCCTGTAGTTACTCTGGATTTTGCCCTTAGTGAAGGATTCTTGACTTATTCAAGAGCTTCGCGAACGAGGCTGATTCCCTTCGAGGTGGGGAGAACACGAGTGCGGAAAAGCTTTTACCCCCCTGAAGCTCCCGTTGGAGAATCAGATAACTAAAAGCCAGTTTTGTATCCAACAAACAGCCCAAGCCCTGGTCGGGCTTCCTCAGAAGTAATTCTCACTGAGATTCATTCTATTGTGTCACGGGTTCTCTTACTGCTTCTCCCGGCCCCCCTTTCTATTGGGGTCTGGTCTTCTAGGATGACAGATATCTGAGTCTCATCATTGTCCCCACCTCGGTCATACATGATCACGGACACGCCAGGTAAGTTCAAACCAGATTACTTTACTCTCTTCTTAGGTTTCCAACAAGTATTAACACAGCATTTCTCTTACAGGTAACCACAGGCATTTCTTGCCACCACCAACACAAGGTAAGTGTCTCTCTTTTACCTCCCTCTCTCCACTACAGTACTTCTCGTCCTGAGTTCTCACTCTTTGTCTCCTTTGCAGGTATGCTCCATCATCTCCTCGCCTCTGCCTGTCACTCCTTTGACAGGTCTCGCTGGTCCCAGCTGGGGAGGGGATCTTTGGGTCTCCGGCTCTACTCTGGGCTGATCCTTCTCCTCTTTCAGGGTCAGGGTCTCCAGGGACAGATCTTCCCCCTTTTCCCTCCACGCCTTGTAGGTGCTTGGTTCTCTCCAGGGCACCTCTTCCCGCCAAAGGACCTCCTCCACTTCCCCCTCCCTCTCCCTTATATCCTCGACTCCCCCGCCCATTTCTTCCTGCCATCTCCCTGCCAATGAGGGTACGCCCCCGTAAACGTACCAATGGGTAGATGGTCCCACTGTTATCCCCCTCTTCTTAGGTCCACCCCTCCCTCCTGTTCTCCACATGTCCACCATGTCTTGCATGGTCCACACTTCCACTGAGTCTGGAAAGTCTTTTATATCCAAGGGGGGGTAGTCTGGTCTCCTCCACACATGGAGGCTCTCCCCCATGTATACTCCCATTGGCTCCATATTAAATCGCTGGTATGCGTCCCAGTCCACTCCACATATTGGTTGAATCAATGATGCTTGGTCAGGACCCACAGAGATGGTAGGTCAGGACCCACAGGTCATGAGCTAATTTCAGTGGGTCTCCATTCATTTTAATGTGTATATCATCTAAGCTGTACATATAAAACTGAAAAGTCACTCACTCGCTCATTTACTCATCAAAGCCCAGCCAAAACCCCTGGGCCTGGAAGTGTGAAATTTGGGGAGGGTGTTCCTTCCATGCTGGAGGCACCTACTAAGAAACAGTTTTGAGAAATTCCAACCAGAAGGGGGTGAAAAGGGGTGCAACGCATTTTCCTCCCCACACTTTACATTGAAGAATTGGTGACTGAGGGATGCTCTGCCCCAACCCCCGGACCTAGGAGCATGAAATTTGGGGAGAGAGTTTCTTCTGTCACATGAACACCCACCAAGAACCAATCTGGAGAAATTTAACCCTTAAGAGGGTTTTCATCCTATACTTACCTATACATGTTTTCATCCTATACTTAACATGGAAAACTGATCAATATTCAGCCAATTTGGTACCCGTTGCCTGATACACTGGGAGGGAGGTTGTGCATGGGGGGATGTTGTGCAAGGGCGGGGGTGTTGCTCATGGGGAGACATTGCACTTGGGGGTTTGAAGCACATAGGCAGATGTTGTGCATAGATGGATATTGTGCATGGGGTTAATGTGCATGGGGAAAGAAGTGCATGGGATTTTGATGCACATGGGAGATGATGTGCGTGGGGGACAATACTCATTAGGGATGTTGCACATGGGATGTTGATGCGTATGGGGGGTTGATGCACCTGGGGGATGTTGCACATGGAATCTTGATGCAAATGGGGAGGCTTGCGCATGGGATGTTGATGCGTATGGGGGGTTGATGCACATGGGGGATGTTACACACTGAATCTTGATGCAAATGGGGTGGTTTGCACATGGGATGTTGATGCGTATGGGGGGTTGATATGCAAAAGGGGATGTTGCGTATGAGGGGTGTTGAGCATGGGGATGATGTGCATGGGGGGTTGATGCTCATCGGATTTTGATGCACATGGGGATGTTAGCATGGGGGATGATGTGCATGGGATGTTCATGCACATGGAGGAAGTTGCACATGGGATGTTGATGCACATGGGGGGATGTTATCATGGGGTCATAAGGTCTATGCCATTTTTAGGCTATGGATTTGAGCACAGTTGCTTGGGAGTCAGTTCCGGTGAGTTCTGAAATGTAAGTCGTTCATAATTTTTTATTTAAAGATTGTTTCAGGAAGGCACTCTGAAGCTTCAAAATAAAGAGTCTCAGACATGCATCTGTATTTATTTTTTATCCCATTTTTCATTTATAAATCCTATTCTACGGAAGGCACTTAGGATAAGAAGGGTGATGACAATGTCGGTGCTAATGGCCTGGAATATCTTGCAGGGTGAGCTCTTGCAAATTTCATATGTTGTAATGGAGGGAGGTTAATTATTTAGACCCTAAACACTCATTTTATAATTTATTTGGCTCGGATAGCACTTGAGAGGCCTGACTCGAGGCTTTGCTTGTGGCGCAACCATCTGAGAGTATTATGGCATCCCTCGGGAAGGGAGATGCCCACATCTAAGATGCTTCTTGGATTAGGAATGAAGAGAGGGAGCAGCTCTCCAAATTGGTTGCCTCTTAAGTGGTATTCTTGTAATATTCAGCGCATACTTTTGCGCTACTCCTGGGAAAGTTAGGCCAATGCACAGGCATGCGCTGGCCTCCCCACACGTTATCCCGTATTGGGACGTTATCCCATAACGGACTTAAGTAATAGTAGAAAGGCATAAGATTGGGCTTGAAAGTTTTTTGGCTCAGTAACTGCCTGGTTTGGAAAGAGCATCCTTGCGCACCATAACAAATGCTTCCCCGCATGCGGAGGAGGAAGAAACTCAACCACCATGAACCAAAGGCTGAAAAAGATTCCTCGGGCAAAAAAGGGAACAGATTGCAAATAATCAGTTGTAGTTTTTGGAATAAAAAAAGAAGAGGTCAGGAAGATCAGTACAGGCACACATTACCAGAGGTGTTAGTTGTACAGTGCGCTTCATATATTATGGAAGACGACAGCTGTGGCAGGCATTTGTCTTTCCCCTTTGTGGAAAGTTCTGAACCGAAGAAAACAAAGCTTTTGACTTGAAAACAAAAAAGTGTGAGAGAGAAAGAGGTTGGAAGGAAAGAGAGAGAAGAAGAAGAAGAAGGAAACAAATAGCTTTTGTATCTTAATTTTATAGGTTGCTACTAAGTTTGTCGGGCTCAGTGGAGTCGCTCAATGGCTGGATTGCTGGGTTGAGGGTATAGTGGTTAGGGAGTTGACCTGAGACATGGAAGATCAGGGTTCAAATCTCACCTTTGCCATGAAGATTCCTGGATGACTGTGGGACAGTCGTTCACTCTCAGCCGCACTTACCTCACAGGGTTGTTGTGAGGTCAAAATGCAAATGCCCAAGGAATCTTACAAAGCTTTAATCCTTAGGTCCTCACAAGAACCCTGTAAGGTAGGTAAGGTTGAGTGTGAGTGGCAGGCCCGAGTTCACCCAGGAAGCTTCATGGCTCAGTGGGGATTTGAACCTGGGTCTTCTAGGTTTCAGTCTAACTGCCTGACCACTATACTAACCTTCCTCAAAATAAAACTGCAGATAAAAAATATTGAAAACCCCAGATAATAAAATAAAATTGTGAAAATCAATTATCTATGTCTCCAGCCCGCTTCCTCCCCACGCCTCCCCCAGATCTCCCCGAGATCAGCTGGTGCAAATCTACAGCTGAAATCCTAATGACACTTTCCTGGGAGTAAGACCCACTGAACACAAAGGGGCTTACTTTTGAATAGACATGGCTAGGATTGTGCTAGTAGACATGGTTAATTGTGCTAGTAGAGCACAATCCTGACCATGTCTACTCACTCATTGTGAGCCCCATTGTGTTCAGTGGGTCTTACTCCCAGGACATGTCTTTAGGATTGCAGCCTTCCTCTCCTAAATAGAGAAGCATCTCTTTTGATGACTCATTATGAATCCAATGGTGTGCCTGATATAGAAAAAACTAATGGTGGATATGGGAAAATATCCTGGACATGGGAAAAACATCTCCTGTACTCACGGTACATGAGATCTGTGTGTCTGTCACCCCCAATAGGCATCTGCCTCCCCCCGAGTTGGCACCTGGAGTCAGCCACCTTGTCTGGATTCCTGCTTGGGCTGCTCCTGTCCTCTATAATGAGACAGTTGGAGGGCGACAAATGATTCAGTTTAGCCTCCTCTTGGGCACAGATGGCCGGTGCACCTGTAGCAAATTTGTTGGAACAAGCGCACTGTTAATTGTGACCGTGGCGTTGACAGCAATTAATTATGGCACCGGAGGGGAAACTACCAAGACATTAATGATGTCTGGATCTCAGCAGCTGGCCGGCAGGCATCCCTCCAATGTTGATGTGCATCTCTGCTCTGTGCAATATGGATGGATTCTAATTATTTTGCAGTGAATGCTGTGATATGGCGTGTGGGTCTGGGTTTGAGATTTCATCCCCTCCTCAAAGGAAACTTCTTTACATTTCTGCCTTTTTATTTCATCTCATTTGGTGCAGAAGTGTGGAATTCCAATGAAAAGCAGTTCACGTGGCACGCATTGCGCACGGTGTTTACAGCACTGCGCGTGGTGAATAAGTCGGCAAGACGCTTAGCTCTTCAGGGTGAGCATATGTCCTCCTTTTCCATGACATGTCCTCTTTTTTAGTCTTGTCTCCTGGAAAAAAAAAATCTTCATTGTCTGAGTCATTGAATGACTAAGAGCTGCTGGCTTCAGAAGAGCATTGCCCATGCATTAAAGATTGCATATGTGCTAAAGTTTGCACATGCGCAGCTCAGAGTGCTGCTTGGGAGAGACGGGCACCTGCCTTCCTGTGTTGGAGGGAGTCTCCGATCTTAGCCGGAGTGGTCTAGGCAGTGATTTTCAACCTTTTTCATCTCATGGCACACCATCAATTGTTCCTATCACTGACAAGGCACACCATGCTATTCAAATCCCCAAGTTTTTCTATAATTGAATGTCCCCCCTCCCCAAATTCCTGAGTTCCTGGCACATCTGAGTACTATCCATGGCACAACAGGATGCCATGGCACACTGGTTGAAAATCACCAGGCCTAAGGATGACGGAAGAGTGTCAAAGTCATCTGGCACATCACCCTTCAGGTGTGTCACCTAGTGTGGGCCGCACCAGCTGAACCCACCTAGTGACACCCCTCGCTCTTCTTATCTTCTCATCTCCTGACCCTTTTGAGCCAAAGTCCAGAAAGGGATTTCATAAGGTTCCCTTCTGGATCCCCCTTCACCAGGCTCCACTGGATCCCCCTCCCCACGGTTTCCCTTCTCCGCACACTTTGGTTGCTAAGAGCCTAAGCTCGGTTTAACTTCTCGGCAGCCTGGCTTCAGAAAAACCCTCCCTCGCTGATCCCGTTGGATGCTATAAATAGGGATTGACGGCTTTGAGAGGGAGATGGAAAAACATTAATTGGAGCAACATGAGAGAGGAAAGAAGAAATGCATTGCCCACCCACGCAGCAGGAGACCTTGCTAGCCATCCTTTCCATGGACTGAAGGCTCCTTCACCGCCTAATGACGGAACAAAGAGAGCATATCTGACAGATCCAGGCTGAGAGCAAGGAGGCAAATGTGCACAAAGAGTGATGTGGTGCCCCAGGTGCCATGGGTGGCAAGGGGTGGCAAGGTAGAACATGTGAAGACGGGCTTTCAACGAGTTGAAAATGTTGTATCTTCTTTCAATCCATTTATCAATGTGTAGCAAGAAGGAATGTCCAGTGATGGGTCAGGATTGATAGGTGGGCACACCCGCCAGTGGGATTTCCATAATCTGATGCAATGAATTGAGCAAACCAGTTGTTAGATCTTGCCACATTGGTTATTTTTGGGTGCCATGTTGGCAGGGGCAGTTTTAAGCTCACGAGATCTATTGCTACCAATTGGGTCCCATGTCTAAGGGAGCCTCACACTGTCTGTCTGTCTGTCTGTCTGTCTGTCTGTCTGTCCCCACCCCCATCCTCAATCCCAATCCCAATCTGTTCAATTAATCTAATCTAATCTAATCTAATCTAATCTAATCTAAGGATTTATACCCCACCTTTCTCCAGAAGTGGACTCAATCTGGTGGAGGAAGCGGGACAGATGATTTCTTACTACAGACAGTCACACAGAAAGACAGCCACAAAATGTGGAATTGTATTCTTGAGTACCCTTGAGTTCCTTGGGTATCACTCCTTTAGGAAGAAAGATGGGGTATAAATAAATAAATAAATAAATAAATAAATAAATAAATAAATACACACACACACACACACACACACACACACACACACATTCCTATGCATGTGCAAACTTTAGTGCGTCTGAAGGACCTCTGGAACCTGCAGCACATTTGAAAACCTTTCATGGTGCACCAAAGAGCCACAGCACTCTGATGTGCTAATGTCTTTCTCTCCAAATTCTCTTCCCTTCTCTTATTATTATAGAAATCAAATCTGAATTTTCTCCTCCTCTTTTTCTTGGTTCTAAATAACAAACCTCTTTTATCTATTTCTGAGAGTTAAAACACATGCAGAGATCATTCTAAATGAACTATATATGCTCATTTTTTCCCTGCCTCTAATTTATACTATTGCTTTGCATTTTGTGCTTCAAGATTATTATTCTAGCACTGCACTTATTTTGATTCTCTTTCCAATTATTGGAAAAAAATTCTTAATAAACAGTTATTTTGATTTGAACAATGTGGATTCTTTTCCACTTCTTAGTGCACCACAAGCCAGATTGTGGTGCAAGATTGAAAGCATGTCTGGCAGGGATACCAAGACATGTCCTCTTTTTTAGCCTTCTGTCCTGTCAAAGGCTGCAATCCTAAACACACTTTCCTGAGAGTAGGTCCCATAGAACAAAATGGGTCTTACTTCTGAGTAGACATGCATAGGATTGCAGCCTTAATTAATCAAGCAATTTAGAGTTTTGATCATGTGGTTGTTATTCAGCCTTAAGGCTTCAATCCTAAGCTCCAGTTAGGCCAGCCTAACTCCTGGCAGAAGTCCTGTGCTGACCTGGGGGTGTCACAAAATTGCCACAAGACACTTTTTGCCCCACTCCTGGGGGGTTAGGCCAATGCACAGACATGCGCCGACCTCCCCACACCATCACAGAAGGATAGACCAGGTGTGTTAAACTGTGTTAGGATTGTGCCCTATATCTAAATGGGTTAGGACTATGCCGTATGCCTCCTCCCTGATAACATTTTCTTGGGAACAAGGTACTAAGCCTGGCATCCAACTGTAAGTCCATCTGGGGTCCAGCTTTTTATTCTGACAAGGTATTAATTTTTTTCCATGGGAGTAGGAAAAAGCAAACCATTTGCAGCTGCATTTTAAGGGAAAAAAAATATAGTAATATATTTATCAGGGGAAAAAGTTCTCAAATATTTTTCTATCTCAAATTAGAACCCATTTCCATGGCAACTTCTAACTGAGAACCACTTTTTAATTTTGAATTTCCAATAAAGAACAAGCAATCTGTTCCATTTGGAAGGAAACTATATGGGTTTCTTTCTCCGCCCCCAAATGAAAAAGAACAAACCCATAATTTGAGACAGGTTGCGCTGTCGAGATGGAAACTGTGAAACCAGAAGGAACCACAGCCTGCGCAACCATTGTGCAAATCCGTGCAGCGCAACTCACCGAATTGGCACAAGAAATGGATTCCTGTCCAAGAAAAGTTCCTGTCCACTTCAACCAGGGTGACTAGATGTCATAACCCTACAAGAGGACAAGGTGTGTATGGGCAAATTCCAGAGTAACTATGGGGAGTCTTTCCTCCGGTGTAAGAACAACTTACTCTGGATTGCAATATGAATTTCCCATAGGTTTTCACTAGATGGTGCAGTAACCACGGGTGCATGTAAAGTCCCTTACGTGCTCCTGAAGTTACTCTGGATTTGGGGGTTAGTGTTATAGGGTCTTGTTCATCCTCATTGACTCAAGAAGTGAACTGAAAATATTAACCTAGAGCGGCTGTTTCTAATTTGGGAGCCGTGTCTCACTGAGCTGCTGCAGACACCAACCACGGGAGGCATAGCGTCCTCATAAAAATTCACCACTATGTACAAAATATGATATATACATGATTGTAGCCTCAATAGGGAGACACAGTCAATAGCCCCATATTTTAAGAAACCCACCATTCCAAAAAAGGTGCTCCATAAAAGTAGCTGCTGAATGCTCGAGTCTCCTGACTCAGGAGAGATAGTGCAGTAAGTACAAGTGACTAGATGTCCTAACTGCAAAAGAGGACAGAAATATAAGAGCACAATCCTAACCATGTCTACTCAAAAGTAAGCCCCATTGTGTTCACTAGGTTTTACTTCCAGGAAAGTGACTTTAGGATTGCAGCCTTCGGCACCCAGAATGACAGAATGATGGACTGATGGAAGAAAAATGTAGGACACAACAAAATAAAATCAATCAATCAATCAATCAGTCTGTCTATCTATCTATCTATCTATCTATCTATCTATCTATCTATCTATCTATCTATCTATCTATCTATCTATCTATCTATCTATCTACTTGCCTGCCTGCCTGCCTGGCTGCCTGCCTGCCTACCTATTTACACTGGCCCCCTTTTGCTATGCCCAGAGGTGTAACAAGTGTAATCTGCACCCATGGCATGCCATGACGTCATAACATCCTGTGGTGTAATCAGTGGTGGGCAGCAGCAGGTTCGCACCTACGCTATAGAACCGGTTCTTAACAAGAGATAGTACATATAAAGTTTAAAAATAGCCATTTAAAAGTGGCTACCAGATGGACAGAGAACCGGTTCTTAATTTCTTTGAAGCCCATCACTGGGTGTAATTATATCATGATGCACATGCACCATGGAGGCACATGTGCACTACAGCGACCCCCCTCACCGGCAATCTGTTGCTCCCAGCTGGCTGCAGACAGCACATTCATGTCCCAGCTGGGACGCATGCCCCTTCTACAGTTGGCCTGGAAGCAGAACCTCATCGGTTTCAGAGAACACCTGTACTCTCCCCGGACTTCCCCATGCGGCAAAGTCACAGAAGCGAAGGGTGTATTGGCACCCCTTCTCCCTGTGGTACCCATGGCTCCAGCCATGATGGCCTGCAGGGACCGTACGCCACTGCCTCCCTGCTATGCTGTGCCTCTGAATTGGAGCACACCAACTGGACCACATCTCCTTCTGTAGCTGGTATCAGTGGTGGGCTCCAGCAGCTTCGGAACTACTCCATAGAACCGGTTGTTAATGAGAGATAGGATGTATAAAGCTTAAAAATAGCCATTTAAAAGTGGCTGCCGAATGGGCATCGAACCGGTTGTTAATTTCTTTGAATCCCATCACTGGCTGGAATATAAGCAGGAAAATATATAGTCAATCACCCAATAGAAGTCATGGGCACTATCTGTAGTGCCTATTTTGATACTGAAGTCCATAGGGTTTCCTTGGCAAGATACTGGAGTGGTTTCCATTTCTTTCTCCAGTGGATCACATTTAGAGCACAATCCTAACCATGTCTACTCAAAAGTAAGCCTCATTGTCTTCAATGGGTCTTACTCCCAGGAAAGTTTCTTTAGGATTCCAGCCTCAGTCTGAACTCTTGGCTTGGGTGGCTCTGCATCAGTGATTTTCAACGAGTGTGCCATGGCACACTGATGTGCCACAGATAGCCCTCAAGTTTGCCACGGGAATTTGGGAAGGGACATTTATTAATAGGAAAACTTGGGGATTGGAACAGAATGGGGTGTCTTGTCAATGGTAAAAACAACTGATGGTGTTCCATGAGATGAAAAAGATTGATCATCACTGCCCTACACAGCTTAACTTGTAGCCTTGAGTGTTGCAGGCTCCTTCGCCACGCCAAGGCAGTGATCCCAGAAGGGGATCAACAATTTGGGACAAATTGTCCAAGGGAATTTGGGACAAGCTTTGGAAGCTAATGACGGATCGTGTGGCCTGATACGCTGCAATCCATGAGGTCATGGAGAGTTGGATACAACATAACAATTAAACAACAAGTGGCTATTTTGGAAGGAAGATTCAGGATTCTGAGAATGCATTTGGTCCTCTGCAATTTTCCCCCAAGCACCACTAGGAATGAAAATATGTTTCAGAACTCATTGAAATCTGCTCCTCAACACTTTTGTATGGAAATTCCCCCAAAAGTTGCCTCTGGCATGCTGTGTATTCTGTTACTATTTACACAAGTCCGATGCTGTTTGCCCGAGAGTTGCTTGTGCAATTTTTTTCTCCATAAGCTACAATGAGACTGTTTGCAAACTGATCTTTGGCTTTACATGGAACAGAACGGACACCTCGTAGCCACAGCGGTTACGTAGTTTCTTTACTTTTCTTTCTTTTACAGCGGTTTCTTTACTTTTAATCGCATTTTCATTATTTCCAGCAGGTCTCCGAAGGCACTCTGAGATCAAGACTCTTGGCCAGCCAAAGTAGGGTAGAAGGAAAATGGAGATCCTATCTGGATGAGATACTGGAGACTGAACATACTGGGTTGCTCTGGATTCTCCTGCTCACCATAATGTTAGTTATATGTGGTGGCGCAACTGGTTAAGACACTGTGTCTGTTAACCAGCAGGTCAGGGTTCGAGATCTGAGTCCTACAAGATGGGGTGAGTTCCCATCCTTAGCCCAGCTCCTACCAACCTAGCAGTTTAAAAGCATGCAAATGCAAGTAGATCAATAGGTACCACTTCAGTGGGAAGGTAACAGCGTTCCATGCACATGTGGGCCACATATCGGACAACGCTGGCTCTATGGCTCTAGAACAGCGTTTCTCAAAGTGGGGGTTGGGACCCCTTTGGGGGTCGCCTAGAGCTTTCCTGGGGGTCGCCTAAAGATCCCTGGTGCAGGGGGCAAGGTCAGGCTTGCCATACCTCCGGCTGTAGCTGCGCGTGCAGTGGGGCTGACTGACAGCCTCAGGGCCCAATCCTATGCATGCCTACTCTGAAATTAATCCCATTATAGTCAGGGGGGCCTTTACTCCCATGTAAATGTGGATAGGATTGCAGCCTCAGGGCCCAATCCTATGCATGCCTACTCTGAAATAAATCCCATTCTGTTCAATGTGTGCATAGAACACACATTTTATTTGTAACAATGAAAATACATCCTGCATATCGGATATTTACATTATGATTCATAACAGTAGCAAAATTACAGTTATAAAGTAGCAAGGAAAATAATTTTATGGGTTGGGGGTCCCCACAACATGAGGAACTTATAAAGGGGTCACGGTGTTAGGAAGATTGAGAACCACTGCTCTAGAAACAGGGATGAATACTGCATCCTACAGTTGGTCACGACAAGCAGTATAACCTTTACCTTTACTAGTATTTATTAACCAAGTCCAGATTCTAATGGTGGGAGAATTTAGCCACTGCTGAAGTTTTCAGTGTTTCCTGGGGTCACCCTGGGGTACAACAACAGTCCCCCAGAATGGGAATGTCATTATCACAGTAGTCTTTGAGAGTACAACCATGTACCCCCTCCCACCCCTATGTACAATTACCCCATGTGATGTAGGTAATTGTCCTCACATCAACCCTGTAAGGTAGGTAAATGTTCTATGGAAGGTCAGAGAACTCTTCCCTTCCAGGTGGGATCCTTCACAGCATGTTCATCATCACATTTGGCATCAGGGAATGCCATCCAAGCTCCCAACAGGAGATTTCAGGTCAGCCAAGGTGTAAACAGTGACACCTACCATGAAGCTTTTATCTACTTTTCAGGTCTCCCATCCAAGAGTTGTCCAGCTTAGCTTTCTTTCGAAGCCCTGCACACAACCACCAGACCACACTTGCTACCAGCTACATGGTAAGACTGCAAGATGATCCAACTGGAAAAACAAAACCAACAACAACAACAAATGGGTATGTTGTGTCCAGTTTCTGGAGCTGGCAACAAGCTGACCAGTTGGGCTCCATGCCTAAGGGCTGTGGCACTGACAAGTACACATAAGAACATGTTTGCAACAGATGTCTGGATTTTTCTCTCTTAAAAAAATAATATGAATATATTTACTAAATCATTCCACAGTCACTAAAACACGTGATTTTTCTTTAGCTATTAACTTTTGAAAGGTGATCTACACATTTTGTTGGCTTACTTGCTGGCTTACATGCATGCAATTTTATATTTTAAAATGTGCTCCAGCCCATTTGGTCCATTAACTCATGTGCACTTTTAAAGCACACATTCTGATTGCTTTCCATTCCACCCTGGAAATCTAAAGTGGATAATAAATTTTGGCTGCAATCCTAAAGACACTTTCCTTGGAATAAGACCCATTGAACACAGTGGGGCTTACTTTTTGAGTAGACATGGTTAGGATTGGGTTCTTTATTTCTCTTTTTAAGATTCTACAGTGCTTGGTGGTGAATCTGGGGTTCCACAACACACACACGGAATAGGGTCCTATGGCTGGAGAAAGTGGTCTCTGAATATAATGATAAAATTTTTAATATGTATGGGGGGTCCATACATTTAATATGTATGAATTAAAAAAAATTCTTGGAAAAGGATGGGCAGCTGGGAGCCCTGCGGGCCATGCCTACTTCCACAGCCAACCAAATTGTGACAGATGTGCGCGGAGATGTTGGCAAACAGGCGACAGAGGCCAACTGAACAGCTGCTACGCACGAAGCTCTGAGGAATGAATTGCTTCGGGAAGTCACAGTTGCACACTTTATGAAACTACTGACACCGGATACTGACGTGTGGCACAAACAAATTTTGCGCTCTACAGCGCAGCACATAATGGGCCATCACCCAAGCATTTTAAAGCTGCAATCCTAAAGACACTTTCCTGGGAGTAAGATCTATTGAACACAATGGGGCTAACTTTTGAGTAGACATGGTTAGGCTTGAGCTCTGTGTCTGTGATGACAATCTCCGTATTGGCATCTCTCTCAATTCCACGCATGGAGCATTTTGGTGCTTGCCCTTGTTGCAGAGATTGTGGGTTGAAGATAGTGTGAGCACATGTCCTCTTTTTCCAGGACATGTCCTCTTTTGTAGCCTTGTGTTCTGAGAAAAAAATCTTCTTTGTCCTCCTTGTGACTGTGCAGCGTGTAACATTCTTGGGATTCATAAATTTGATGTAATAAATTATACATAATAGTTTTATATTTAGTTAGTAATATACGCTGAAATCCAATAAACGCTTTCCTGGAAGTATGTACCATTTAACGTAATGGGACTTTCTTGTGAGTAGATGTGCCTAGGATTGCATTCAAATTAACCACATGAAAGCAATATGTATAGGGTTGCCAGAATTCTCTTCCACCAAATCCGGACAGAACTCTATGACCCATTTCCAGTATGTGAACACAATCCCACCCCAATTGGGATTGTCATATGACAGATGGCAACCTTAAAAATGTATGGCCACAATCCAAATGACACTTTCCTGGGAGAAAGACCCATTGAACACAATGGGGATTACTTTGAACAGATATGGTTAGGATTGTGCTCTATAAGTGTTTTATGTTTTTAATTTGTCAAGTCCTACATTTTTTATTGGGTGTCCTACATGGCTTTGTCCTCTATTTACAGTTATGATATACGGTAACCCTTTGGTTAACCCTTCCCTTCCCTGCTTTTGACCTGCCTGTTATGTATATATTTCTTTAAATTGTACCTACTATGCTCATTGGCATAATCATAAATCAGGGCTGGAATCCCAATGCTGCACATTCTTATGCTGCAAACCTGAAGACACTTTCCTGGGAGTAAGACCAATTGAACACAATGGGGCTTACTTTTGAGTAGACATGGTTAGGATTGTGAAGTACATGGCTGGATAAGATCTAAGGAACCAAACTAAGCAGCAACATGTCGTCCTCCTTCCAACAGTGCCAGTCATTGAGATGACAGTCACACTTTGAGATGGCATCATTGGCACTTACTACAAGTAACCCCCGCTTTCTGATGGTTCATTTTCTGATGATGATGATGGTTTGTTTTCCTTCAACACCTTTCAATTCTACCCAGAACTCACTCATTCAATGCATGTTCTGCTCTTTCAACCTCCCTCTGCTATTCTAAGGGCCCAAATTGCCCTCCCCATGTTGTAGCTAATCCCATTCCTGAGGAATTAATGAGAATCTATTTGCAGAAATCTTGGTCTGGCAACAGATAAAAACGGCATTTGCAGTTTGCTAGCTAAGAAATTGGAAGCAACATTAATAAACTAAAAAACTAAATTTTATATAGTAAAAAAACTAAAGTTTATAAATTTTTATATACTAAAAAAATGGGGTTCCACTTTTCAACTCTTTTCACCTTTGGACGGTGCACCTGACCCTAACCTGTCCAATAAGTGGGGGATGCCTGTACATGACTCCACGTCTTTGGAAGGTCCTGAAATAGTAGTAAAAAAGTTAACAATAGTAGTAAAAAGTTAACAAAAAAATAGTCGTGAAAAGGTAACTAAAAAATACGCAGCCCCTGGAGCACTTACTCCGTGATCTGACATTTGACCTTGTGATTGTGCTACGGAGTGGTTCAGCCAGTGTGCACCCCATGACATCCTCTGGGGCCTGTTGCAGTGCTCCGGGGTTTCAAGATACCTATTTTAATAGCCTCTGATCCAGCCACATCTGAAGACTCCTGGATTAACTATTGGAAGGAACCTGTGTCAATATTTAAAGAACGTTCCTTATATCCACAATAAGTTTTTTTTAATCTGAAGGAATCCGCTGCTGCCTCAATGCAGTGAGTAATGGGGTGGCGTGTTGGGGGGGGGGGGAGGGGAGATAACAACGGAATAGGATGCATTTATAATGCAGGAGGCTGTGGGCAAATCCCTGATGCGAATCTCATTCATCTTTTTAAAGCTCCTGACATTATATAGACCATTTGAAGCTTCTGATGGAATTCAGGGTTCCCGGCGTTGCAAGTCCTTTTATCGACAGGGAGTTGATTCATCTTTGAAAGAAATCGTTTCCGACCATGGAGGCAACCCTCGGATCTGCACCGCTGCAACTCTCCTTCTTCGGGGCCCCCCCGTTGCTCCCATAAATGAGCATTTGGCACAGAGTCGGTAAATATTTCAGTATCTGTTCAAATGCAGGCATCATTGTTCGTGACAGTTTTCTTTGTCACAGCACAAGTTGCGTCTCATCCGTCGGGAAGAGAGTTTAGACAGAGCTGTCAGTCACCACCCAAAATTGGGCATCCCTGTAGAAGGCAGGATTGATAACAAGGATCTTGCCTCTTAAAGGAAAAACCTTGTCTTGGTGGAAAGGTTTCATCTCTACTTAAAATTCCAGCTGCAACCTTGTTATACACTGATTTTTTTCATACAGTGGTGCCTCACATAAAGAGCTTAATTCGTTCTGGAGGCATGCTCTTAAAGCGAAGCGGATTTTCCCATAGGAAACAATGGAAACTCAAACGATTGGTTCCAGAACCCCACAAATATTCATATAAAAATATTAACTGGATGTGAAAATGATGACAAAACACTGGAATGGAATTCAAAACATACATTCAATGTGCATGATCCTATGAAGTCTACTTAGGCTGCAATCCTAAAGACACTTTCCTGGGAGTAAGCCCCATTTAACACAATGTGGCTTACTTCTAGGTAGACATGGTTAGGAGGCTCCAATCAAAGACACTTTCCTGGGAGTAAGACTCATTTGACACAATGGGACTTACTTCTGAGTAGACATGGTTAGAAGGCGGCAATCAAAGACACTTTCCTGGGAGTAAGCCCCATTGAACACAACCCTGACACTTTTTAAAAGAGCTGCTGGCCAGCGTGGCGAACCCTAACCCTAACCCAACTGCCAACAAGTGTGTTTGTTACGTAAAGCACAGTTTGTTATGTGATGCAGAATCCTAGAGAAATTTTTGTTTGTTACGTGGAACATACTTTACGTGAGGCATTTGTTACGTGAAGGTGCCATGTGTATGGTTTTCATAGAATTATAGAATCCTAGAGTTGGAAGGGACCCAGTGGATCATCTATTCCAATCCCCTGCCTGTAGCAGGAAATCCTCGTCTTGTGGGGACCTGGGTCTCGAACCCTGGCCAGCTGGTTAACAGGCACAGTGTCTTAACCACTTGCACCAACAGTTTTGATTCAACACGAATGGCCACTGCAAACCAGTTTTTAAAACAGCTTTTCTTACTGTTGTAGTCATGCAAGCAATCATTCCATTCTTTAGCTGAGCCAGGCAAAGGCAGGAGGTCTGTAATTGATGACCATCTCTACAACAGTAAGAAAAGCTGTTTTTAAACAATTGTAAAGGGACACACTTTTAAAACTTTTTTAACTGCCTTTATTTAACAAGCGGGCTGCAGTGGATCTGTGGTCAGAACACTTGGATTAACAACTGGACAACACTGGCTCTTTGGCCACAGAAACGAGATGAGCATTGCAGCCTATGGCCAGTCACGGGCTTCCTTACCCATATATTTTTGAGATCTGTAGGGGAGACCCAGAATGGCTGCAGATATTGAGGCATAACCTTATTCTAGTAGGAACAATAGAGGAAAAGGAATTCTGGGATTCAATCTTTATTTTTTCCACGTTTTTATCCATGGACTTTTTAAATTCAAAAATGGCAGAGAGACTGATGTGCCCAAGGGGTGTCCCCCTATGTGGCCATATCGATATGTGGCCATATCGATGATCATTATAATTATCAGTGTCATTATCAGGATCACATAAGGACTTTTTTTCCAGCTTGGATGCTCTCGAACATTTCTGAAATGGTGGGTCAGGAGCCATTTGCTGGATCTTGACCTGATTTCTGTTGGGATGTGCCAAGGAAAACGGGTAATGGAAATATCAGAAAACTAATTGCCCCAAGCCCTGAGGCTACTCAAAAGTAACACAATTGCTAACTGTTCTGCAAAGAGCTGGGCTCCTGCTGTTTACAAGGTAGTTGCTGATTGTCCTGCAAACAGTTGAGTGCCTGCAGGTTGCAATTTTTTTTTGTGAGATAAATGCCATCCAATTTAGGATGGCACAAGTCTTGGCATAAGTCCTGTGCTGGCCTGTGTCACAAAAGTGCCATAAGAAATGTCCGCAACACTCCTGGTCATGTTAGACCAGTGCACAGACATGTGTCGGCCTCCTCACACCAACATGGGAATGGGGAGTTGTGCTGGCCTAAATTGGTTATTGTGCTGTCAGTCTGGTCAACCAGCTTGTCATTTTTGTGTGCCGGAAGAGCTCTGGGTACAAGGAGGAAAAAATTACAGAGCAAACATTGTTTGCAGTTGATCAGCATTTTGGTGTTTGGAATCTGGCCAAGCCTGTGGGTTTGCAACTTAAAAATCCAGAGTAACTACGGGGAGTCCTTACTCCAGTGAAAGAACAACTTATTCTGGATTGCAATATGAATTTCCCATAGGTTTTCACTAGGTGGTGCAGTAACTACGGGTGCATGTAGAGTCTTTTACATGCTCCCGTACTTACTCTGGATTTGGGGGTTAGTGTTCTTAAATCTCTTAAATCTTATTTTGGTCTCACTTGCCTTGACTCATTTAATGGGAAAATGTAGTCTTACTGCACAGTAACCTAACAGCAAGATATCATTCAGATGGATTTTGTTGTATGCTGTTCTTTCATTTCATACTTTTGATTTTTCTTTTTCGTCAGTTGGATCACGGTGACCTTGAGGATTTTATTTTTGAAGATTTGGGGTGGAAAAATAATCATATTTTTTCTGCAGAACTTGAGAACCTGCCCGATACAATGATGATGAGACTGACTCCCTGTCTGGACAACTGCTAGTCATGGGCCAGGTGCTGTATGGGATACATAACTGGCACAGTTTTACTTGGAAGGGTTGTTAATTGTAATTAAAAATGTAGTATAAACCCATTGTTGTATAAAGTAATGCAATTAGGTAAAAAATATCATAAAACAAACTAATTGTAATATTATTATTGTCATATAATTCATTGTTTAATGCTGAAAAATTAAATTTTGCATCACATTGTGAGTAAATATTTTTATCTCAAGTCTTTTAAAATCAAGATGTGCATTAGATTCAATGGTGCATTAGATTTGAGTAAATATGGGTTTGCCTCCCAGCTCAGATTTGCACATACAAGAGTACATTATGGAAAAAATTTAAAATGATAGGAGGGATTCAAACAGCCCGTTCATTGCACAGTGATTGAAAATGGCTGATATAAGTAATTGGAAAAGGTATATGCTGCAATCCTAGATACACTTTCCTTGGATTAAGGCTCACTGAACACAGTGGGCTTACTTTTAAGTAGACATGGTTGGATTAAGTTCATGATACTTTAAGGGATCAGGGGTCTTTTTCGGGGGGCATGCACCCATATAGAAAACTGGCACCTCTGTGTGAGTACTAGCACCTCTGTGGGTGAGTACTGGCACACACACATAGACACAAATACACATACACACCAGTGGTGGGCTCCGCCTTACCCAACAACAGGTTCACCGGAAGTTGGGGGCAGGGTCAGGGTCAGGGGCGGGGCCAGGGCGGGGCTAGGGCGGACCCCAACCCCAGTGCACTGCGCATGCGCCAACCCCCGGCGCATGCGCAATGCGTTTCCACCAGTTGGAGGAGACACACTATGCACGCGCCAACCCTGGGGGTTGGCACATGCGCAGTGTGTCTCCTCCAGTTGGTGGTAGCAGACATTGAAGGTAGCAGACATTCCGCGAAATCCAGAGTCCTAACTATGGGGAGTCTTTGCTCCAGTGTAAGAACAATTTACTCTGGATTGCAATATGAATTTCCCATAGGTTTACACTAGGTGATGCAGTAACTACGGGTGCATGTAATGTTTCTTATGTGCTCACATAATTACCCTGGATTTGGCTGATAGATCCTCTATGCTTTTTGTCCCCACAACAACCCTGAAAGGTATGCTACCACTGTGCTACCATTGAGAACTACTGTGCTAACTGCTCTGCAAAGAGCTAAGCTCCTGCAGTTTACAAAGTAGTTGCTCATTGTCTGAGAAGGAATAATTTCCCAAAGATCATCCAGAAAGACTCATGGCTGAGCAGGGATTTGAACCTGATACTGCAGGTCTAACCCTACAATCCAGAGTAACTATGTGAGTACGTAAGAGACATTACGTGCACCCATAGTTACTGCACCACCTAGTGAAAACCTATGGGAAATTCATATTACAATCCAGAGTAAATTGTTCTTACACCGCAGCAAGGATTCCCTATAGTTACTCTGGATTTTGCCCTAAGTCCAACTCCCAAACCACCCTGCAACTCATAATGGTTACAGCTGGCACCGTCTTCAGTGCCACGTGGCATCAACCACCCTTTTGATGTCTCTTCTAGCTGTTTGCATAGAAAAACTGCTTCTGTATTAAGGAGAAAACACACCTAATGGAGAAAATAAAAATAAAAAGCTGACCTTGAGCGTGAGAATTCTTCACAAACAAGTAATAGGAGCTTCTCTAATGCAGCAGAATTTTTTTTAAAAGCAAAGCGTTTTGCTTTAAGCAACAGAGCCATTTATCTCTGCAGTTGACAAGGTATATTTCATACAGAATTTAATGGTATGGGAGACAGGGCCACCCCGCTTCTGTGTTCAACCAAACTCTGCTGCTGGCCAGCAATAGTTTTTATGAAATGAGATCTCCTACAAATGACAACGGTAGGTTCGGAGAGGGGGGAAATCACCTCTAAGAAAGTTCAGCACAATCCATTAAAAGAAGTCGTAGCAGTCAAGATTAGAAATCAGAGCCAGGCAATTGCAGTTTGGTTCCCACTTTTAAAATGGGACATGTTTTTTTTAGAACGATGGTCTGTTGGGAGTGGGACCCACCACCAGCACCAACAACCCACCACCAGGATCCCCCCCACCATCAGGATCCACCACCCTGGCATTAATTTGGAACTGATGTCACCAGGCTGATCATATAGAATGGGGGATAGAGTTCCTGTGCCTGTGTGTAGAAGAGGGAATTGATTAAACTGTTTTAAACCCTTCTATGTTTAAACCCTTCTATACTATGTTTAGGAATCTGCCTAAATTCCGTCTTGTTTGTAATGGTTAAAGGGGCAGGCACTCTGTCCTCCATTCTTCATGGTCACCCTGGATGTCACTAGCAGAATTTACCCACCGTTGCAAGAGTCAAATTGTGGACCCCAGACACCGATGGGCATCAATGGGCATCGATGGGCACTGCTGGGCACAACAGGCACCAGATACCGGAGTGCACCAGAAGGCAGTGGCAGGCAAAGGCAGCCACTGGGCAGCGGGCACCACCATGCAGTGAGCTGTGGGCACCACTGGTCAGAGGGCACCACGCATCCCTACTGGGCAACAGATACTAATGAGCACCAGGCAGCTGTGGGCAGTGGCACTGGGCATTCCTATCAAGCACCAGACACCACTGGGCATCAACACTGGGCATCCTACCAAGTACCACCACTGGGCATCACCATGCATTGGGCACTGGATACACTGAGCACCACCAGGCACTGAACATCCCTATTGGGCTCCACTGGGCAGCACCAGCCAGCTCCTACCTCCACAGATATTGAAATCCATGGATAATGGATAGGGATTTCTGGTTTGTCTAAATTGGATGTCTCTTTCAGAAGATTCCTACAGATTTCTGAGACCAAAGGAAGACATGGGTGACATGTATGGGCAGGCACATCCAATTTTCTGGTCTCATACAGGAGGTGCTCTGAGGTTCTCCAGCATGGACTTGCGATCAGTGTGGAGTCCAATCTATTGGTGGCAAACCCATGCTTTATGAGAACCCACTGGTAGTGCAAAGGTTAAAATACATAGCTTTAATACTTAAGATGTAAAATATTTAAACTTCTAATCAAAACCGATAGTATACTTATACTTAGAATTGAAGTATACTTTGATTGTACTTACATTTATAATCAAAATACCGTATTTACTTAGGGCGAAATCCAGAGTAACTACAGGGAGTCCTTGCTACGGTGTAAGAACAATTTACTCTGGATTGCAATATGAATTTCCCATAGGTTTTCACTAGGTGGTGCAGTAACTATGGGTGCACATAATGTCTCTTACGTGCTCACGTAGTTGCTCTGGAACGGCTGTTATACTTTACATATAATCAAAATATATACTTATGTTTATATAAATCTATACTTATAATCAAAATACTGTATTTACTCAAATCTATTGCACCATCAAATCTAATGTGCACTCCAATTTTGGAGATTAAATTTGGTTGAAAAAAGTAAGCATTAGATTCAAGTAAATATGATGTATGTATGTATGTATGTATGTATGGATGGATGGATAGATAGATAGATAGATAGATAGATAGATAGATAGATAGATAGATAGATAGTCTGTGTATGTCTCTCTCTGTGTGTGCTGTGTGTATTGGAAAGGTAGCATCTTCAACAACTAGGAATTCAAGCACAATCCTAACCATGTCTACTCAAAAGTAAGCCCTATTGTGTTCAATGGGTC
Source organism: Cryptoblepharus egeriae (assembly GCA_030015325.1). NCBI lineage: Eukaryota > Metazoa > Chordata > Lepidosauria > Squamata > Scincidae > Cryptoblepharus > Cryptoblepharus egeriae. Next base: position 4,131,624 of record JAREYC010000016.1, read on the forward strand.
TTACTCCCGGTAAAGTATCTTTAGGATTACAGCCTCAATAGTATTTTGATTTAATTTGCAAACAAAAAAGGCAAATATTTAAATAGGCACCTACTTAGGGGGGGGGGGAATGTCATTCTTCGAATCTTTCTAGAGGGGGAAAAAAAATCAGCTTCTGCCCCAACTACCTACTTCTTCATTCCCGACATCATTTCCCCCCTTTGTAAAATATGAAAATGATCTTTGTTGAATTACAAAAAAATCTGCACAAATACTTGTGCAGCTATTTTCTCTACCCGACCAATAGAAAGATCTTGCCTTTGCTTCACAGTCTGAATCCCCCCATCGCCCCCTCCCCAGACTTTGTTCATCACGCAAGTAAAGCTGCTAATAATCTGCTATGATGCCATTAACCTGGAATGATTATTTCCTATCACGACGAACATGCTTTCAGAAGCTGAAAGGTCATGTAGTATCAAATTTTAAATTAAGAAATTAAAGGTATTTAAATTACATGGAAGGAGGTGGCGATTAGCAGTCATTGACATTCAGCTTGACATTTTATTGAACAAATATTTTTTAAAAATGGATAAAAAGCTTGTGGGCAAAATATTATAATATGCTATATATTTTTTTGCTGCTGATTGTATCTCTATTCCCTGTATCAACACAACCAGATGAAAAAGTGTGCTGTAATGACTCTTAATTTGCTCGGAGTCGCTGTTGATGTAAATTTATGTATATCATGAAGTTTATACCTTTATTACAGCGATGACTGGTGGTTCTCTTGCCTGACTGGGCCATAGGCCAAACCCTCTCCCCTCCTCTCTATAGGGCTACAGTCCTATACATTTTATAAGGCAATAGGTTTTAATGGGGATTCCACAGCCCCCTTACTGACTTTTTTGGCTCATCAGATTAAGGTTGCCAGATGTCTGTCCTGGCTTTTTTGGGATTGCATTCACACTGGGATTGCAATCCCCCTTTTTTGGGATTGCATTTTTTGGGATTGCTTTTTTGGAATTGCATTGCAATGGGATTGCATTGTCCTGGCTTTTTGGGGATTGCGTGGCCAGTTTGACAGGGAGTCCTAAAATGGTTTTGTGGAAGAGAAAGATGGCAACCCTACATCAGTTAGTTATGGCTCACAATTTGGAAACCGCCGTTTTATTAGATAGGTACACACTAATTTATTCCTTTAATAAGAGTCCTCAAAAAGTTTGGATGGAATATTTCAGTGTCTAGAGGAGACAACCAGATTTTGGGAAGCAACCAAATCCGTGTCTGAAAAAATTCTGGTCACCGCATCTCAAATAGGGTATGGTGAACCTTTTGGTACCCAACTGAAATGATGTCCAGGCTGGGGTCCCATCCATTATGAGGAAAGGCTACAGCGTAAAGGGGCTTTTCAGTTGAGAAAGAAGGCACATGGAGTGAACATGATGAGATGTACAAAATTATGGAGAAGATAAATAAAGTAGATAGAGGGGTAGTTTTTTCCCCTCTTATTCAACACCAGATGCAAGGAATATCCATTAAAATTAAGAGTCAGGGGTGTTAAAAATACTGTTTTTCTCGAATCTAACGCCTACCTTTTCCAGCCAAATTTAGGCTACAATCCTAAAGACACTTTCCTGGGAGTAAAACCCATTGAACACAATGGGACTTACTTTTGAGTAGCCATGGTTAGAATTGTGCTGTTAGTCTCCAAAATCAGGGTGTGCATTAGATTTGATGATTAATTAGATATGAATAGGCTAAATGTGGTATTTTGATTATAAGCATAGGATGCGCATTATATTAGATGCTAGCATAGCTTCTGGCAGGCAATATTATGCCAGTCAGGCCTCTGATGATAAGCCAGACTAACAGCGCAATCCTAACCCCTGGTTAGGCCAGCTTAAATCCCATGCTGGTCTGGGGTTTTTGCAAAAGTGCCATAAAGCAGTTTGTGGGGATTAACGAAACACGGCAACACGAAATGGGTAAATGAAAGGGTTGGGTGCATAAATTGGGTGGGTGCATTAGATTCAAGTATGTATGGTATTTCTTTACCCTGTGCATAATTAGTATGTGGAACTTCTTGACGCAGGATTTGGTGACAGCATCGGACCTACATGCCTGTAAACAGGGATCGACAGATTTATGGATGAAAAGTCCATCACAGGTCGCAAGCCATAACAGGTATGTACCAACCTTCAAGTTTTCTAAGTAGGCTATCAGTGAATACCAGGTTTAAAGGAGGGCACCAGGATGTAGGGATGTTCTCATATGTTCTTATCGAAGGGATATATTGAGCAATCCTATTCAAGTCTACTCTCAAGTAAGCCACATTACTTACTGGCTTACTCCAGTGGTGGATTCAAATAAATTAAGAACAGGTTCTATGCCCTAATAAACTAAATTAACAACAGGTTCGGTTCTATGTCCCAGGGCTGTGGGTGACGCAAATAGTTAAGACACTGTTAACCAGCAGGCCAGGGTTCGAGACCTGGTTCGGCCCCACAAGACAGGGTGAGCTCCTGTCCTTAGCCCAACTCTGTGACGCCAGCTGGATCCAATCGTATTGGCTCTGCCTTTCCATTGGACTAATTCAGTGGCATGGAGAGGGGGGATTTGCTGCTTGGGTAACAGCCTTTCCTCCATAACAATCTAACCCAGGCTTTCGTGCTTTGCATGCAGCGTATGCAGCGCCGAGCACGATACCATAGTCTTTCAAGACTGATGGAGGCCTGCTGTGTCCCATTATTAACTGGTTCTCAGAACCAGGCGCTCATTAGCAAAGGGTTTTATAGAACCTGTGAGAACCCCCTGAAGCCCACCACTGGTACTACTCCCAGGAAAGTGTTATTAAGATTGCAGCAATAAAAATTCAGACAGGCTGTGCTTTCTTGCCATCACATTGGAATTTCAGCATCTTTATTGGCTGACCTTTTCAATGTTCATTACTGGATGATGACTTTCTTTGCTGTTATTCAAGGGAAGAAGTGGCTTGAGTCCAAATACCCTAATCAAGAAAGACTGGAAATCAATAGATGGGAAACCACGTAAAATGAAATTGATGTTTGAATTGTATTTATTGGTTTAGATTCGGCAGAGTCCTTGGTATCACTGGAGCATGCAATGCCACCACCACGGAAAGGTACCCACCGTGGAAAGGTGCCACCACCATAGAAACATACCCACCATAGAAAGGTGCCACCGCTGTGGAAAGGTACCCACCATGGAAAGGTACCCAAAGGGGCTCGTGCTAGCATAGCTTCTGGCAGGCAATACTATGCCATTCAGGCCTTTGATAATAAACCAGACTAACAGCACAATCCTAACCCCTGATTAGGCCACCTTAAATCCCATGCATGTCTGGGGGTTTTGCAAAAGTGCCATAAAGCAGTTTGCGGGGATTAACGAAACACGGCAACACGAAATGGGGAAATGAATGGTCTTACGCTTACTCCCAAGGAAGTAGGAAGTGTGTGTGTGTGTGTGTGTGTGTGTACGTATGCATGTATGTATGTAAAGAATTTTGGCTGCAATCCTAACCACACTTTCCTGGGAGTAAGTAAGTACTACTGAACACAATGGGACTTACTTCTGAGTAGACATGCTTAGGCTTGCAATGTTCAACAATAATGATGTCTCCTGGCTCCAAAGAAGATCCCATAGTCTAGTGGGTCTAAGGAAGTTTCTGGTGACCCTATGCAGAGGTGTCTAATGAACGTCCCATACTATATTGTGTCCCATACTATATAAGTCCACCTTCCACTGTGAGTAACGCATCCTATATAGAAATCCAGCCTTTTACTTGCTGAGCCTTCCCACAAAAGACTTTTTTTCCCCCTTCTCTGGCATATAAATATCACCTCCAATTCTGGAGCGAGCTGCCACTGTAAAATTAACTATGCTAAGTAGAGAATGATTTAAGATCCTAATAGAAAAATTATTGCAGAAAGATTTCATTTGAAGAATAGAGTTATTTTTTGCCTTCCGAGCAATTTTTATAGGCTTGCGGTATTACGACAAATACCTCCTTCTGGCCGCGACCAACAAACAGAACGAGGTTTAATAGCAGGCGGTGAAATAAAGTCATTCTGGTGCCTCTCCATTGTGTAGAAAAGAGGCTCATCTTTTTACATGAGTTTGTCAAGTCCTGAAAATGAGCAGCGCTGGCAGTTTATGAAATGGAGAGCTCATAGTTGTGGTGACGGGTAGTCATTGCAAACTCAGGAGAGTTGTGTCCCCTTCTGGATGCATGCAAAGGAGGACCGTACCACAAAGGTGGCTGTGCTTTCAATGTATGTGGGAGACTACCTGGGTGCGCACCAATATAAAATATTTTTAAAAAGAAAAGGGTTTTCACTGCCTGGAGCAGTAACATCACAGTGTCCACTGTCTGGGGTAGTGACGCCACCTCTGGATTATCCCCAGAAGATGGGCACTCATACCCTACAGCAATCTCCTATGGATAGTGGTGCCTCTACTAGTGAATCACTACTAGTGATAGTGATTGGGGGTGTTCTGGGCATCTGGCCCCCAGGGATGTTAAAATGTTTTTGTGCCAGATCACGTAGCTATGGCACTGTTGGGTAGCCAGGAAGCCGGACCACATTAGGGTTGCCATATATCCTGAAAATTAGGGACAATCCCAATTTTGGGGTATTGTCTTCACATACTGGCAAATGCAGGGTGACTGTATAGAATGAAGGACAGAGTGCCTGTACCTTTTACCATTTCATGGAAGTGGAAATTGAGGCAGGTTTAGTTCATAGAAGGATTTTAAAACCCCATAGGTCCTCTTTTTTAGAGTCTTGTGTCCTGGAAAAATAAGTCTTCATTGTCCTCCTTTTTCTCGTGAGCAAACAGCATGTAGCCTTCTTGTCATTAGCAAAGTATCGGTGCAATCCTAAGCATGTCTACTCAGAAATAAGTCCCATTGTGTTCAAAAGTACTTACTCCCAGGAAAGTGTGGTTAGGATTGCAGTTTCTGTGTAATAAATTATATGTGTAATATGTAATAAATGCATAGGTGTATGTAACAAATGTATATGAATATGTAATAAATATATGTAATATAGTCCCATATCCTAAAGTGAAATTAAACCCCTTGCTCCGGAGCAGTTAAGATGACTTTCCATAAGATAACACTAGAGGGTGACGTAACTGTGTGGACCCGTAACTGCTATGAATTTTGCCCTTAATGTACAATATGTAAATGATGTGTATAATAAATCACTGGTATATATGGGATTCAAAGAAATTAACAACCGGTTCTATGCCCATCTGGTAGCCACTTTTAAATGGCTATTTTTAAACTTCATATATACTATATCTCGTCAACAACTGGTTCTATGGAGTAGGTGCCAACCTGCTGGAGCCCACCACTGAATTGTAATAGTTTTATATTCAATAATAAGTACAATGGTGCTTAAATTAACAAGATAAAAGCAATATAGGCTGCATTCCTAAACACCAGTTAGGATGGCCTAAGCCCTGGCATAGATCCTGTGCTGACCTGGAGGTGTCACAAAAGTGCCATGCAACACTTGTATGCTGCTTAGGCCAGTGCACAGGCATGCGCTTGCCTCCCTACATCACCCTGGGAATGGGAAGACCAATGAGTTGTGCCGGGCTAGGTTAGGATTGGACTCTTGTATGATTATTTTTAGCTTTTACTTTGTCACATCCTACACTTTTCTGGAGTGTCTTACATCTTGGGAAGAGGGGATTGTTCTCTTTTTGTGGTTCTGACATCTGATCACCCTGAACGCACAGCAGTGTGGCAACCCACTCATGCCCGCCTGTGGCAAGACACAGAAGCAAATTGCAACAGGCAGGCTCCAGTGATTGTGAGCTTGCTATGATAAGGACTGGAGTGTCCACTGCAGACTGATGGGTTATGGAAGGGCCTGAAACTTGTTCATCAGACTACCTGGGGCTGAAACTGTCACAGAGCTTAGCTTTAATAGAAGTCAGATGAGATTAAGTAGCGTCACTCAAGAAGCAGCTACTTTCATCCCTGCTGGCAGGTCAACGGCTGGAGGAGAAACAAAATAGAAACCCAAATGGGGGAAATAATCTTGATCGGTAGACTATTAATATTTATTAGCAATCTAGATTATTAAGAAAATAAAGCATCGAAGGTGGAAAATTGGTCGTTCCTCCTCCAAACTGACTCCAAATTAATTGAATGCACCATGCACCATGAATCTGCAATGCACCAGGAAGCTGCGCACAACTGGACTTAGGCTGCAATCCTAAAGACACTTTCCAGGGAGTAAGACCGATTGAACACTAAGGGGCTTACTTCTGAGTAGACATGGTTAGGATTGCGCTCATAGATGTAGTGGCACGGTGACCATATAGAATGGAGGACAGAGTGCCTCTACCTTTAAGACTTGCATAGACGAGGGAACTGAGGTAGGTGCTGCTTTTTAAACCCTTTTATGATGAGCTAAACCTACCTCAATGGTCATCCTGTGTAGTGGTCACCACACTGTGAATGGGTGTTCAACACATCTAAGACACATCTGTATAGAACCTGCCTGGGCCAAAGCTGGATTTTTAGATATGCTATGGGGGATGAATCTGATGCATTTTTTAAATGTATAGAACCTACCTGACTAGTTTATGTCCAAAGCTGTATTTTTGGATATGCTGTGTAGGATGATGCATTTTTTAATGAACTTTTATCACAAGTACTATCATGCTTATCAGTATTCATGCTAAGCCTGGAGGTAGGAAAGCGCATGGTAGGCGGCACAAACTTTGGGTTTGCTTGTGGGTTGTGGTGCCACAAGTGGTTAAGAAAGTGTGCCTGTCATCCACCAGGTCAGGGTTTGAGACCGGATGGTTGAACAAGTCCTACAAGATGGTTGAAGGTCCTACAAGATGGGGTGAACTTCCATCCTCAGCCCACCTCTGCCAGCCTAGCAGTTTGAAAGCATGCAATTACAAGTAGATAAATAGGTACCACTCTACCTTTCCATTGGAGTAATTCAGTGGTGTGGAGAGGGGGGGATTTGCTGCTTGGGTAACAGCCTATCCTCCATAACAATCCAACCCAGGCTTTCGTGCTTCGCATGCAGCGTCAGCAGTGCTGAGCAAGATACCATAGTCTTTCAAGACTGACGGAGGACTGCTTTGGTGGGAAGGTAACAGTGTTCCATCTGCATGCAAGCCACATGTCAGACAACACTGGATCTATGGCTCTAGAAACAGGGATGAGCACCACACCCTATAGTTGGTCATAACTAGCAGTATATCCCACAGGGACACCTTTACCTTTTCCTGCTTAGTTTTCTTTGACAATTCTTTGCTCCACCACCAAACCACACCTGCTGCACTTCTGGTTTAAGAGCACAATCCTAACAATGTCTACTCGTGTTGTGTTGTGTTGTGTTCAATGAGTCTTACTCCCAGGAATGTGTCTTCAGGATTGCAGCCTAAGGGCAACATCCAGGATAACTACAGGGAGTCCTTGCTCTGGTGTAAGAACAATTTACTCTGGATTGCAATATGAATTTCCCATAGGTTTTCACTAGGTGGTGCCATAACTACATTGATGTAAATGTCTCTTACGTGCTCCAGTAGTTACTCTGGATTGTAGGGTAAGAGCACAATCCTAACCATGTCTACTCAAAAGTAAGCCCCATTATTTTCAATGGGTCTTACTCCCTGGAAAGTGTCTTTAGGATTGCAGCCTAAGGACACAATCCAGAGCAAATTCAGCCTGCTCTGACCTAACTGCACTCTCCTAACTATTCTGTATCCAGAGCAGAAAGTTATGCTGAATCCAGAGAGTCAGGAAGCCTGGGCTGCCCAACTGCTCCAGAGCATGCTAAGTAATTGACACAAGGGGAAGACTTGCTCCTGAGGAGACACCCCTCAGATCACACTGAACAAGGAACAGCTGCGGTGCCTACAGTGGTGACATGACTCTGCACATCACCTGGTGCGGAAGTCTGTGCATCATCCCTGGGATGCTTGCCCCCCCTACCTGGACTGCGCAGTCACCAAAGTTGGCACCTGTGCAGTTGTTTCTGAAGCCAACTGGCTTCAGAAAGAGTACTGCGCAGGCACCATCTCAGACACTTTTCTGAAGCCAGTTGGCTTCGGGGGTGACTGTGCAGGCGTCAGAGTTGGTGCCTGTGCAGTACTCTTTCCGAAGCCATTCGGCTGCCACTCCGCCTCCTGAGTGAGGCCGAATGGCTGTGCAGAGGCGCGGACTTTCTCTGCTCTAAGGAAGTCTCCTCTGAAGCTGTTGGGCATGCTCAGTGTGTTTCTGCACAGTGCACCTCAGATGGCCGTTCAGGCCAGCTACTCAGACAAGTGGCAGCTGCTGGCTGCTGCTCCGCCTTGGAGCAGGCCTGAATGGGGGTGCTGTCGCCTGGGGCCTGCCAAAGGACAGTCAAACTCCTCCGGCACATCACCCCATACGGAGCGCATCACCCAATGCAGCCCACACCAGCCGCACCTGTCTGGTGACGCCACTGGGTGCCTGCCTTATAAGGAGTCCCTGATGAGATGCCAGTACATTCTACAGTGAATAGAAGGGGCTTCTTGGAGTGGCCTGCTGTATCCTGAGGTTTGTGGGCAGCCATAGTTTGTTCCATATCCTGAGGTTGAGAGGCAGGGGTTGCACCTAGGATGGCCAAGAACTCAGATTTTTGGTCAACACTGCCATTCTCACTCGGGCCTTATCATGGACCCCTATGGGTCTACTCATTACTATACCTGCTCCTGAGGTGGTATAACTCTGAGGGCTGGAAGAGGGCATTTCTGCCTTGGAAACAGGCTCTGGATCCAGAGTAACTGCTCTGCCCTAGGCAATGCTAAACATGCTCTCAACTTGCCTCTCCTGAGCTGCTTAGGCTGCCCCAGTTAGGGCAGAGCAGGTCCACCTCTCTTAGGGCACCCTATCTTGCCTTGCTCTGCCCTAAGCCTCTTCCAGAGTAACTGGGCTGGAGCATCTTGCAGTTGCTCCAACCTAGTGTTAGATAGGGCAACCTAAGGGCTCTTATGTGGACAGATTAGTTGCTCTGGATTGTCCTGTAAGTCTCAGTGACTTAAGATTGATCTTTCTGATTTATGAAATAGCTCTCAGCATCAGGTTTCCCATGGAGGGATAGGAATCTGCAGGCTTTTCAATATCAGCTGGGTAAAGCAGGCACCACAAGGTGGCACTCGTGCCATATTCAGGCTGGTGCCAACAGCTTTGAAGCTGCAGACATCATGCCCTGGAAATCTGAATGGAAATCCAGATGTCTGCTTACATATATCCTCATTCTGCCTACATGAGATTTGGCTTTGGCCATAGCACAAGCAGCAAATACACTGCACAAACATTCACACAAGTTTGTATCTTTCATGGATCAAATGAAAAAATATATTTCTTTACCCAGATTATAATTGGTCTATGGAACTCCTTGCAATGAGATGTAGTGAGATAGCCACAATGTGAGATACAAGAAGCTGGTCTAGACAGGGCTTTGGCTTGATCCAGTGAAGGATCTTTAAAACACATCCATACAATTAGGCTGCAATCCAGAAGTGCACTTGGGCTGCCTTGTCTATCACTGGGGTGACCCGAGCAAGATGGGCCACCCTAGTTATTCTGGAAAGGGATTGGGGCAGCCTACGGCAATATAGGGTGCCCCATGAGAGGAGGACCTGGGCTGCCCGAGGCAGTTCAGGAGAGACATGTGGAGGGCATGTTGAGCATTGCCGAGGTCAGAGCATTACTCTGTATCCAGTGTCTGATTCCAGGGCCCTCTTCCAGCTCCTCAGAGCTAGACCACCTCAGAAGCAGGTATAGTAATGAGTAGACCCATAGGGGTCCATGATAAGGCCGCATAAGAATGGCAGTGTTGACCAAAAATCTGAGTTCTTGGCCAGCCTAGGTGCAACCCCTGCCTCTCAACCTCAGGATATGGCACAACTACAGCAGCCACGAACCTGGGGATACAGCAGGCCACTCCAAGCATCCACCCTCCACTAGAGGTACTGCCGTACTGGAGTCTCATGCTGCAGCTGTTACTGGTTGTCAGGAATTTCTGGGCTTCCTTTAGAACAGCAGAGAGAATTTGAAAGAGAGGAACATGAGTTGAATGAGTGAGGTATAATTGAAAGGTGTTGAAAGAGTGGATTGTCAGAAAATGAACCACCACCAGAAAGCAGGTGATAGCTGTACTCCGCACACACATTACGTTCACAGTGCGGCCCCCATAAAATGCTTTTCACTTTCATCTACTGTTACATGTCTTGGCGTTGAAATTCCAGCTCTAGAGAGTCTTCATGAGGACTAGATCCTGAACTTCAGAGGGATGGAAAGCCATCGTGCAGTGAGTGTCTCCTCTACTTGCTATTGGAAATTTCAAGAAATGTTCAGAGCTTCTTACACAAAGAACACAATCCTAACCATGTCTACTCAAAAGTAAGCCCCATTAATTTCAGTGAGTCATAGGCTGAAATCCAGAGTAACTACAGAGAGTCCTTTTCGGAGTAAGAACAAGTTACTCTGGATTGCAATATGAATTTCCCCTAGGTTTTCACTAGGTGGTGCAGTAACTATGGATGCATGTAATGTTTCTTACGTGCTCCCATAATTACTCTGGATTGTGCCCTTACTCCCAGGAAAGTGTGTTTAGGCTTCAAAGGCTAAGGTTTGCCAAAGGTTTGGGTGTGCCAAAGGCTGCAATCCTATACATACTTTCCTGGGAGTAAGTCCAACAGAATACAATGGGACTAACTTCTGAGTAGACCAGCTTAGGATTGCACCCCTTAACATTTTATCATGATTCAGAGCCCAGAGGGCTCAGCGTGGGGCCACAGTGGCATTACTATGAGCCCCATAGCCAAGCAACCACTGGAGCTAGCTCAGCATCAAGACTGGATTTTTATCCTCCATGAAAGCTGGTATCCTCTGTTTATTTTTTAATTTTTTTAAAAAATTGATCTTTCTTATCTTTTATCTTCAGATTTTCAAAGCACAAAAACATTTTTTGAAAGCAAGATGCCTTTAAAAACCTTAACATTATAAAACACCACACAAGTTGCATGTAAAACTCATATACAACTCAAAAGTAGAAAGTGGATAAATTCTTAAAAAGAAAAAAAGCATCAAAGATACTTGCAATAGTCTGTAGAATGCTTCAAAAATACAAGAGAGAGCAAAAAGGTGGAGAATATGTTGCGTATTAAATGTAAGACTAGTGGCTTCAGGATATAATCCTTCCCTAGGTGTAAGCCCTTAGGATGTAAGACTTAGGATGCAATCCAGAGTACCTACGGGGAGTCCTTGCTCCGGTGTAAGAACAATTTGCTTTGGATTGCAAGATAAATTTCCTGTAGATTTTCACTAGGTGGTGCCGTAACGACGGGTGCACGTCATGTCTCTTATGTGCTCCTGGAGTTACTCTGGATTGTAGGGTTCCTTCTAAGTAAAGAGGTATCAGATTGCATAACCTAATCAAAGAGCTGCAAAAAAATTGAGTGTGACACCCAGGAAAAAGAATCTTGCTTGGTTAATCATATGAGCATTACCTGGTTGATTAAATCTGCATACATTTACACAGGGAAAAAGTCTCCTAAAGAAAAAGGAATACTTTATTTGCAGGGAATAAGGAATGTATGCGCCATCCCAGAAGATGTGTTCTCTACTCTCTCACACAAGGCAGAGCGCCTCTCTTCTAGGCTGGAGAGAGAGAGAGAGAGAAAAAAAAAAAATCTGTGCAATCCTAAACATGTCTACTCAGAAGTAAAACCCATTGTGTTCAATAGTACTTACTCCCAGGAAACTGTGGTTAGGCTTGCAGCCTGCATCAGGATGGTGGAGTGGTTCAGAAGCTAGACATACAGTGCAATCCTAACCATGTCTACTCAGAAGTAAGCCCCATTGAGTTCAATAGTACTTACTCCCAGGAAAGTGTGGTTATGCAGCCCTAGGGAGGTCAAGGTTCATTTGTAAATGCAGAGTGATAAATGTACTGCATCAGGCTATTCACGCTTTCCTGGGTGAAAGCCTCATTGAATACAATTGAACTTACTTCTGAGTAGACATGAATAGCAGTTGATGACGCTGATAAATAATTTTTATAGGGTTGCATTCCTGAGCATACTTGATGAATTCAATAAATGCCCACAGGTGAAATCCTCCTATAACATCTCTGACAGGTGCTCTTGAGATCTGCATGAACATTTTTCTTTCTTTCTTTCTTTCTTTCTTTCTTTCTTTCTTTCTTTCTTTCTTTCTTTCTTTCTTTCTTTCTTTCTTTCTTTCTTTCTTTCTTTCTTTCCCAATTTGATTTTTTTTTCATTTTTATATATAGAAGGGGACGCTATCTTTTGTTTTTTTACCAAAATGAGAAGTGCAGAAAGGCAGTGTTATGTGTCTTTGGGCTCCATCCTATCCTATCCGTGCCTACCCAGTAGTAATTCCCACTGCATTCAGTAGGGTTTACTCCCAGGAAAGTGTGCATTGAATTGCAGCCTTTATTTTGTTATCCCCCAAAAACCCAATCATGCCCCTAGTAAGAACACTGTCTGGTTTAATATAAGCAGAGAGAGCTGATAGTCAGACAAGCAAGCAGGCAGCCTGCAGTCTATATGGGTGACTAAGAGCAAACATTGATTTCCTGCTTCCCGTTGCTGTCTTTAGTTCCCTTCTACCGACAGCTTCCCTGCCTGCTGGTCTTGCTATAAGTTTATATATAGCCTCTGGTTGGAGTAAAACAAGTTATTACTTCACATGAATGTAATGAAGATAAATAAAGGAAATGGGCATTCAGGGACTGTGTGGAACTGCAAATAATCATATATGTGGACACTGAATAAAAGGAGACCAGCAGTCCAATCCTATTTGTGTCTACTCAGAAGTAAATTCAATGGGGCTGTGAATTCAAAGGGGCTTACTCCCAGGAAATTTAGGATTGCAGCCCACGGGGTACCTCTAATTTTTTTAACCAATGCTTATCCAATCTGGGTGTCAACATTTCAAAGCATCGTATGCACAGGATGACCATATAGAATGGAGGACAAGAGTGCCTGTGCCTTTAACCATTGCATAGAAGAGGGAATTTAGGCAGGTTTAGATCAACGTTGAAGGATTTAAAAAGGCAGCATTTGCCTAAATTCCCTGTGCCATATTTTACCTAATACTTTACCTTTACACATACTTACCTATACCTAGTAGGCCTCCGTCAGTCTTGGAAGACTATGGTATTGTGCTCAGCGCTGCATATGCTGCATGCGAAGCACGAAAGCCTGGGTTAGATTGTTATGGAGGATAGGCTGTTACCCAAGCAGCAAATCCCCCCTCTCCAAGCCACTGAATTAGTCCAATGGAAAGCCAGAGCTGATACGATTGGATCCAGCTGGCATCGCAGAGCTGGGCTAAGGACAGGCGCTCACCCTGTCTTGTGGGGCTGACCTTTGTCTCGAACCCTGGCCTGCTGGTTAACAAGCACAGTGTCTTAGCCACTTGTGCCACCCACAGCCCAACCTATACCTATACTTGAATATAATGTGCCACTGAACATAATGTGCACCTTATAATCAAAATACTACATTTACTTAAACCTAATTAATCATCGAATCTAATGCACATCCTGATTTTGGAGACAAAGGCTGCAATCCTAGATACACTTTCCTGAGAGTAAGTCCAATAGAATACAATAGGACTTACTTCTGAGTAGACATGCTTAGAATCGCACCCAAAATTTGACTAAAAAGGGTGAGCCTTAGAGTAAAAACAGTAATTTTTTCATATAATTCATGAATTAAAAGAAGGCTATATGCTACCTGCTCCCAAGGAAAAGTAGGACATTGGAGTTTTGTTTTTTCCAGGACACAGATCTAAAAAAGAGGATATGTCCTGGAAGAAGAAAACATATGCTCAACCTGATTTGAGCCAAATCATCCCTACAATCCAGAGTAACTACGGGGGCATGTAAGAGACATTACATGTACCCATAGTTACTGCACCACCTAGTGAAAACCTATGGGAAATTCATATTGTAATCCAGAGCAAATAGTTCTTACGCCAGAGGAAAGACTCCCTGTAGTTACTCTGGATTTTGCCCGTTATCTGTTAAATTTGAGATTCAGCCCCATTGAAGCAGGCTGGTTTTCGGTGTCGTTCTCTGCCCAGCGGCCCCATTGCAGAGCACCATCATGTCACCCACAACGCTTGGAGTGTTTAACTCTAAGTCTGTATCAAAGGCTCCCGTCCGCTGTAAAGAGCTAAATGCTGCATTTTCAAGTTTTCGTGCGGTGCTCTTTATGAGTGAAAAGCAACGCTTTGTACTTAATGCAGGTTAAGTGCTGCTTGTGGAAACGGTGGATGGCGTTAAGTGCTGCGTACCTGCCAGCTTTACTGCGGTTGGTCTGCTGTCCATACCATGAAGACGCTGAATCAATCAAAAAAATTAAATAAAAACTAGAACGATGGTAACATTATAACACAATGTATTCAGCTGCCATGCGCTGTTTAAGGCGCATGTTTTAAGTTCTAAATAAAAACTTTTTAGGTCCAAGAGTCATTTGATACAAATGACATTTGATACATATGACTAGATAGATACATGTATCACGTATAGATACATATGATTTAGATACTGTACATATGATCATGTATCATAAGTTTCATATCATATTAGTAAGGATATTCCCATACTGATAAGTATATGGGTCACTCTATCCCTAAAATCCAGAGTAACTACGGGAGCACGTAAGAGACATTTACATCTACGTAATTACGGCACCACCCAGTGAAAACCTATGGGAAATTCATATTGCAATCCAGAGTAAATTGTTCATACACCAGAGCAAGTTTTATACTCTGTAGTTTTTATACTCTGGGTTTTTATACTTGGGGTTTTATACTATACATACATTAAGTATACTTAATATACTTGGGGATTGTGCTCTATGTAAGGTGGGATATGTATGTATGTATGTATGTATGTATGAATGAATGAATGAATGAATGAATGAATGAATGAATAAATAAATAAATAAATACATTTCAGTGGCATCTTTAGACAACCCTGGTAAACAGAGGCAGTAAACAAGCAATTGGCACATATGGCACAAAGAGATATGGACTAAAGAGAACATATGGACATATGGACTAAAGAGAAAAAGGCGAGCATTTATTCTTCAGCGTATGGAATCCCTGCACCTTGGAGAGAACATCACACCACTCTAGGCCTCTTTCCGCTGCCACTGAGATTGCTACGAGTTTTCTTTGTCGCCGTGCCTGGGTTGGGTGTCTCTCGGCTGCAAATAACACTACTATTTTGGTGAAGTGCAAAATCCTGTCACTTTTTGCAAGGCAGTCAATTTATGGCCCGGCTTGAAAGTGGGTATTACTTAGACTTTTATTGTGTTTTAAGCTACTCAGTATAATTCAGTGGTGAGACGGAAAGCTTAATATACTTGGGGTTTTATGTAGCCCTGTGTATATATTAGTTAGCAGAACTGCGGATCCCCTTTAATGCTCCAATAAATATGCCGGGATATTGGTACCAACCTGCTGTTTTCAGCCCCCAAAACTGCTGCCTTGCAAGGAAGGAGGTATCAATCTCTGCTCCTTGCTGCTTTCCGCTTTTCCGAGTGTCTGATTGGGATCCATCTGTGTTTGGCAGTTAATGGGTTTGGATACGACACCCATTCAGGAAAAATAGGGCCATCTGAATAGGGCCGTTGTACCTGCTCAGTTGAGTTTTCAAGAAACCGTGAAGGTCTGCTCTTTTCTTGAAAGATTGGATAGTGATACATGAGACAGAGAGTGGATGGATGGATGCATGGATTTATTTATTTATTTGTCTGATTGCATGTTTGTTTGTTTATTTAAGGGTTTATAGCAGTAACAGCAGCAGGCTTCCGTCAGTCTTGGAAGACTATGGTATCATGCTTGGCGCTGTATACGCTGCATGCGAAGCACAAAAGCCTGGGTTAGATTGTTATGGAGGATAGGCTGTTCCCCAAGCAGCAAATCCCCCCTCTCCACGCCACTGAATTAGTCCAATGGAAAGGCAAAGCCCATACAATTGGATCCAGCTGGCGTCGCAGAGCTGGGCTAAGGACAGGAGCTCATCCTGTCTTGTGGGGCCGACCCGGGTCTCGAACCCTGGCCTGCTGGTTAACAGGCACAGCGTCTTAACTGCTTGCGCCACCCACAGCAGTATGCATTCTCTAATTTTAAAGGATTTTTAAAAAAGAAAATCCTTTTTGTTCTCACAACAACCCTGAGAGGTAGGTCATCGTTCTACAGGCAGCTCCTAGAACTCTTCTCTTTCAGGTGGGATGCATCGCTGCATGTTCATCATCACGTCTGGCATCAGGAAATTCTTTCCAGTCTTCCAGCAGGAGTTTTCAGCCAAGTTGTAAACAGTGACACCTCCTGGCTGTGTTGACTCATGACAGCTTTATCAGGTTTCAGTCTCCCATCCAAGAGTTATCCAGGTCATTCCCTGCTTAGCTTTCTTCTGCAGCCGTTCATTCAATCATCGTCTGGGATGATGATGACAAAGAAGAAAAATATTTTTAGACCATTTCTTTCCCATGAAAAGTTCACCAAAACGGCTGGAGAAAGTTTAATTTTTCATGGATTTTGTTGTTTTCCATAATGCAAAAAGTGCTGTTCTGTGATTTTATTCAAAATATATATACTAATTGCTGTATTTTCTCAAATTTAATGCTCATCTTTTCCAGCCAAATTCAGTCTGCAAAATCAGGATGAACATTAGATTTGATGGTTAATTAGATTTGAGTAAATACATTATTTTGATTATAAGTATAGGGTGTGCATTAGATTTGATGGTTCATTAGATATGAGTAAATACATTATTTTGATTACAAGTATAGGGTGCACATTAGATTTGATGGTGCATTAGATTCTAGTAAATATGGCATATTAATTAACTAAGATGGATGTCTGGCCTTTAATTTCTACTGGATATTCTGTCTACTCTGTATATATTTGGCTGACTTTACCTTTTTGGGGTGGGATCAGTGGAGCCCCTTTGAACCAATTCATTTCGTGCTGTCAAAACAGCCAGCCTAGACTTGAGTGGCCCTATTGTGGAGCCACTCAGTAGCCTTGGGTGGGAAGGAGATGAACTTCCCCTTCCCTTGAGGGATGCCAGCAACTGCCTGGCACAATATTGATTGATTGATTGATTGATTGATTCATTGATTCATTCATTCATTCATTCATTCATTCATTCATTAAGCTGCATGGGCAGCTCCAGATTAGCCCCCAAATCCACGTAAAAGACTTTACACGTAAAAGACTTTACATGCACCCTTAATTACTGCACCACCTAGTGAAAACCTATGGGAAATTCATACTGGAATCCAGAGTAAGGCCTATATCCTAAAGTGAAATTAAGCCCCTTGCTCCTTAGCAGTTAAGATGACTTTCCATAAGATAACACTAGAGGGTGATGTAACTGCGTGGACAGGTAACTGCTATGGATTTTGCCCTAAGTTGTTCTTATACCAGAGCAAGGACTCCCTGTAGTAACTCTGGATTTTGCCCTTCGTTGTAAGCTTCATTTACCAGCTGGACTTATTTTCAGCAAACATACTTTACTTGGAATTACTTTATCAAGCTACTCTAATTGGCATCAATATATAAACTGTAAGCTCCTGGGGGCAGGTACCTGCTCCTCATCTGATCCTTTGTAAAATATCACGTGCATGGATGGCTTCTTTTTATATTTACTGTAACTTCTCGAGGACAGCCTTGTTGCCGTATTTCTCTCTCTTTTTTGTCCAGCATTTTATTTGCATTTATATATATATCTATATATCTATTAATGTCTAGCATTTTCTCCCCCAGCACAATTATGAAAATCACATGGATCTCTCTTTCCTACCCCCAGCCAGCAAAGCATTCAGCTAAGTATGAATCTGGCCTCCAGTATGGATGACTCACAAATATTGTCTCTAAAGAGCTGCTTCCTTCTGTTGACTTTTCCTCTTTCATAACCTTCCACCCAGGCTGCATTTCCACTGAACAGAGAGTATGGCTTTTTAAATTAATGACTAACTTAAGAATTTTAATATTCTATTTAATATTTAATATTCGATTTTAATAATATTCTATTTTAAAATTTTTATCATTCTATTTTAAAATGCTTCTATTGTAATAGGAGTTTATGATACCTGTAACAATCTCACACTCAATAGATCCTAGCTTTTCACTTAACTTTAATTTTAATTCTAGATAGTAAGAACCAGAAAAAGGAAAGTGAATTACCTTAATTGTATTTTATCTGAAGTGCCTATGTACTTGAGTATACACTGACCCAGGTATAAGCCGAGGCACCTATATACGGTTTCTAGTGTAGTTATTTTCAACCAGTGTGCCATGGTGTGCCGCAGATAGTCCGTAGGTGTGCCATGGGAATTTGGGATTGACATTCATTAATAGGAAAATTGGGGGATTTGAACAGTCTGGTGTGCCTTATCAATGGTAAAATCAACTGATGACAATTGTTTTGTGGCTTGTTAAGTGTGCCATGAGATGAAAAAGGTTGAAAATCACTGTTCTAGTTGTATCTTTTTACCTGCCCTTGGAAGTCATTGGCTTTTGGACACCATGGTGCCATGACCGTGGACCTTGTGGATTCTGCAGTATTTGGTGTCCATGGGGTGCTGAAATGAATTCTCCATAAATAATGAAGTCATGTGTGTTTTATTGACAGGTTGATCATTGCTAACATAACACTCAATACAAGTAACAACAAGGTTAGAGCTACCTTGTACTCCGAGGTATCCCCCCATGGACTCTTCTCCACTCCGCTCTGTCCTTCCTTGTCTAAGATCCAGGTCACCATCAGACTCAAACACTGCTTAAGGGCTGCCTGTCTCTTGTTGCACAGACCACACAAAGATTGATTCATCTTCGATGGGGGTTGTTCACCTTCCCGGGAAGTCTCTGATTAAGAGACTCCTGAACCATTAAAACATTAAGAAACATCAAATTGGCCTCTTGGAATTAGTGAGGACCAGGCAGAATTCATGCCAGCCGGTTTATAATACCGGTGGTTATAATACCATCCATAATTCTGCTCAGAATTGAAAGAAAGAATCCCATTAGCAATGGGACTGCAATGGGATTAGTAAAACAATGAAGAGATGAGCATGTTTCCCATTGGTTCGACAGCGAAGGATTTAGTGCGCTGAAAGTATTCTTGTGGTTGTCTTAACACACTTAATACACATTTTCTTTGGGGCACGTTTTGGGGTACGATGCTTTTTCTGGGCATCTTCCAGGGTTGGGTTGCAATATGTCCTGGAAAATAGGGACAACCCCGATTTGGGGGGATTGTGTTCACATACTGGCAAATGGGACAGAGGGTCCTGCCCGATTTTGTGGAAGAGAATTATGGTAACCGTATTCCAGGGTGTCAGAAACAGAAGACCAGGCTCCCCAAAATGTCACCCAATAAAATGTAGGACGTGATAAAATAAAAGCTAAAAACACCCATATACTTATGGAACAGGTTTGGGACCAGAGTACCAGCCAAAAGTGATAACTGTTGAAAAGTGGAACCCAATCTTTTCTAGTATATAAATGTTGCTTCCAATGCTCTTTTTTAGTTTACAACTTGCAAATGCCCCATTTATCTTGCAAGTGCCCCTTTTATCTTGCAAATTTTTCCGTGCAAATTCCTTTTGAGCTTTCAAATTGCAAATGCTCCTTTTATCTTGCAAATTCCTTTTTGTCTTGCAAATTTTTCCTTGCAAATTCCTTTTGAGCTTGCAAATTGTAAATGCCCCTTTTATCTTGCAAATTCCTTTTTTATCTTGCAAATTTATCTTGCCACACAAAAATTGTTCTGCAAATGGATTCACATCAACTCATTAGACAAGGAGTTACAACATCAGGGAGGGCAATTTCTGCCTTTAGAACACCCACCAGGAAAATCAGTTTCAGACAACTAAGGGTGGCGGAGCATCATGTTTTATCCTTTTAGTTTAAAGCCATTTTTTGAATATGAAGATATTTTATTTAAAACAACATATGGTGTGTTGACCTAGGAGAAAAGTATGTCTGCAGCTTCATTCAAGAAAAAGATGTTTGGAAATCTGGGGAGGGGGTAGAAGCGCCAAATGCATCTTATGAATCATGGGCAACAAGGAAAAAAAAGGCTGACTTATTTTGACTCTTTCAGAAAAGGGGAATAATAACTGCTAAAGATAATTCCTCCACATACAGAGGCAAACATAACTTGTCGTGCCTACCAGCAAAAGTGTGTACGGTTCCCCCTCCCCTTTCCTCTGATTCCTCAATGCAATCATAAGGCAGCCCGGAGAAATATTGCTAAGAATAGCCGCAGAGATGCAAGAGAGGGTCTTAAAAGGTCCTTTTGTGCAGCGGGTGCAACAAGGGGGTCAAGGAAGAGCCCCAGGGATTGTCAAGATCTGAACGGGGATCACAGGCCGTGTTTTGTAAACCTGGCAGAACATTGCAGACAAATCGCATGGTTCGGTCGCAACATTTCTTTGGCTTTGAACATTTTGGTGTCCATATTTTTACTTCTGTGTCTGGATCTTGATATAAGTGAGAGAATTTGGGAACAGGATTGCCATATGTCTCGAAAAACCAGGACTGCCCCGAAGTTTGGAGACTGTGTTCACTTACACAATTTAGGTTTGGGTTCTGTCTAGGGGTGGGCCCGGCCTCTCCCAAGATCCGGTTCGCCGGAAGTGGGAGGGGCCAGGCCGGGGTCAGGGGGCAGGGAGGGTCAGGGGCGGGACTGGGGAGGGGCGAGGGGCGGGACAACGTTGGTGCCTGCGCAGTGCCTGTACTAAAGCTGGCAGGCCAGCTTCAGTAGAGGCACTGCGCTTGCGCCAACCTTGCCGCCTGCGCAGTGCCTGCCCTGAAGTGGGCAGGCCCGCTTCTAAGGAGGCTCTGAGCAAGCGCCGACCACGACGCTTGCGTGGAGCCTTCCTATAAGCGGGCCTGCCCACTTCTAGGCAGGGCAGGCGCGGTGGGCACAAAAATATAGCGGACCATACCGGTCCGCTATGTTTTTGTGTTTCCCTGTTGCTGGCGGTTTGCTAGTGGCAGGGAAACAGGAAGATCCAGTTCAGGCGAGTAGGCCCGAACTGGTAAGTGCCCACCATTGGTTCTGTCCCGATTTTGTGGAAGAGATTTATGGCAACTCAAGAGGTATATAGGATTACCATATACAGGAATACCATGAAAGATTATAGATCTTTCATATACTTCTAGGTTTCACATACTTATAGGATTATAAGTATCACATACTTATAGGTTTCACATACTATACTATAGGTAGATTTCACATATTTATAGGCATATAGGATTACTATATAGGTATATAGGATACAGGATTGCCTTGGGCAGATCTTTGGATGATACGTATATAGGTTAAACTGGATAAACTGGAATTCTGGGCTGTAACAAACAGAATGAATTTCAACAGGGAGAAGTGCAAGGTTCTGCACTTAGGCAATAAAAATCAAAAACATAGGTATAAAATGGGGGATACTTGTCTTGGCAGCACAACATGTGAGCGGGATCTTGGAGTCGCCGTGGATCACAAGCTGAACATGAGTCCACAGTGTGATGTGTCTGCAAAGAAGGCAAATGCCATTTTAGGCTGCATTAAGAGGACTGGAGCTTCCAAGTCATGAGAAGTTCTAGTTCCTCTTTATTCTGCATTGGTGAGACCTCACCTTGAGTACTGTGTTCAGTTCTGGGCACCTCACTTTAAGAAGGATGCAGCCAAACTGGAGCAAGTCCAGAGGAGAGCGACAAGAATGATCAGTGGGATGGAAGGGAAGCCCTACCAGGCAAGGTTGGGGGAACTGGGGATGTTCAGCCTGGAGAAGAGGAGGCTGAGGGGAGACATGATTGCCCTCTTCAGATACCTGAAGGGCTGTCATAGGGAGGAAGGGGCCAATTTGTTCATAGCTGCTTCTGAAAGCAGAACTAGAACCAATGGGTACAAACTGCAAGAAAGGAGATTCCGGCTGGAAATCCGGAAAAAATTCCTGACAGTTCGGGCGGTTCGGCTGTGGAACAGATTGCCAAGGGAGGTGGTGGACTCTCCCTCACTGGGGATCTTCAAGCAGAGGCACGATGAGCACCTGTTGTGGATGCTCTAGGGAGATTTCCTGCTGCAGGCAGGGGGTTGGACTAGATGACCTACTAGGTCCCTTCCAACTCTATGATTCTATGATTCTAGATTGGCAACAGTTTCTGACTCCTAGGATACAGAAACCTGGTTTCTAATATTCCTCTGTGTTTTTAGCAGGATATACACGCATTTACTCGAATCTAATGCACCACTGAATCTAATGCATACCCAGACTTATAATCAAAATACCACATTTGCTTGAATCTAATCAACCATCAAATCTAATGCGCGCCAAGTTTTTGGAGACTAAATTCAGCTGAAAAAGGTGAGCGTTAGATTCAGGTACATACAATATGTGTCTCCTGGAAGGCTATAACTCAAACCCCATTGCTTCCAAGGAACAGAGATATACTACCTCTGAACCTGGAGGTTTATATGGCTTGCATGACGCATGCCTTACATTTATCTAATGACATTCCACCTAAATAGACAAGTGACAACTGTGGAATCATTTATGTATTTACTTTTAGTTTCCCCCTTAGGGTGAAGTTAAGAAACATCAATTCATTTCCACCAATAGTTCTGACAATGTGATAACTTTATTAGACAGCTGCCTGCTAATTGAGTCAACTCATTTAACTTATTAAAAAATGGAACTTTTTTTTTAATGTTGCTTACATAAATTAGGCAAAAGAAGACAAACATGAGAACTATTTTGTAACTAACTATTTTGGAAAGTTCTATTTTTGGAACTTTCCAGCAATGTTGAATTAGAATCTAGACTTTGAATTAGACTGGGCGCGATCCTAACTATGGGTGCAATCCAGAGTAACTATGAGGAGTCCTGGCTCCAGTGTAAAAACAATTTACTCTGGATTGCAATATGAATTTCCCATAGGTTTTCACTAGGTGGTTCAGTAACTACGGGTGCATGTAATGTCTCTTATGTGCTCCTGTAGTTACTCTGAATTGTAGGGTATGTCTATTTAGAAGTAAGCCCCCTTGTGTTCAATGGGTCTAACTCCCAGGAAAGTGTGTTTAGGATTGCAGCCTCATGCTGCAATCCTAATCCCCTATTAGACCGGCCTAAGCCCCTGTGCAAGTCCTACACTGACTTGGGGGTGTCACAAAAGTGCTGTAAGGAAACTCAGTGCCACTTCTGGGGTGTCAGGTCAGACATGTGCTTGCATCCCTACATCACCACGGGAATGGTGATGATGAGTTAGGCCAGCCTAGGTTAGGATTGCACCCTTAGACCTATAATTAAATTTAGATTCATAGAATCATGGAAGGGGCCTAAAAGGTCATCTAGTCCAGGGGTCTCTAACGTTTTCAGCCCAAGGACCACATCAAATGTCTGGCACAGTGTCGAGGGCCAGATAAAATATTTTAAATATTAAATTTAAATATATTAGAGACAGTAATGAATAATATATTAGAAACAGGAATGAATAATACACTGACTGATCATATGTCCTCTTTTCCCATGACAGGTCCTCTTTTTTAGCTTTGTATCTTGGTGGGCAAAAAAATACATTTCCCTTCTTTTCTTTGTTTGCTGGCAGCATTGAGCCATCATGGTCAAAGAACTGACTCCCAGGGAAGCACTGACCATCTGTCCTCTGTCCATCTGTCCTCTTTTCCCAGGACAGGTCCTCTTTTAACTCTTGTGTCCTGGGGAAATATCTTTACCTTTACCGGTAACCTACTGATACCTCAGTCAATGTTATTTTATTGGTATCTATTTTTATGCTATTTTGAAATGTACCAGTAGCTGCTGCATTTCCCACCCTCGGCTTATATGCGGGTCAATAAGTTTTCCCAGTTTTTTGTGGTCAAATTAGGTGCCTCGGCTTATACTCGGGTTGGCTTATACATGAGTATACACGGCTTGTACACAAGTATATACGGTAGATCTCTGATAAACGCAATTCACGGGCAGTTAGGGTACCGAGCTCCTTAAGGAAGTTTCATTTGGTATTCTTTGCTCAGCACGGTGGAGAGACGTGGTTGTGTGATTGTGCGGAGGGGAGAATCTATTGACAAGTTATGAATGTCTCAAATTTCGGAGGCTATTTCTGAACAAATAGATTCAGATTAACAGGCTGCCAGATGGAGGAAAAATACGCTAAATCAGGCGGGCAGAAGACAAATCAAAAGGAAACAGCTGGTCGTCACCAGCTTTTTTTGCTCTGTATCAGTAGGACAAAAGCAATTTTTTGAAAGAGTTTCTTAAGTTTCTGCAATTTCCCAAAGTAGAGCTGGGCTGACTTTTAAGATCCCCCACTTTCTTGGAGACAAACTAAGGGCAGAATCCAGAGCAACTACGGGGAGTCCTTGATCCGGTGTAAGAACATCTTACTCTGGACTTCAATATGAATTTTCCTGCGCTAGGTTGTGCAGTAACTACAGGTGCACGTAAAGTCTCTTACGTGCTCCCGTGGTTACTCTGGATTTGGGGGTAAGGCTGCAATCCTAAACACACTTTCCTGGGTGTAAGATCCATTGAACACAATTTGGGTTTACTTCTGAGTAGACATGGTTAGGATTCTGCTTTTAGATGCCTGGGGGCATTGGTGTTGTTAAAAGGTGCTGGGAGGCCCAGCGTGTGACACACACCAGGTGATGTGCCCAGGGGGGGCGATGCGCACTGGGAAGTGCGACACCCCCAAATCACAAAATAATTTGTGGTGTTTAGGAATAAATCCCCATCATGCTCTATACCAGTGGTTCTCATTCTTCCTAACGCTGTGACCCCTTTATAAGTTCTTCATGCTGTGGGACCCCCAACCATAAAATTATTTTCGTTGCTACTTTATAACTGTAATTTTGCTACTGTTGTGAATTGTAATGTAAATATCCGATATGCAGGATGTATTTTCATTGTTACAAATGAAATGTGTGTTCTATTGACACATTGAACAGAATGGGATTTATTTCAGAGTAGGCATGCATAGGATTGGGCCCTGAGGCTGTCAGTCAGCCCCAGTGGATGCACAGCTAAGCCGGAGGCCTGGCAAGCCTGACCTGGTCCCCTGCACCAGGGGTCTTTAGGCGACTCCCAGGAAAGCGCTAGGCAACCCCAAAAGGGGTCCTGACCCCCACTTTGAGAAACACTGCTCTATACCATTGACAGTGGAATTTACAGTGGAATTTGACAGTGAAATTTACAGAATACCAATTTTTTTTTAAAAAATGAAGGTGCAATCATGATCAATTTAAATTGGCACAACGCACCCATCTCTCCATTCCTGAGGCGGGATGGGGAGGGTGGCGCATGTCACCCCCCCGGAGTGGCTCAGACGTGTCTTACACCACATTTGCAACACCCTCAGGACAGGTAAGGACTTGTGCCAGGAGTAAGGACTTGTGCCAAGAATTAGGATTATGCTCTTAGTTATCTTCTATCAAACGTTATGCCCAAAAAACTAGAAAACAAATGCAAATGCATGGAGCCCTGGGGAAAGTTAAAATGAGCTGTATTGCACATTTACTCATGAGTAGGCAAATCTGCCTTTTCCGTTGGAAAGAGCTGAGTGGAATCCATCAACAGCGGAATAGCCCGATCAAATGAAGAAAGCCCCCCCAAAATACCCAAGAAGGAAATTCCTCGCTTTGTGCTGTCGAATGCATTGAGTGAAATCCAGCTATTCTGTTGTGTTTACTCACAAGTAGGCTAGCATGACTTGTCTGTTGTGGAAAGTGAGTTGTTTAAAGCTTACAAGCAGTATGGATGAGGTGTGCAATGCTTCCAGAATGGTCCTGATCCTGTGCTTATGAAGCTCAAAAGTGCTGCAGAAGTCAGCCTCCCTCATCTATGTTCACTGAAATGTACGTGCATAAAGCGGGTGCTATCCTGTGTTATATGAGATGTAGGGAGACCCTTGTTTAATGCAGCCCCTTGATTTTCTTGCATGAAACGTTGATGAAATCCTATCACAAGCCCCCTTCCATGAGTCCTAAAACGACATCTGTTTTTCTTTCCTTCCCTTTTCTTTCTTTTTTTCTCTTTTAGCATCTGGAGAAACAAAGAGAATCATATAGACAAATATGCTTAAGGGATGCTGTCTTATATATAATTTTTCTCTACTGCCAGATGTCTAACATATTACCACATGCTGGGATGTCAGTGATCCCACTGTGCTAAATGAAGCAGGAGCGATTCAGTCGAACTGGCCCATTTCCTTTTAATGGTCTCTGGTTGTTTGCAAGAGATAATTTTTATTGTATGCAGGAGCCGTCCCTCATCGCAGTGTTGTTGTTCTAGCAGCACTCTCTGGTTCAGTAAATGAGTCCCACATCTATGAGCCATTGGTCAAGTATAGATCTGAGTCCCAAATAGATGAGTCCCTGATCCAAGACCCATTGGTCAAGTATAGATCTGCATCCCAAATATATGAGTCCCAGATCCAAGACTCATTGGTCAAGTATAGATCTGTGTCCCAAATATATGAATCCCAGAACTAAGGCCCGTTGGTTAAGTATAGATCTGCGTCCCAAATATATGAGTCCCAGATCCAAAAGCCATTGGTCAAATATTTTCCAGTTCCTGAGTGCTGTGGGGAGGCCAGTACATGTACCAAGAGTGGCACAGAAATTTGCAACACCCCCCCAGGACCAGCACTGGAATTGTGCCAGCCTAACCAGGGGTTATGTTAGCACAATCAATGTCATTACTAGGATTGGTGTAACCCCGATCAACTTTATTTATTAACTTAGGACACAATCCTTAGAAATTTAGGCTGACCCAACTGTATATAGTTAGGCCTATATATAATTGAAAGGTCACTGACTGACTGACAGAGATACTCACTAGTGCCCAGCCAAAACCATTGAACCTATAAGCATGAAATTTGGGGAAGGTATTCCTTTTGAATGAAGGTATCCACTAAGAACTGGGATTTTTTGGAAATTCCAACCGGAAAGGGGTGAAAAGGAGCACAACACATTTTTGTCCTTATACTTTGGATAGTTAAGGAGTTTTTAATAGGAGAATAACTTTCATGTTTCTTCTAAATGGCTGCAGATGTATGTGTGTCCATCTGTCTGCCCATCTGTCTAGCTACAGTATTTATATACCGCTTTTCAACTAAAAAGTTCACAAAGCGGTTTACAAAGAAAATGAAAAAATAATAGTTGATTAATAGCTAATTAATAGATGCCCATCTGCCTGCTCACCTGTCTGTCTGTCCATCTGTCCGTCTGTCTGTGTTTCATTCTAAATGTGGAGCACACCTATTGAGGAAATACAGAAAAAAAGCAGGCCTCCGTCAGTCTTGAAAGACTATGGTATTGTGCTTGGCGCTGCATACGCTGCATGTGAAGCACGAAAACCTGGGTTGGATTGTTATGGAGGATAGGCTGTTCCCCAAGCAGCAAATCCCCCTCTCCACGCCACTGAATTAGTCCAATGGAAAGGCAGAGCCCATACGATTGGATCCAGCTGGCGTCGCAGAGCTGGGCTAAGGACAGGAGCTCACCCTGTCTTGTGGGGCCGACCCAGGTCTCGAACCCTGGCCTGCGTCTTAACCGCTCGCACCACCCACAGAAAACATACCCTACAATCCAGAGTAACTACGGGAGCACGTAAGAGACTTTACGTGCACCCGTAGTTACTGCACCACCTAGTGAAAACCTATGGGAAATTCATATTGCAATCCAGAGCAAATTGTTCTTACACCAGAGCAAGGACTCCCCGTAGTTACTCAGGATTGTGCCCATAGTCTATATATCAGTGGTGGGCTCCAGCAGGTTTGCACCTACTCTATAGAACCGGTTGTTAACGAGAGAGAGGACATATAAAGTTTAAAAATAGCCATTTAAAAGTGGCTGCCAGATGGACAGAGAACCGGTTCTTAATTTCTTTGAATCCCATCACTGCTATATATATATATAAAAGATAAAAGTCACTGACTCACTGACTCATCAATGCCCAGCCGAAACCGCTGGGTCTAAAAGTGTGAAATTTGGGCTGGGTGTTCCTTCCATGACGGAGGGAGTCACTAAGAACCAGTTTTTGGAAATTCCAACTGGAAGGGGGTGAAAAGGGGCGCAATGTGTTTTCCTCCCTATACTTTTCATTGAAGAATGGGTGACTGAGGGATGCTCTGCCCCAACCCCAGGCCCAGACCTAGAAGCATGAAATTCAGGGAGGGAGTTCCTTCTATCATGAACACCCACCAAGAACCCATGTGGAGAAATTTAACCTTTAAGGGGCTGAAAAGGGGTGCAACGTGTTTCTGTCCTATACTTAACACGGAAGACTGACTAACATCCAGCCAACTGGGGTTTCGGAGCTTGATGCTCGATGCAGTGGGGGGATGTTGTTTGGAGGGAGGGGTTGCACTGGGAAGGTTGCTGCACATGGGGAGGTTGCACTTGGGGAGATGATGTGCATGGGGGAGATGATGCGCATGGGGGATGTTGCACATGGAGGATAAACATGGGGAATGTTGCGCATGAGGGATGTTGCACATGGGGGGATGAACATGGGGAATGATGCACATGGGGGAATGATGTGCATGGGGCATTGGTACGCATGGCGGTTGGTGTGCCTGGGGGGATGGTGTGCATGGGGGGATGGCATATGGGGGAATTTTTCTCCCTCAACCTGGGTATGCTTTTTGCTAGTCATAATATAAAGGTGTGAGCTGGTATTTGAGAGGGAAATGGAAAAAAAGCTTAATTTGGATTGTGAAAGCAAATTAAACTCAAAATTTAGGTCATGAATTAGCATTTAAAGCAATAGGAAAAGCCCAGCTCTGTTCCAACTGATCTGTTACATGTCAATACTTTGTTATGAAATTCAGTGGACTCGAACAGGTAAAACATAATTGGATTACGGGAAGAATAGATAATGGCGAACAGATAAAGGGCACCCGAGCTCCGTTAATACCTTCCATTCCAAAACTTATGGAAAAACAATGGCAGCAAAACAAAGAGCTTTTGTTGCTGTCACAAAAATTCATTTGGCAAACTCCGAGGCTGCGGACCTTATGCTGCCGTTTCATTTTAGTTCTTCTCCTAACCTCTGCATGATTTATTTTTCTGGACGCCGCTAGGCTCATGCTATGCAAATGAAGACTAAAGGTCAAGCTACATATTCAGAGAAGTCACAGGGATGGTTCCATTTTGGAGTACATGGAAGGGATGTAGTGTAGTGTTGCTTTGCACTCACATCTCCATGCTCATTAAAAAAGAGTGTCACAGGATTCTTTTCCCTGAAATGCTTGCTTTCTATTTGCAGGGAGAAGGCTTCACAACATGGACTGGAGGCATTCAATGTGCATCTTCCCCAGGCTCAAATGGTATAGCCGTAGCATTTCTGTATTTGGTGATCTAACCAGATAACCCTAATCCCTGATTAAACCAGCACATGTTGCAGCACAAGTCCTGTGCTGGCCTGGGGATGTCGCAGAAGTGCCTTTACGGGGTGGAGCGCCACTTCTGGGTGGGGGGGGTGTTAGGCCAATGGACAGATAGGCACCGGCCTACCCACCTGACCACAGAAATGGGGAGACTGGTGAGTTGTGCTGGCCTAAATTCAATAGAATTGCACCTTGTATGTCTAGTCCTTGAATGTCTAATCCAGTGATTTTTTAACCAGTGTGCCATGGCACACTGGTGTGTTGCAGAGAATCCTCAAGTGTGCCACAGAAATTTGGGAAGGGACATTTATTAATAGGAAAATTTGGGGATTTGAACAGCTTGGTGTGCCTTGTCAACGGCAAAAACAACGGGTGGTGTGCCATGAGATGAAAAGGGTTCAAAATAACTGGTCTAGTACTTGATAGTCCTTCATATTCCAGACCGACCGACCGACCGACCGACCGATCGATCGATCGATCGATCGATCGATCTATCTATCTATCTATCTATCTATCTATCTATCTATCTATCTATCTATCTATCTATCTATCTATCTATCTATCTATCTACACACTGGAGAATCATTCTCAGAATCAGGGTGAGCTACACTTTCTTTGTCCAGCCAGCAGCAGGCTATGATCAGGGTCTTCCCCAAACCCTGTTCCAATATTCATGCCAAAATGGCAAAGGAGGGCACCTTGGGTTTCCTTCCTTAAGAAATCTATACCTTAAATAGAATAAATAATAAATGTAATTGATAAATATACATAGTCTGCAACTTTTAAAGATGGGATCTGAGTGTTCTGATTCTTCAGCGATTTCTTGCTGCAGAATTTACATTCCTTGAGTGCCAATTTTTCAGTCTGTCTGCCTTTTTTGTGAGCATCCCTATTTGTATGTATAAATGCATTTGATGGTGCAATCCTAACCAATTTAGGCCAGCATAACTCACCCACTCCCATTCCTGTGTTGTTATGGGGATGCCAGCGCATGCCTGTGCACTGGCCTAACTCATTAGGAGTGCCGCAGATATGGCACAGTGGTGACACCCCTTGCCAGCACGGGTCTCATACCTGGATTTATGGTGGCCTAAATGGGGATAAGGATTGCAGCCTAAAAGCACAATCCTAACCATGTCTACTCAAAAATAAGCCCAATCATATTCAATGGGTGTATTTAGGCAAGTGTATTTAGGATTGCAGCATTTTTTCCTTTCATTTCCAAAAAAAGTCAGGGATACAAAATAAAAATCTTAGTGCAGTTGTGTAGTGAGGATCTCTCTCTCTCTCCCCTCTGAGTCTGAAGTTATATTTAATGCAGTTATTTAAATAAAATATACGCCAGCGTTAATTCCACCCAGCTGTAACCACTGGTGAAGGCTCAAGGTCGGCAAGTGCTGTTTGCCTCCCAGGTGACAGACTCTTATATAATTACACGGAGACCCCCCAGAGTTCGTGATTGTTTTAAGACAAAGTGAACATTCCATCATGCAGGCAATTACCAGCTCCTCTCCTACAAATGTCTGGGCTGTGATCCCCATTGCATGCTGTCAGATTGAAATTATGGGATGCAGCATGGAAAGCAGCCTCTGGAATCTCAATGCAATGCTGGCCGCCCAGGGGAGGGAGTCACCTAACTCCCCTAGAAAAGGAGGAAATAATAGATCTTTACGCCTGTGCAGAGTCATTGTGCAAGCACAGGTTGAAAGGGAGAGAGATGGAGAGCAGGGCTGCAATCCTAAACACTCTTTCCTGGGAGTAGTCCCCATTGAAATCAATAGGATTTATTCTGAGTAGACATGCTTAGGCTTGTAAATCATGATTCAAAAGTATTGGGTACATTACAGGTGCCACTCCTTACAGTGTGGACATATGCCCTCTTTTTGGGTCTTTTTGCCCTCTTTTTGGGTCTGGGTGGGGGGTGTTGTTGGGGGGGGGGTTGTCGGGGCTGGTCTCTAGATGTCTTATGAATTTCGTTTTATGTCTATACAATGACAATAAATTATTATTATTGTTATTATTATTGTTATTATTGTTGTTGTTGTTGTTGTTATAATAATAATAATAATAATAATAATAATAATAATAATAATAATAAAATTATTATTATTATTATTATTTTCCAAGAAACGTCCTCTATTTTAGCTTTGTGTCCTGGGAAAAAATTACTACTCCTGGTGGCTTTTCCACTTTGAGAATTTTTATTTTATGTCTGCAGAGGAGTCTGGTAGCAAACAGAAGCAGGGAGCAGACCAGAGGGTACTGCATGGATATTGAATTGGTACCCCCAATTCATCCGGGCTCTGACCCCTGACTTTCTTTGCATCGTCTTCAATCATAGCCATCAAGGTATCATAAACTATTGGACATAATGGGAATTATTTGACATGCTTAGGATTGCACCGTCATAGAATCCAAGAGTTGGAAGGTGCCTAAAAGGTCATCTAGTCCAACCCTTTCTGGTAGCAGGAAATCCTCCTAGAGCAGTGGTGGTGAACCATGTTGGCAGTGTCAGTGCATGTGGTGCCCACTGTGCATGCCCAGAATTCCAGGCATGCACAGTGGGCCAGGAGATCCCAGGAGATGGGCCAGAGTTCTGGACATGTGCAGTACTCACCAGCATGCTCAAGATATAAACTCAAGGTACCAAGGTATCAAAAACTCAGACCCAGGTTGCAATCCAAACCCCACTTTTCTGGGAGTAAGTACTATGGGAGATAAATGGATGTACTTCTGAGTAGATATGCTTTGTCTACTCAGTTTGCCACTTTGAGTGTGCCAGTGCCTGCCGCTCATGTTCGGTACTCCAGGTATGTGCAGTGGGCCAGGAGCTCCGTGAGTGTGAATTGTGAAGTCCTACACAGGCATCCCCCAGGAGATGGATTCCTGCTGCTTCTGGATAGTAACACGAACCACGGATAGTAGCAAACCAGTGTGCCATGCCCCCCCCCCCCCGAGATGTTCCCCACAAATGTGCTGGGAACTGAATGCTTAAATCTGAATTGCTGTGAGTGGCCTTGTGATGGAGAGGGGCACTTGTAATACTCTCAGTACTTTTGAATATTGAGTTGCTGGGGAACACAGGCAAGCTTACCCTACAATCCAGAGTAACTAGTGGAAGACGTAAGAGGCATTTACTCTGGATTGCTCTATGCATTTCCCATAGGTTTCCCATAGGTGGCACTGTAACTATGTTGACGTAAAAGGTCCCGTAGTAACTCTGGATTGTAGCCAGAGTTTTTTTTTTTAAATTAAATGTCACAATTGATTTTCTTATGAGGAACCCCAATGAACTTCTCAGAACCACCCTGAATACAGTTTCAAAACCATAAGTGTCGCCGAACCTTGGCCAGTTTTCTGCACAGAGAGGATTGGGGAACAGATCCTGAAGGTGGTTATCCCTGCGAATGGCAGCATGGAAGTAGGAGCATCTCTAATTAAGCTGCCAGCTCCAGCTTCCATTACCTTAAGAACCTCTCTTGCTAATTTACGGAGTTGTTCACACTGATCAACCTTATGCATAATTGCTCTGCAGTCAATAACAAACGGGGAGTGCGGCCAGCGCGGTCCAAGGTTTGCGTGCAGATAAGCCAGCTGGCAAGCTTGAATTCCTCTCCAAATACCTGCTTACCCAAGAGGTTTTAAGGAACAGCTCGGAGAGAATGTCAGTTCCAGAATTAGAAGCCTCTTTTTTCAGCCTGCCAAATTGCTAATATTTCAAGCAAGCACATGGATGGAGACCGATATTTCTGCTCGGAGCTTTGTTTCCGCTCGATGTTTATCGCAGGTCGATGTGAAAAGCAGGCGCATGGAACATCCATCTCATCTGGCCAATCTGCTCCTTGATCATCTGGACTGACAACCGCAAGGAATCAGTGGAGATGGAAGGTGTTTTCAGTGGCTCTGAGCTCCAGAAGAACAATCTCTCTCCCTGACACCCAAGGCGACCATATGTGATTAGCAAAAAAGAGGACAAAATGTAGGACACCCAAGAAAATTATAGGACACAACAAAATAAAAGCAAAAAACATTCATATATCTTGCTGTCAGAAGTAATTTCCATTGAGTTCAACAGGACTTACTCCCAGGAGCATCTGTCGGAGATGCTCTAAGACAGTGATTTTCAACCAGTGTGCCGCAGCACACTGGTGTGCCATGTATGGTCCCTGAGTGTGCTGCGGGAATTCGGGGATTGACATTCATTAATAGGAAAATTAGAGGATTTGAACAGGCTTGTGTGTCTTATCAATGGTAAAAGTAACTGATGGTGTGTCTTGACAATTTCAATGCCTTGTGAAGTATGCCATGAGATGAAAAAGATTGAAAATCACTGCTCTAGGAGGCTTTCCTGCTATAGGCAGGGGGTTGGACTAGATGACCTACTGGGTCCCAACTCTATCCCACAAATCCAGAGTAACTGTGGGAGCATGTAAGAGACTTTATTTGCACTTGTGATTACTGTACTGCCTAGTGAAAACCTGTGGAAATTCATATTGGAATCCAGAGGAAGGGCGCAATCCAGAGTAACTACAGGGAGTCCTTGCTCTGACATAAGAACAATTTACTCTGGATTGTAATATGAATTTCCTATAGGTTTTCACTAGGTGGTGTCGTAACTACGTTGATGGAAATTTACATGCTCCTGTAGTTACTCTGGATTGTAGGGCTAGTTGTTCTTACACCAGAGCAAGGACTCCCCGTAGTTACTCTGGATTTTTCCCTATGATCCTGTGATTCTTGCTCTTAGGATTACAGCCTATTTAATCACTAACAGGTATCCCTTGTTATCTATTGGGGTTCCGTTCCAGAAAGTCATGTGGATAAAAAAATCAGTGGATAAAAAACAATGGAAAAGTAGTTTCGCCTACTCAGCTAGCAGTTGACTCTCTATAACTGAATATAACATAACAATAACAGTTGTTCCTTTTCCAAAAGGTGTCATAAGACAAATGCAGTTTGTTGGCACAGCTGCGGATTTTCTGTCGGGCTATTGAGGGTGGTTCAGCAATGAAGGTAGTGGCAATAAGTCAGCCAGATCTGGGTCATTTTGGTATCAGGGCCTATAAGTTTGGTTCTAGAGGTGACAGACAAGGACTACTAGATGAAGAATGAACCTCTCGGAAAATAAGAAGAGGAAACTCTCTTCTACTGAGCAGGATCTTTGATTGGATTCAGTCCGTATTGGGTGCCCTTCAGGGAGAAAGGTGGAATACAAATCAGCAGGCCTCCGTCAGTCTTGGAAGACTATGGTGTCGTGCTCAGCGTGAAAACCTGGGTTAGATTGATATGGAGGATAGGCTGTTACCCAAGCAGCAAATCCCCCTCTCCACGCCACTGAATTAGTCCAATGGAAAGGCAGGCCAATACGATTGGATCCAGCTGGCCTCGCAGAGCTGGGCTAAGGACAGGAGCTCACCCTGTCTTGTGGGGCCGACCTGGGTCTCGAACCCTGGCCTGCTGGTTAACAGGCACAGTGTCTTAGCCACTTGCGCCACCCAATAAATTAAATAAATGTTGTTTCCACTAACTAGCAGAGTTTTGGGCACATTGTGCACCATATCTATAGTTCTCAAAGTGGGGGTTGGGATCAGGATCCCTTGAGGTCAAGAATAGCTGGGCCTTGTGCCACAATTTGTGCCGACTCAACCAGAGGTTAGGATTGCACTGTGAAGCTGCTCTTAACGCCTGGTTAGGCTGGCACAAGTCCTATTCCTGAGGGTGTCACAAAAGTGCCATAACTGTACTATTCCTGGGGGGTGAGGCCAGTGCACAGATATGCGCCAGACTCTCCACCCCACCATGCAAACAGGGAGATGAGTGAGTGGTGCTGGCATAAATCGGTTCGGATGGTGCCCTCAGTTTATTATGCCATGTTAATTTACAGCCACAGGCATCGTATTGCGGAGTGGGGGGCCTCATTTGTTAAGGATAATGGGCATTTCAAATATGTACGGTTGCATAATCAATGGCAACATGCTCTTTCGACTTTACTTTGCCCATTAACTTGCGCTCAGCACGTCACTCTTTCATGCTTCCGATTGTGAGAGGTTCGCATTTATTGTCGTTTGAGCCTCATGCTATTAACAACCTCGATCTTCTAAGAGGCAGAAACCTATTAGATGAACGACGCTTGCCCCGGGTGCTACAATCGAGGATCAGAACAAACCATTTTAATACAGATATTGATAATTTTTCTACATTAGGCAAAGAGTGAAATATTTTTCATGACTGATCGCCAAAAAGGGTTCCACGCTTAATGTTCTGGTCCTAAATGCCCCGTGAATCACTGTTGCAGCTCCATTAGCCCCGGAATACGACAACTGCTGTGACTAGCAATTGTGATGTTTCCAAACTATTTATTCTGCTAAATTAAGTTATAATATCAAGTTCTGCATTAGAGCGACAGTCATAATTAATACACTGGCTTTTAGGGTATCTCTTATTCGCTTTTTTCTGCATCAAGCGGAATCCATTGATTACCTCTATTAAATCACTGAAATGGACCATAAATGGTGGAGAAAACAGAAGAAAGGTAAGTAGGAAATGGAAATATGTGTGTGTGTGTGTACCTGCACACACTGTGTATTTATTACACAAGCCAACACAATCTGCTGTCTTAAAAATTGGGATGAAAATTAAAATTACTGATCACCGAAATATTAAAATCACTTAAATAATCAATTAAAATATTTTATATATTAAAATTAATATTCTTAATAAAATTAAAATTACTGAAATAGACCATAAATAGTGGAGAAAACAAAAGAAAGGTAAGTAGGAAATTGAAGTGTGTGTATGTGTGTGTGTGTGTGCGTGCGCGCAAGTGTGGGTGTACCTGCATACATTTCATTCAATCATAGAATCATAGAACTGGAAGGGACCTAGTAGGTCATCTAGTCCACCCCCCTGCCTGCAGCAGGAAATCCTCCTCCGCTCTACATCTGCTCACCCTACATTTGTGTATTTATTACATAAACCAACACAATCTGCTATCTTAAAAATTGGGATTAAAATTAAAAAAATTACCCCTGTACTAATTTGTGTTCTGAATCCAAAAATGGCATCAGTTTTGCCCAGTTGGGTCTAGTTCTGGGGATAGGACCTGTTCATGATTGATTCCTTGATCACCTTGTATGCTGATCCAAGCAGCTTCCTCATGAGAAAATGATAGAGTCAGCATCCTTCCCGGTGCTGTGGGTGGCGCAAGTGGTTAAGGGTGCAATCCAGAGTAACTATGGGGAGTCCTTGCTCCGGTGTAAGAACAAGTTACTCTGGATTGCAATATGAATTTCCCATAGGTTTTCAGTAGGTGGTGCAGTAACTATGGGTGCACATAATGTCTCTTACGTGCTCCCGTAGTTACTCTGGATTGTAGGGTAAGTCACTGTGCCTGTTAACTAGCAGGCCAGGGTTCGGGACCCGGGTCGGCCCCACAAGACAGGGTGAGCTCCTGTCCTCAGCCCATTTCTGCGACACCAGCTGGATCCAATCGTATTGGCTCTGCCTTTCCATTAGACTATTTCAGTGGTGTGGAGAGGGGGATTTGCTGCTTGGGTAATAGCCTATCCTCCATAACAATCTACCCAGGCCATCGTGTTTCAAATGCAGCGCATGCAGTGCTGAGCACGATACCATAGTCTTTCAAGATTGACGGGTGCCTGCAGCATATCAGCGTATAAGAAGGATATAGTGTATCCCCAAAAGTAAAGCCAATTGGACAAAGTTGATGCTGTTTTAGGAGTGGGTAACCCCCAAAGAAGATAAATCTTTTCTATAAATCTATTCACACATCCTTGGCAACATTTCTGTAGGCCTGTGTTATTTGTGGCAAAATGTGTAGTGATGGTGTGCCACTCGTGTGCCACAGATGGCCTGCGGGGATGTGCCGTGTCAATGTTCAAAAATGTATGGTGTGCCTTGATGATTTGAGCAGCTTGTCAGTGTGCCACGAGATGAAAGAGGTTGGAAATCAATTTTCTAGGGATTGGGGGGACTCTGTTTGGCTGTGCTCTCCAGCAGATGTAACGATTTTGACCTTGTTCTCTCTGAAAAATCTATATTTAACATCCTTAATGTAGATCAAGAACTGTAGGACAAGCACCTTCTCATATCCATCAGCAAAAATAAATAAATTAGACTGAGCATGATTTATAGGCAGTAATGGCATTGCTTATATTTTAAAATACGTTTTTAAAACACTGTGGCCATAAACATTTTTAAGGGGTTCCCTATTAACTTTTGGTAATAGAGATGGCTCCACTGCAATAGATTTCTTTGACAGCTCCGGCTAGATTTATCAGGATGGGGAAAATTGCTCTTGTGAATAGAAGTAATATAGACAATACTATTACTGTAGCAAAGGGCAATATTAATTCATATTCTGCACCCCCCCTCTCAGTCTCAACCCTTCGGAAAAGGATAATAGTTGGGAGAATTTTTTTCAGCGCCGTCTTAAATACTTTGCCTGGATTTGCTGACATAGCAAGAAACTTGGGGGGCAATCCTAAGTGATTTAGGACAGCACACCTTACCTGCTCCCCATTCCTGTGGTGGTGGTGGTGTGGGTAGGCTGGAGCATGTTTGTATACTGCCGCCCCCCGATGCCATACCCTACAATACAGAATAACTTTGGGAAGACGTAAGAGGCGCTTACTCTGGATTGTTCTATGCATTTCCCATAGGTTTCCCATACGTGGCACCATAACTACGTCAGTCTAAAAGATCCCGTAGTTACTCTGGATTGTCAGTCTAAAAGATCCCGTAGTTACTCATACCCCCAAATCCAGAGTAACTACGGGAGCATGTAAGAGACTTTATGTGCATGATTGTACCACATAGTGAAAACCTATGGGAAATTCATATTGGAATCAAGAGTAAGTTGTTCTTACACAAGAGCAAGGACTCCCTGTTGTTACTGTGGATTTTGCCCTTAGTCAGTGTAAAAGTTCCGGTAGTTACTCTGGATTGTAGTCTTAGAGCACTTTTTGCAGCACCCCTGGACCAGCATGAGACTTGTGCCAAGACTTAGGCTTGCCTAACTAGGGGCAGCCTTGGAGGGCACTTGCAGGGGACTCTCAGAGGGTGCCCTACATTTGGAGATCTCTTTGGCAGTAGAATTGGCAAACTCCAGGATTAGAAATTATTGTCCAAATAGTGAAGACAACAGACTTCCCCTGTTTTTTCCCCTCTGGCGGTTGGTTTTTTGGAGGTCAACACTTCTAATCATGACAGTTTTCATAATTTAGAGTCAGTGGTAGACCTATAAGAACATAAGAAAAGTCTCCATTGGATCAGGCCAAAGATCCTTCTAGTCCAGCTTTCTGTTATCACACAGTGGACCACCAGGTGCTTCAGGGAGCAGATACGACACCTGCATCTAGGTGTCCTCCCCTCCACCAGGCATTCAGAGCTTGTCCATATCAACACACATGGCTTGTGACCT
Organism: Cryptoblepharus egeriae; assembly: GCA_030015325.1. Lineage (NCBI taxonomy): Eukaryota > Metazoa > Chordata > Lepidosauria > Squamata > Scincidae > Cryptoblepharus > Cryptoblepharus egeriae. The sequence continues at coordinate 4,170,530 of JAREYC010000016.1, forward strand.
GTGATGGCCCTTTCCTCTGGAACTTTGTCCAATCCCTTTTTAAAGGCACTGAATTTAGATGTCATCATGTCCTGTGGCAGGGAGTTCCACAGATCCACTACATGCTGGATAAGCAAAGGACATTCTGTGTAGGTGTCAAAGTTCCAAAACATAAATCAGATGTCCATAACTTGAGGAGTGTAAGTGTTACTAATCGGTTCAGCTGGACCATTCCGAGCCATACTTTCTCAAAGTAGCTCTATCTACTTTCTCTATACCACATATACTTTCACAAACGTCTTTGGAAGCCATTTTCGACCCTTATCAATGACAAATTGGTGAGTTGTGAAAGGTCCACCTGGAACACAGAGTCTGGATGACAGTGATTGAAAATCACCAGAAAAAAACTTTTCTGGGTTCAGAGGCTCTGTTTCGAGGGGTGTCCTCAAAACTTCAGGGTTCCTGGACCTTTAACAATTGCTCAAAGAAGGGAATTTCATCACGTGCAACTTCTCCTCTCACAGATCACAAGCTGTACCTAAAATTTCCTCTTCTACATACTTGTTAATTTTCCTGTTCTACTTACTGGCTAAAGGTCCAGGTCTATAGGTCTACGTTTTAGGGTCCCTATAACTAATAGGGGCCCTGAAATTAAATGTTTAGACACCCCTGCCCTAGAAACAGTTCCTAAAGGTTAACATTTGGACACCCCTCTTCTAGGTTAACTGCTGCCTTCTGCCAGAAAAGCCAAATAGTTCATAACTTTAATATACCCTACAATCCAGAGTATCTACAGGAGCACGTAAGAAACATTACATGCACCCATCTAGTGAAAACCTATGGGAAATTCATATTGGAATCCAGGGTAAGTTGTTCTTACACCAGAGCAAGGACTCCCCGTAGTTACTCTGGATTGCGCCCTTAGAGAACTTAAAAGCTGGAAGTGACATCAAGAAAATCATTTAAAAAATGGCTGCAGTAATGTGTGCTTAATTTGTCCCCATTACTTTTTTTCCTTAGAGATGAAATGACTTGCCTTCTGAAGAAGGAATCCTATTAAGAATACTTTAGCAAAGAGCCAAACAATTTCCTTGCGGGGTGGGAAATCTGATGACAATGAACATTACCTTTTGTCTGGTTTTAAGTGTCTCTGCCGTCCCGCTGGGTCAACCAAGAGCTGTCCCAGGAAGGCGTCCCACAAATGAGCCACTTTGGGAACCTTAAAAGGACTGGGGTACACCTTCCCTTTTCTACAACGAAATGGAAAATATTGATGGTGCCAAAGAGCTTGCCAGCCAAGTTATTGTTTTGAAATGCCTCTTATTTCACTTTAAATTTTAATAAGCTGAATTATCTGTGCCAGCACTCACCACCTAGGAGTCAAGTTTGGTTACCTGCGAGTAAACACAACTATGCTGCTCCATTTCAGCTTCCATAAAGCTGCATACATTTTTCTTGTCAGTTTGGGGGTAAGGTTGCCATTTTGGTAGGTATGCCTGATGGTTCTTGCTGCTACTTGGTGATGTCTGGTTCTTATAGGGATGCATGGTGCCTGGTAGTGCCCAGCACCCAGCGTCTGGTGCCCTGTGCCTTGTGCTTGGAAAGTATGCCTGGTACCCAGTGGTTCCTGTTGGTGCTTGGGAGGGATGCTCAATACCCAGTGATGGCTTGTGGTGCCCAGGGTTGTCTGGTGTCCACTGTACAGTGGTGCCCAGTAAGGAATGCCTGACAGCACACTGCTCACCTGCTGGTGCCATCTGCCCACTGGTGTCTACTGCCCACAGTGCCCAGTGTTGTCTTTTGCCTGGTGTTGCCTGGTGTTGCCTGCTGCCCAGTGGTGCCCAGTGGTGCCAGGTGGTGCCTAGTAAGGATGCCTGGAGGTGGTTGGTGGTGCCCACAGCCTGCAGGTGTCTGGTGCCTGGTGTTTCCCACTGCCTGATGGTGCCTGGTGATGCCTGTAGGGATTTCAAGTGTGGATGCTCTCTAGGGATGCCCACTAGTGTCTGTTGTGTCCAGTGCCCGCTGGTGCCTGCTGTCTGGTATTGCCTGCTGGTACCTACTGTCCACTGCACAGTGTTGCCTGGTGGTGCCTGCTGCACAATGGTGACTGTAGAGATGTCCAATGCCTGCCGGTGCCTACTGTACTCAGCCCTGCCCCTGGTACCCTCAGGAGATCAGATGGTGCCCAGCAGTGCCTAATGCCTATCCAGTGCCTGCCTAGCAGTGCTCAGTGCCTAGCATTGCCTAGCCGTGGTTGGGTAACCCAACATTCTTGAAATTTTACTCCCACATCGGCAGATAAATTTCACTAGTACGTAGTAAATTATATGCAATAGTTTGAAATTTAATAATCACTCGGTTATGGCAGGAGTCAGGGAACTTTTTTACCTTTTACCCCAAAATATATTTATATACGCCAACGTTACCCCTTGATTTGAAAGGAAGGAAATCATATATTATGGTATATGGCCACACTCTGCAAAATGGACTTTTTCTGAATCCTATAGTTGTGATCAACAGAAGTGGCATCCAAAGCAAAGGTTTTTCTTTCTTTAATGGCCACCTGGCTGTTTCTATCCACCGACCGATTTTGCCTCTACTGTTTATCTGCCAAATAATAATTTCAGGCACTTTTGTTCTCATCTGTCTGGTTTCAGATTTGCCCAGAGCTGTAAATAAAATGATATCTTTCCAATTCTCCTACACACTCTGGATTTTTTAAAAATATCTTTTTGTATAAGACGTGTCTCCCTTGACGCTCGTCTCTTATCAACCATTTTATAAGCATGTTGTTTGTCACAAAGCGCTTTGAAAATCAGTGGGGATGTACCTGTTGATAAAGGAATCTTCTGCTCTCTTTCTCTTCCTCTGTGTTTCCCCCCCCTTTTTAATTATAGATCTGTTGGTAAATTTCCATTTATCTCCAAGTTTCAGAACATCTCTGCTAGTCCAAGCTTTCACCTTTGATTAATTCTCTTCTCCCTAAATGTCAGTTTGAATGTTAGAAAGCACAAGTCATGGAAATCAAGGGGTGGCTGAAAGTTCTCAGGGGATGCGGGTTTTGGAGGAGGAAACTGGGGCTGAATCTAGTTTATTTTATTTTTTTGCCCAAGGTCTATGGGTGGCGCAAGTGGTTAAGACACTGTGCCTGTTAACCTGCAGGCCAGGGTCCGAGATCCAGGTCGGTCCCCACAAGATAAGGTGAGCTCCTGTCCTTAGCCCAGCTCTGCGACCTGTTGTTGGATCTGCTGTTCCATTGGACTATTTCAGTGGCATGGAGAGGGGGGATTTGCTGCTTGGGTAACAACCTATCCTCCATATTAATCTACCCAGGCCTTTGTGCTCTGCATGCAGCGTCAAGCACTATACCATAGTCTTTCAAGACTGATGGAAGCCAATACAATTTTTTGCCAGCTCTCCCTTTTTGCCACTGCATCAAGTTTTTAGGTATTTGCAATACCCTCCCATGTTCCATGGGAAATAATTGGGGAATAATTTGGGAAAAATTGATATCTGGCAGTGGGCAACTGGCAATATGGCCATCAGCAATTGAGGTTGGGGCTATGGCTGCAATCCTATACTCACTTTCCTGGGAAAGCTCCATTCAACTTAATAGGAGTTACTTCCGAGTAGACATGCTTAGGTTTGCACCCTATGACACTTTAGGGTTAGGCTGAGTTAGGGTTGCCATATGTTCCCAAAACAAGGACAATCCAGATTTTGGAGGATTATGTTCACATACTGGCAAATGGGGCAGTGGATCCTGTCCTGATTTTGTGGAAGAGAATTATGGCAACCCTAGTCGGAGAGGGTGCAAAGTACTACGTTTTGCAGGCAGCCTCATCACAACATGCAGGAAGCCATTATGGGGGTGTAAGCAAATAGGCAAATGCCAGTGACGGAGTTATTGCAAATCCGCACTGACCTGTGATGGTGGATTGGGCCCAGGAAGAGAGACAGCATGGGCTTCTCCATCACCCACTGGAGGCTTGCATGGAAGGAATAACTTAGTAATAATGCACTATGGTATGTGGCAGTGGCACATCCCATTAAAACAGTGATTTTCAACCAGTGTGCTGTGGCATACTGGTGTGCCACGGGAATTTGGAAACTGACATTCATTAATAGGAAAATTGGGGGTTTTGAGCAGTCCAATGTGCCTTGTCAATGGTAAAAGCAATTGATGGTGTGCCTTGACATTTTCAGTGCCTTGTTAAGTGTGCCATGAGCTGAAGACAGTTGAAAATCACTGCTTTATAGGATCAGGGACATTTCTTCTCAGAGTGATGGGTTGTGACGCATGGGATCTCTGGTGCTTCATTGACTGGTGAACACCACCACCTGGTGTTCTTATGGACATATGTATATAGACACATATGCATACACTGACAATGGCCTTTGGGCTCTGAGCACTGGTGTCTGTGTGTTTATATGTGTGTGTGTTTGTATATGTGTACACACACACACACACACACATAGATTTGTATATATTTGTGTGTGTGTGTGTGTGTGTATACATATATACTAGCGAAAAGTGTACCCACGTTGCAGGAGTAAAATTCTCCCGTATGTCATCCCCCCATATGCATCAACCCCCCATGTGCATCAGCCCCCCATGTGCATCAGCCCCCCATGTGCATCAACTCCCCATGCACATCAACCCCTCATACGCAACTTCCCCCATGCGCAACCTCCCCCCATGCTCAACTTACCCCATGCACATCAACCCCCATGAGCAACTTCCCCCATGCGCAACCTCCCCCCATGCGCATCAACCCCCCATGCGCATCAAGCCCCCATGTGCAACTTCCCCCATGCGCAACTTCCCCCCATGTGCAACTTCCCCCATGCACATCAACCCCCCATGTGCAGCATCCTCTACAGTGCAATCTATTCCTCCTAACAACATCCCCCAGTGCAGCAGGGTCTGAGCACCAAATTGGCTTGAGTTTGGTCAGTCTCCCATGTGACGTATAGGACAAAAACATGTTGCCCCCTTTTAGCCCCTGAAGGGTTAAATTTCTGCAGATGGTTCTTGGTGGGTGTTCAGGTGACAGAAGGAACTCCCAGAATTCCATGCTTCAGGCCCAGCAGTTGGGGCGGAATGTGGATGAGTCAGCAATTCTCAATGCAAAGTATAGGGAGGAAAACGCGTTGCGCCCCTTTTCACCCCCTTCCGGTTGGAATTTCCGAAAACCAGTTCTTAGTGCACTCCTCAGTCACGGAAGGAACACCCACCCCAAATTTCACACTTCTAGGCCCAGCAGTTTTGGCAGGGCGGTGATGAGTCAGTCAGTGAGTGACTTTTCTCTTTTATATATATTGATGATATACACACACACATATTCCAGGTTCTCTTTTTTTTTATCGTCCATCTCCCAAGACCAAGGGCTGTGGCGCAAGTGGTTAAGATACTGTGCCTGTTAACCAGCTGGCCAGGATTCGAGACCCAGGTCGGCCTCACAAGACAGGGTGAGCTCCTGACCTTAGCCCAGCTCTACGATGCCAGCTGGATCCAATCGTATTGGCTCTGCCTTTCCATTGGACTAATTCAGTGGCATGGAGAGGGGGGATCTGATGCTTGGGTAACAGCCTATCCTCCATAACAATCCAACCCAGGCTTTCGTGCTTTGCATGCAGCGTATGCAGCGCTGAGCATGATACCATAGTCTTCCAAGACTGATGGAGGCCTGCATTGACTGCACCTGGCAAGGAAGCACTTTTAGATATCATACTTGTTATGTGATAAGCAGGTCACAACGCCAATAGTTAGTTTCTTAGGAGTTTGCATTGAAGTTGGAATGTATTGTATTCGCCTCACTTTGGGCTCCATGCAAGTGTAATAAGTCTAGCATAGTTAACGGCACATGTAATGCCATAATTAAAATCAAGGTATCAACCTTAAAAAAATTAATTTAAAACAATTTCGCTGTTATTATGATACACTGATTAAACACAATACAAATCTCATTTAGACTGCCTTTTATTCAGTATCAACGTCAGGCTGTAATTGACTTGTGTTTGATCTATGCTCTCTCAAAATTAAAAAGAACAAAGAAAATCAGATAAAAAGTAAATAGCGCTAGGAAATATATAGTTCTACCATCTTCTTTGAAATGCAAATGCCTTTAAAAATACAGTTGAATATTCTTGAGCAGCATTTAAAAAAAATATTATTAATGCAACGGCCTCGGAAAAGTGAATTCATTAAGAACAACCTTGGTGTTGGATATTATGAAGCTTTTGAACAAAACAAGGTGGCATCAAAGTCCCACCTTCAAGGGTTGATCTAGTAGTACATGGGGTTCCCATGGGGTTCCCCAGGGGTTCTGTGAACCACAGAATCCTAACAAAAATCTAGCTGCCCTATACATATGTATATGTATATGATTGTAACCGCAAATGGGAAGCCACAGCAGGTGGCCCAGTCGGTCAAAGGAAATGCTAATAGATAATAGGGAAACTGACATACCCTAATCCAGTGGTTCTCAATCTTCCTAACACCGTGACCCCTTTATAAGTTCCTCATGTTGTGGGGACCCCAACCATAAAATTATTTTTGTTGCTACTTTATAACTGTAATTTTGCTATTGTTATGAATCGTCATGTAAATATCTGATATGCAGGATGTATTTTCATTGTTACAAATGAAATGTGTGTCCTATGCACACATTGAACACAGTGGGATTTATTTCAGAGTAGGCGTGCATAGGATTGGGCCCTGAGGCTGCAATCCTATCCACATTTACATGGGAGTAAAGGCCCCCTGACTATAATGGGATTAATTTCAGAGTAGGCATGCATAGGATTGGGCCCTGAGGCTGTCAGTCAGCTCCAGTGTGCGCGCAGCTATAGCCGGAGCTCTGGCAAGCCTGACCTGGCCCCTTGCACCAGAGTCTTTAGGCGACCCCCAGGAAAGCTCTAGGTGACCCCCAAAGGGGTCCCGACCCCCACTTTGAGAAACGCTGCCCTAATCTTTCCTGTCTGTTTTGCAAACTACCAAAAATTGGGCATGTGTGCAACATCCCTGAGCCTTTGCAAGGGACTTGCGCTAACAAGCACTCTGGATTGCACTCACAGACATCAATGTTGCATTGTGTGACAAAGTCCTTCCTTTACCTGTGGGTGCAATCCAAACCAATTAAGGCCAACCCATCAGAGTGATGGGTTGTGACGCATGGGATCTCTGGTGCTTCATTGACTGGTGAACAACTCATCTGTTTCTCCATTCCCCTGCTGGTGTGGGAGACCAACACATGTTTGTGCACTGGTCTAATCCCTAAAGGAGTGGTACAGAAGTCTGTGACACCCACAGGCCGGTATGGGACTTGTGCCAGCTTAACCAGGGGTTCGGATTGCGCTATGAATCATCTTCCCATCACTTTCATTGGATGACCCAACCAGATTATGTGAAGAACCCACTGAGAAGCAAGGGGTTGAATTACACAGACAAGAGAACTTGTAAGTCTAGATTTTATGGGTCTTCAGCAGATTCTTATGTTCTTCCATAAGTGCATCACCATCTCCCCAAATAAATGAAACATTCTTATTTGTTTTTATCCATAAGAAGATGGGATGGATGCCAGGGTGACCATATGACCGGATTTTTCCAGATTTGTCCATTTTTATAGCCACCTGTCCTGTTGTCCTCCAAAAGGTCTTCATTACCTTTTCGTTTCATTTTGTAATTTTGCAATGGTGTGCAGTACCCCATCATGTCATAAGTCATTGGATTCATATTGAAGAGCAGAATCCAAAGCAAACAATCAGTTTTGAAATATCTCCTTCCTATCAAAAGTTATGGCCAAAAAACTAAAAATCAAAAATACGCATTGAGCGCTATGGGAAAGTGAAAGTGCCCACTATCATGGCTTTACTCATGAGTAGGCAAATGTGCCATTGTCCATAAGAAAGGCCAGGCTGAGGGGAATCCAAGACCTTGTCCTCCTTTTTAGGTTCAGGCATCTGGTCACCTTGGGACGGATGGACGGATAGATGGACGGATGCATGGATGGATGCATGGATTAAATCAGTGTTTCTCAAAGTGGGGGTCGGGACCCATTTTGGGGTCGCCTAGAGCTTTCTTGGGGGTCACCTAAAGATCCCTAGTGCAGGTGGCCAGGTCAGGCTTGCCAGACCTCCGGCTGTAGCTGTGCGCGCACTGGGGCTGACTGACAGCCTCAGGGCCCAATCCTATGCATGCCTACTCTGAAATAAATCCCATTATAGTCAGGGGGGCCTTTACTCCCATGTAAATGTGGATAGGATTGCAGCCTCAGGGCCCAATCCTATGCATGCCTACTCTGAAATAAATCCCATTGTGTTCAATGTTTGCACAGAACACACATTTCATTTGTAACAATGAAAATACATCCTGCATATTGGATATTTACATTATGATTCATAACAGTAATAAAATTACAGTTATAAAGTGGCAACAAAAATAATTTTATGGTTGGGGGTCCCCACAACATGAGGAACTTATAAAGGGGTCACAGCGTTAGGAAGATTGAGAACCACTGGATTAAATGAACTAATGTGATTAAATAACTGAATTTTTTTTAAACAGGTAAGAATACTCTCTCCAGAGGCATGCCTAGCATGTGGCAGATGGGGACCCTGCCTTGGGTGCCACTTGAAGGGTGGCACCATGCAGCAGCTGCCCATCTGATTCTCAAGCCGTGACACATTTCTGAGCATCAACCATGAGTCAACCTCTCTCTCTCTCTCTGCACATTTGTTATCCTCAAGCTGACTTTAACAACATCACAAAATTCTTTCTTTTCTGTCCGGGGAGTTGAAAATTTTTATCTTCACCCTTGAAGTTGACCGACCCTTTATTGGTTATTCAAGCATCAAGTGAAATTCTTACCTTCCCAACTACCAAGCATTGGACTTTTACCTGGGGGAACTTCCCTCTGGACGGCAGAGATTGTGAGCACAATCCTAATCATGTCTACTCAAAAGTAAGCCCCATTGTGCTCAGTGGGTCTTACTCCCAGGAAAGTGTCTTTAGGATTGCAGCATAAGTCATCCTAACATGAAAGTTGTCTCCATGTAACACAAAAAGCTGAAATATAAGTCACAGGGCTAAGTCTGTGGCAAGTTGTTTTAGTACAATATACAGTAATAGTATTTTAACCTGGGAAGGGGGAGTTGTAGATTCCTTTGCTCAGTGCAAAGTTCACCATTGCAACCCCCTCACTCTTTAATCAGAATGAAATACATTTAGGGCACAATCCAGAGTAATTATAGGGAGTCCTTGCTCTGGTGTAAGAATAATTTGCTCTGGATTGCAATATGAATTTCCCATAGGTTTTCACTAGGTGGTGCAGTAACTACGGGTACATGTAATGTGTCCTATGTGCTCCCATAGTTACTCTGGATTGTAGGGTTAATCAGAATAAAATACATTTAGGGCGCAATCCAGAGTAACTACTGGGAGTCCTTGCTCCGGTGTAATAACAATTTGCTCAGGATTGCAATATGAATTTCCCATACGTTTTCACTAGGTGGTGCAGTAACTATGGATGCACGTAATGTTTCTTGCGTGCTCCCGTAGTTACTCTGGATTGTAGGGTTAATCGGAATGAAATACACTTTCTTCTACATTAAAAACCAACATTTTTTAACCAATTCCCTTTTCTCTTCCAAATAATGAGGTCTCTGAGGTCCACGTTCCAATTTATCCCATATTACTTCTTACAACATAATCCTAACCATGTCTACTCAGAAGTAAGCCCCATTGTGTTCAGTGGGTCTTGATACCAGAAAAAAGTGTGTTTAGGATTGCTGTGCTAATCTATAAGGCTATGGCTGCGATCCTAAAGATACTTTCCTAAGAGTAAGACACATTCAACACAATGGGGATTACTTTCAAGTAGACATGGTCAGGATTGTGCTCTACAGCTCTACCAAGAGGGCTGTGAGATGTTGTGTCTTTACCTTGAGAAGGAGAAATTCATGATGGTCCTGAGTGGTCTAAAAAAATCTATAAATGGACAATCATTGGGTTTTCTGGGAAACTATAAATTATGAAATAGGCAGCTGCAGAAAATAGGATTTTTGACATAATATTCAGCAGCAGGAGTGATATGTCAATGATGAATTTTCAAGGAAGTCGAATTATTCATCAGCTATTTGGCTGGGTGTTCAGGAAAATATAGGTTTATTAAAACCAACACAGACACTTTTCCTTCCTGCCCTCACATATATAGACGAGTAACAGTAAAAGTATTGTTAGCATGCAGTCGCTGCAAACAGCCTGAAGCAACTGGCTGGTCAGTATCGGTTCTGGATTATTATTTATTTTTTATTAAGTTATCATTGAAAGTTGTGTAGTGGAAACTTTTCAAAGATGTAAGGATGGGTTGTGGATAAATTCATAATTCACACAGCTTTCCACGACACGTCGCATCCTTCTGGGGGATACTTTCTGATTCAGCACAGGGCATCATCCTAACCAATTTTCCAACAGTGGCATACCCTACAATCCAAAGCAGCTACACCAGTACATGCGTCAATGCAAGTTATATTTACATTGACGCAGTTAAGGCGCCATGTAGTGGAAACCTATTGGAAATTTGTAGAGCAATCCACAGTAAATTTTACGTGTGTCAATGCAAGAACTGCAGTAATTACTCTGGATTGAGCCCATAGTTAACAGTACTGCCTGTGTGGGTGAGTGTGTGTGTGTGTGTGTATGAGTGTGTAAGGGGAAGCACACCTCTTTGCATGCAACCCCCATTTATATAGCCCCTATTCAGATAGAGGAAAGCCTTGGATTCTCAGTGTTATGATGCCTATCGTTCCAATGCCCTCGTTCTTAATAATTTCGAGTGTCTTTTGCCTGTGATGTTCACAAATGCCGCCATTTCAGATCTCCGTGGGTTATAATGACATGGCCCTGCCTATCATGCTCAGCTTGTCCTTTAGTGGGATATTGAAATCATGATTTCAAACCCTATAATTTTCTGTAAGCATCAGCGATCCATACTCTATTGGGGAAAAATAGAGGCTCTTGTTGCTGCTTCAAAGTAGGTGAGGCACCCATTGGAATACAGATATTAAAATGAATCAGCCATGTTCTCTCTCTCTCTCTCTCTCCCCCAGCTCGACACCAGTTCAAGTACTACCAGTGGTACAAGTTGGACTGGTTGAGATACTCTGATCAAGATGATTTTAACTTCCCTGAAAACTGGAACTTAATTCTGACTGCAATCATGTTTTAGTGAATGGGGAGAAGATATGGGGAGAAGAGTGGGGAGATGGAGAAAATCAAACTACAATCTAATAACAGCCTAAATATCGGAATAATTTAGAGGGAATAATCTAGCTTTTGAGTTTTAAAAATCTATTTTCAGCTAGATGGCATTTCTGATTCCACACATCAGTCTCTGGTTGTTCACATAAAACCTTCGCTCTGAGTTCAGCACCGATGGTGTTGTTTAATCTAAGTTATTTCTAATGCAAATTTGTTCCCCTGCATTATGTTTGCAAAATAGGAGACTGTAAGCCGCAGATGACCCGCATGTGCCACTTATATGCGCTTCCATTAGAATTGTCTCAAAAGTCAAATAAATCCACCTGTTTTCATCTTTCTGCAGGAAATGGAGGATTAACAGCTCTAAACTTTTCATTGTGTTGCCTGATCTTTTCAGGTGTTTTCAACTTTTAAGTACGTACTATAATCAGTTGCAGTACTTTAAAAATATTTTAAAAATATTTAATAGAATATAAAATATAAAATCATATATAAACTAAAATATAAATATAAAGTAAAATACATATAGAAAATATAGAAAATAGAAAAAATAGAATATATATATATATAAAAGAAATATTTTCTGTATAGAAAATATAAAAGTAAATGGACAGTAAGTGGTGTCCGGTAAGGATGCCTGGTGTTCAGTAGGGATATCCAGTGATCACTCCCCACTAGAACGAAGTGGTGCCCACTACAACCCAGTGGAGCCTGCTGCTGGATGGTGCCTACTAGAACGAAGTGGTGCTCATTACCACCCAGTGGAGCCTGCTGCTGGATGGTGCCCAGTGGTGACAACTGCTAGGTAGTGCCTGCTGCCCACCACACAGTGGTGCCTGCTGTCTACTAGGTATGCCCAGTGGCTCTGGGTACCCACTGCAAAGTGATGCTCAGGAGTGGCCTCTGCCCAGTGGTGCCTGATAAGGATGCCTGGTGCTCTGTAGGTATGTCCAGTGTCCACTTCCCACTGGTGCCATAACAATCCAACCCAGGTTTTCGTGCTTTGCATGCAGCGTATGCAGCGCCGGGCACGATACCATAGTCTTTCAAGACTGACAGAGGCCTGCTTATATACCCAATATTAAGTAGTGCGCTGGTGTGTTCTGGTCAGGATTTCATGCTGTGGTTAATATGATGTGATGCCACTTTGTAATGACACAAAGGTTGTGGGAAAACCACAGCCTTATCTGTACCAGAGGGAAGAAGGGTATGTGCCAGGTCAGGTAAGATTGGTGCGGTGGCAGTAGTGGGTTGGAGAAAACGTTAATGGGTTTAGCAGAGGGCAGATTGTCTTGGGGGCTGGTTCAAAGTCATTAGTGCATACCGTATCTTCCCTACCTGGGCCCAATCCACCATCACAGGTCAGCATGGACTTGCAACAATTCTGTCACTGGCATTTGCCTTTATTTTGCTTCCACCCCCATAATGGCTCCATACATGTTGTGGTGAGGCTACCTGCAAAACATTGTACTTTGCACCCTCTCTGACTAGGGCTGCCACAACAGGACCCTCTGTCCCATTTGCCAGTATGTGAACACAATCCTCCCAAATTGTGTCCCTAAAAACAGGACTGTCCCTGTTTTTAGGACATATGGCAACAATATCCCCAACACAAATCCACCCGCTCTTGTGGAATCCAACAATACGGTGGGAGATCTAAAACCCTCCATGGATGACTGGCTGGTAAATCTTGGGATTGCTCAGTTTGGCAGGCTGAGTCTATCAGGAGTGTCCTCTCTGATCAGTTCTGACATCTTGTTTTAGTGACGCTCCATGACAGCCCCCAAATTACTCTCCCGGCAGCGTCCTCGGCCAATTTCCTGCCGCATGACGGCCTCTTCTCAAGATGTCAGAAAGTCGGTGAAGACAAACTTTAGAGAGGCTTCTCCGTTTCCCTTGTAGGCAGGTGGAATTGTCTGCAAAAGGTAGTAATAATCCCCAATAACAAGAACTGTTTGCTCTCTTATTAGTCAGAGAGGGAATTGTGCAAGGATTAGTTCTTGTCTGTTAGTCTGGCCAACTGTCAATCAATCAATCAATCAATCAGTCATTCAGTCAGTCAGACTGTCTGTCTACTCTTAATGTTTACACACACACACACACACACACACACAGAGAGAGAGAGAGAGAGAGAGAGAGAGAGAGAGAGAGAGAGAGAGAGAGGTATATATATACACACACGCACGCACGCACACTGGTGTATATATACACACAGAGGTATATATATACACACACACACACATGTGCACACACATTGGTATACACACACAACACACACACATGGTATATACACATACTAGTGTACATATACAATGGTATAATAAGCATCAGTCAGTCAGTCTGTCTGTTCTGTCTGAATGCTCTTCAAATGGGGAGACAGGTTTATTGTGCTGGCCTAAATTGAATAAGATTGCACCTTGTATGTTTAGTACTTCAGTGTCTAGTACCACCAATGTCTAGTCCTTGATATTCCAGATATTAATAATTAATAAATGACATTTAATTAATAAATAACATCTATTAATAAATAATTTAATTAACAAGTTACATTTAGGCTGCAATCCTAAACATACTTTCCTGGAAGTGAGACCCACTGAACACAATGGAACTTACTTTTGAGTAGACACGTTAGGATGGTGCTCTTAATTATTTAATAAATTTGCTAAATTCCCACAGCACACCACTCATGACATACTGGTGTGCCAAAGAACACTGATTGAAAATCGCTGCCTTTTCTAATAAACCTCTGCAACTGCATTTATATTCCTGCATGTGGCTGACAGTGCAATCCTAATCATATCTACTCAGAAGTAAGTCCCATTCTGTAGTAGTACTTATTCCCAGGTACTTACTCCCAGTACTTACTCCCAGGAAAGTAAGGTTAGGATTGCAGCCTTAGTTTCGCTCTGAGCTGCAAAGAATTTCATTATGGTGCTCAATTTGAGAATTTTTAATATGTTGGTGGAATGGGGAGGATTTAAGCAAAAAATGGAAAATCAGAATATTTGTGGCTGCAAACAAGAGTTTGTCCAAGAACAGATAATGGGATTCAGTACAGCCAGCAGCATCCTGTTTTCGAGGGTCACCGAGTCTTGCTAAGAGGAAATTTGTGCCAGAGAAGGCATCAAAAATTTGGAGACGATACTTAGGACAGGTGCCAAGGTGGTAAATTGTGCTGCCATCCTCAGAGATGCATTGCTGCCAACTGGAGGTTCTCCTCTCTGTAGATCAGTCACACCGCTTAACTCGGCTATTATGCGGCATCAGCCAGACGTTGGCACTGATGGCGAAGGAGGGTTGCACGATGAGATAAGGACCTTTCTTTCTTTGGGGGAATAAAGATAATTAGGAAGTGGAAGCCAAGTCTTCCTGCGCCAGACGAAACCTTCTTCTGTGGATCAGGCAAAATGCAGAACATTTGGTGAGATGCTCACAAGGGAACCTCCCTTGAACTTGCAAACTTGGATGCCATGAAATGCCAGTCTGATCCGGCTGTTGAGCCAGTTCAGGCCTCGAGAGATGGTTCTCGAATGTCACAAGAAGGTTTACTCTGACCCAGAGTGAGCTGGGAGCGGGGGGGGGGGGGGGGGGGGTGGGTGGGTCACAGGTCCTCTTTTCCAGGACATGTCCTCTTTTGTAAGCCTTGTCTCTTGGAAAAAAATCTTCATTGACCTGCTTTTCCTTGTGAGCAGGCAGCAGGTACCCTTCTTGTAATTAGTAATAAATTATGGCTGCAATCAGTGGTGAGCTTCAGGGGGTTCTCACGGGTTCTATAGAACCCTTTACTAATGATCGTCTGGTTCTGAGAACCGGTTACTAATGGGACATAGAACCTGATGTTAATATAGGTTATTAGGACATAGAACCTGTTCTTAATTTATTTTAATCCCACCACTGGCTGCAATCCTAAAGACTCTTTCCTGGGAGTAAGACCAATTGAACATAATGGGGCTTTCTTTTGAGTAGACATGGTTATTAGTATATGTAATAAATTACACGTAATGTCTTTAAATTTAATAAAGCGTGGGAGTTCCTGGAAATTCCTGGAATTCATTCCTGGGAGTCCCACCCATTGAACACAATGGGGCTGACTTTTGAGTAAACTTAGTTAGGATTGGGCTCTATATGTAATAAATTACACGTAATGGCGTTAAAGTTAATAATAAATAAGATAGTGTTTCTGGGAGTTCCTGGAATTCTTTCCTGGCAGTAAGACCTATTGAACACAATGGAATTTACTTTTGAGTAGACATGGTTAGGATTGTGAATATGTTCTGCATTGACTTCCAATCTGGAATGTCTGAATTCCAAGCTATGGAAAATGTAACACTTTGTAAGGGGACCCATGGCTGAGTGCAGCATGGGTTTGAAACCTAAATTGATGATGGGCAAAATCCAGAGTAACTACAGGGACTCTTTGCTCCAGCGTAAGAACAACTTACTCTGGATTGCAATATGAATTTCCCATAGGTTTTCACTAGGTGGTGCAGTAACTATGGGTGCACGTAATGTGTCTTATGTGCTCCCATAGTTACTCTGGATTTTACTCACCTCTGCTAACAGGGCAAGAGCCACTCTTTCAAGTGGCTGCTCCTCTTTTATTTAGCAGGGGGAGAATAACTGGCCCTCCACACCCCAGCAATGTCTGTTCTAGTGGCTTCTGCTGGTGTTCTTTTTGCACTTTAGATTGTGAGCCATTTTGGGACAGGGACCCATAGTTACTCTGGATTGGGGGGGGGGGATGTCTCTTTGATCCATGACATCACTTTCAGGTTAATGACATCACTTCCAGTTGGTCCCGATGGATTTTATTTCTAAAAAAGTGGGTCCTGGTGCCAAAAATTAGAGACCTTTTTCCCTTCCAGTTTGAAAAATTGGGGAGCATCAAAGTGTCCCAGACACTCTTTTTTCCCCAGTCTTTTTCAAGATGTTAAGTGCTTTATGGGAGGGGGGATATGTAAGTGAAATAAACAAGTATCTTCTTGGCTTGAGTGGAATTTTCCCTCTCGGTTCCCTGCCTGTTTGGCTTATCATTTAGACATCTGCAACACCCTTTAATTTATACTGACAGTTTTGCTGACATTTCGTTGAAAACCGCATCCAAGTTTCAGCATTTTGGGTGACAGCTAGCAAATTTTCTCCCGGGAATCTCAAACCTGATTCAGATTTTTGTACGCATACTTTTGGACTTGGCTGCAACAATATTTTTTTGGCTGGAGTCCTTGATAGATGGCTGAAAGGCAATGGTATCCATTAGATTTCCAGCCTGCCCTTTTGGCATTCCATATAAATCTTGAAAGAGGAGTCGCATTACCATTTTCAGGGCTCCTCGCCAGATCGGGTCCTATATACTGAACCAAATATGCTTCACAGCTTGGCAGCCACACCTCTGTACACCAGGAGCGGTTCCACAAAATCATTGCCCTGCCAAGAAATAAAAGACGGTACTTTCTGCTGTGGGATTTACAGTGGAAAGGCTCACATCCATCTTTCATTGGCAAGAATGAAATCATTCTATAGGATGTGGTGCTCCTGTTTTTGCTGGATGCTTATGCCGTAAAACCCTGGTATCCACAGATTCGGCTTCCGTGTTTTCAGTTATCTGTGATTTGCTGCACCTTGAAAATATTAGATGGAAGTTTCCAGATATAAATGATTGAGGGCATAATCCTAAGAGATTTAGGCCAGCCTAACTCACATGGCCTATATTGCCATGATGGTGTGGGGAGGTCAGTGTATGCCTGTGTAAGTCCTAGGGCAAAATCCAGAGTAACTACAGGGAGTTTTTGCTCCGGTGTAAGAACAATGTATTCTGGATTCCAACATGAATTTCCCATAGGTTTTCACCAGGTGGTGCAGTAACTATAGGTGCACGTAAAATAACTTACGTGGTCCCTTAGTTGCTCTGGATTTGGGGGCTAATCCCCCCAGAAGTATATGTGGGGGGGGGGGGGAGCGCAAGTAGGACTTTCTTCGGTGATCTTCTGAAAGATCCCCTATGATTTTGAAATATCCCCTATACTCAGGGTGACCATATAACCGGAAATTTCCAGATTTGTCCTCTTTTTTAGTCTCCTGTCTGGGTGTCCTCCAAAAGGAATTCATTGTCCTCAATTTTGGCTTCATTTTGGAATTTGCAATGGTGTGCTGTACCCTATCATGTCATATGTCGTTGGATTTGTATTGAAGAGCCGAAACCAATACAAAAATCAATTTTGAAATATCTCTTTCCTATCAAAAGTTATGGCCAAAAAACTAAAACTAAAAAATGCATTGAGCATATGGGAAAGTAAAATTCTCAATATCGCGGTTTTACTTGTGAGTAGGCAAACATGCCATTGTCCTCTGGAAGGGCCAGACTGAGAGGAATCCAAGACCTCCTCCCCTTGAGGTTGGGCATTCGGTCACTCTGCCTATACTGGAATTTGCAGATGGCACCAACAACGGAAGTGTCGACAGGTATGGCACAGGGTAACAAGTGCCCCCAAATGTAGGACACCCAAGAAAATGATAGAACATGACAAATAAAAGCTTGAAACACTCATTGATGTTGTTTTCATGAGGTTAATTTAAACACTATTTACTTAACTCTACTTATTTAGGGCTGTGGGTGGCGCAAGTGGCGAAGTCACTGTGCCTGTTAACCAGGAGGCCAGGGTTCGAGACCCGGGTCGGTCCCCACAAGACAGGGTGAGCTCCTGTCCTTAGCTCAGCTCTTAGCTCTGTATTGGCTCTGCCTTTCCATTGGACTAATTCAGTGGTGTGGAGAGGGGGGATTTGCTGCTTGGGTAACAGCCTATCCTCCATAACAATCTAACCCAGGCTTTCGTGCTTCGCATGCAGCGTATGCAGCGCCGAGCACGATACCATAGTCTTCCAAGACTGACAGAGGCCTGCTATTTACTTATTTACTTATTCTATTTACTTATTCAACTTAAATCTATTGCATGCAATTTATTACATAAAATTTATGAATTATAAGCATGCTACATGCTGTCTGCTCACGAGGAAAGGAGGACAATGAAAATTTTTTTCCAGGACATGAGGCTAAAAAAGTGACATATCCTGGAAAATTATGGTCACTCTGGGATGGCTTTAACCCTTTAAACAAGACTTTTGGCTGCAATCCTAAAGACTGCAGTAGGACCCATTGAATACAATGGAGCTTACTTTTGAGTAGACACGGTTAGGCTTGTGTTCTTAATCTTGCATTGCTTAATCTTGCATTGCAGTTAGATTATTTCTTGACCTGCTGATGCAATCATGCAAGATCTATTCTCTCTTGGGGGGTCAAATTGAAAATAATTCTCGATGGCAGCAAATAAAATTAAAACCACTTCCTCTCTCTGGTTCATCCGCCATCCGATTCGCAGTTCTTGCACAGCAGAAATTACAATTCCTAGGGATGGTTCACACTCCAATGTGTTCCATTGTGTTGGAGATAATCTTTATTTCACAGCGGCTCCTGGAAAAGCAACAAACAGGCAATATTAGATTCACTTTGCCGAGCAGACTCTGTTTTTTCCCCTTTTCTCTCTCTTTCTGACAACAACAACAGCAACAATAAAATAACAATAGCTTCTTTCTCTTGCCTCTCTCACTCTCAAATTTGTATTGTCTCCTCTAGCAATAAACTGATGAGTTATCACCAGTCTACAGCTATGATTGGTTGGACACACCTAAATATCTCATATATCATAGCTAAAAATGAGGACAAGGCCCTCAAAATATAGGGCACCCAAGAAAAGTAACAAAATAAAAGGTATTGCACCCTATGGGCAAAATCCAGAGTAACTACGGGGAGTCCTTGCTCTGGAGGAAGAACAAGTTACTCTGGATTGCAATATGAATTTCCCATACGTTTTCACCAGGTGGTGCAGTAACGTAAAGTCTCTTACATGCTCCCGTAGTTACTCTGGATTTGGGGGTAAGTCTACTCAGAAGTAAGTCCCATTGTGTTCACTAGAGCTTACTCCCATGAAATATTGGACTGGGTCAGAGATGGGCTGGCCCCATCCCAAGATCTGGTACTCCGGAAGTGGGAGAGGCCAGCCGGGGTCAGGGGGTGTGGGCGGGGCAAGGGGCGGGACTGGGGAGGGGCGAGGGGCGGGGCGATGTTGGCACCTGCGCAGTGCCTGCTTAGAAGCCGGCCTGCCAGCTTCTAGGCAGGCTTTCCGCAAGCGTCGCTGTCAGCTTCTAAGCAGGTTCTGCGCAGGCGCCGGCAACAACGCTTGCGGAGAGCCTGCCTAGAAGCTGGCAGGCCGCTTCTAGGCAGGCTCTGCGCAAGCGCCGACACCGGCGCTCAGGCAGAGCCTGCCCAAAGGCTGGCAGGCTGCTTCTAGGCAGGCTCTGCGCAAGCGCCGACGTCGGCGCTTGTGCAGAGCCTGCCTAGAAGCGGCCTGCCCCCTTCTAGGCAGGCGCAGTGGGTGCAAAACATGGCGGACCGTACAGGTCCACTATGTTTTGCATTTCCCTGTCGCTGGTGGTTCGCTAGCGGCAGGGAAACGGGAAGATCCGGTACGGGCATGTAGGCCCGTACCGGTAAGTGCCCACCACTGGACTGGGTGAAATATTGGTGAAGAAGGGAGAAGGTAACATGGAATGGCAGCGTTGTATGCTTGGACCCCAAAGGTTAGTTCTTAGAGCACAATCCTAACCATGTCTACTTAAAATTAAGCCCCATTGTGTTCATTGGGTCTTACTCCCAGGAAAGTATCTTTAGGATTGCAGCCAGAGATTCCTTTTTCTGACGTACAAGCATCTTGCTTACGCTAATTGAAATGCATAGCTTATTACTCAAGATACCAAGCTGTACTCTTCCTGTCCTGCATTTTTAATTCATGGAATGGTATATACCGTTGATCTAATTTTACAGAAGCAGCTGTACCCATTGCTGATTAAGCCCCATGTAGCTTATTAGCCGTGCGGTCGGAGTAAACAAGTATTTAATCAGCAATTAAGATTTTGCCTTAACTCAATCCAGCCAGCCTTTGTAACGGGAGCACTTTCTTCAGGAATAAACCATCTTTATGACAAAACACACATTAAAACAAGTTGGATATTTGTGTAGAATAGAGATTAGCCAGGGTTTGAAATCAGAGCTGACGGGTGACACCACCGCATGAGTAACAGAGGCTCTGAAAGTTTTTAAAGATGGGCAGACTGCCGCATACGGCTCCATTTTGCTACAGTTCCTTTCCACACCACGGTGAGGCTCCCTCCAAGAAAGAGTGCTCCACCCCCTCCAGCTATGCCACTCCATATATATTTGTACAGTGGTGATTTGGGGGACTAAATTCGGCTGGAAATGGTGAGCGTTAGATCCGAGTAAATGCAGTAGTGTTTAAAGTAAGCTCTTTAAATACATATTTAGCTTTATTTTGTTGTCCTACATCTATGTATCTATGTATCTATCCATCTGTCTGTCTGTCTGTCTGTGGGATTTATATTGGGATTTATATTCTGCCTTTCCCATGCCAAAACAAGTGCCCAAGGTGGCTTACACATTTATTCTTTTGTCCACACAACAACCCTGTGAGGTAGATGAGGCTCAGAGTAAATGACTGGCTCAAAGTCACTGAGGAAGCTTCATAGCTGAGGGGGATTTGCCCTGATCTTCTAGGTCTCAGGTCCACTCCCTAACCAGTGGGAAGGGGATCATAGGATCATAGAATTGGAAGGGATCCAGTGGATCATCTTGTCCAACCCCCTGCCTGTAGCAGGAGATCCTCATCTTGTGAGGTCTCAAACCTGGTGGTTAACAGGCACAGTATCTTAACTACTTGCGCCACCAGGAAAGAACGAAAGCTTTTAAGCTGCCTTGGGCATTTGTATTGGCATGGGAAAGCTGGGGCATAATTCCCTTAAATGAATGAATGAATGAATGAATGAGTGTATGAATGAATGAATGAATGAATGAATGAATGAATGAATGAATGAATAAGTTCAGCCCACTAGACATGGTTAAGACTGCACTGTTCATTTGTCAACTGTAGTACCCATATAAAAAGTACAGTCCTAACCATTTCTACTCAAAAGTAAGCCCCACTGTTTTCAATGGGTCTTACTCCCATGAAAGTGCCTTAAGGGTTCCACTAAAAGTCTGTTTGTTCCAAAGAGGTCTAAGAACCGTGTAAGAAGTTTGGAAGCAAGTACCCCACTGTTAGGGGTGTAGGTTCAGTGTCTGGAGACATGCTTAATTATACCTTCTATCCCTCGATTTTGACCCTGGCTCAGCATTCACAAGATAAAATACTCCGGTGAGGCCCACTGGACTGTCCTTGCCTTGTGCTCAGTCAAGGACGCTTAATTTGCCGTAACTAATTGGAATCTCTCCAGCATATTAATATCATGAAAAATGAAAGCACCATGTTTGGGTATAATGAGTTGTAGTAAAAGGATTGGGATTCAAGGTCTGTTGAACTGTGAAGGATCTTTGGACATTTGGCACCAGAAGGGTCATGATTTTCTTCTGATATATGTGGGGGGCCGTAAAATGCATGGACATACCCCAACTTTCATAGACTTTGCATTTCACTCACTCACTCCAGCAGAAAAGCAGGTTACACATAAGTTTTTGTTTTGTAGGGCTAATTTAGGATCACCCAGGATGACCATATAGGAATGAGGACAGTGTGCCCGTACCTTTAACCATTGCATAGAAGAGGGAATTGAGGCAGGTGCTACTTTATTTTACTTTATTTATATTTGCTGCTGTAATTGTTATTCGATGCAATCCAGAATAAAAGGGAAGGGAAAGGCAATTCTTGGTCCTCGAGGAGGCCTCAGTGAGAATTGATCCAGCAGCACTAGCCTGGGTTCAAATTTCCACTTATCCAGGAGTCTATCAATTGACCTGGGGCTAGAAACTCTGAATTGAAGTTCATGTGATGGAGGACACTGGCTGGAAACTCCACAGCCATGAATGAATGAATGAATGAATGAATGAATGAATGAATGAATGAATGAATCAATCATTGTACCCTCTCCCAAAGGGTCTCACAGTAAAAAAAAAAAAGCTGCAGAAGGTTGGGATCCTGCTTTGTATACATAAGGGCCAACATTCAACTCTTGGTATCTCCAGTTAGGACTGGGAAAGACCCATTTCTGAAACCCTGAAGATATACAATGAAATCCGATCAGGCATATATAATATAATATATAATATAATATATAATTATAATATATAATAACTGTAATTGATTGATCATCTATAATGGCATAGTGATAAATGCAAAAAATAATAAAATAAATAAACTGAAAACACAGATAAAATACTTATTTCCAATGCATAATAACGCTTGTTGAATAATACTTTCACTTGCACATGAGAGATGAACATGGGGAATGTTGCTCATGGGGGGTTGTGGTGCATGAGAGATTTGCGTATGGGGCATTGATGAGCATGGGGCATTGATATGCATAGGGGGATGATGCGCATGGGGTGGATGAACATGGGGGGTGTTGCACGTGGGGGTGGATGCACATTGGGGTTGATGTGCTTGGGGGATTGATGTGCAGTGGGGGGTATGGCGTATGGGGGAATTTTACTCCTGCAACGCGGGTATGCTCTTCACTAGTACTTTCATATCACTGAAAAGCAAAAAAAAAAAAACCCATAGCGGTGCATTAGGAAAATGCGCTAATAAGCTCTTCCGCTGCTTCCATCTAGAAAGCCTAGAAAAATAATGAAAAGCATTTCTTGAGAGTGATCTGAACTGTCTTAAATCATTGCTGATTGATTCAGACATTCAAACAGTTGGTGTTGCAGGATGGACCATTGTGTGTTGTCGGAGCATGGAGCGCATTGGTGTAGGAATGTCAGCTGCGGTGTAGAATCACCTGCAATTGTTCCACCTGGAAAAGCTCGGGTGGCATCTGCAGATTGAGGACTTTGCTTCCACACCAGAGAATTATAGACATTTGCAAACTCTGCAGGCTGTCCGATAATACACATGGCGCATTCTGCTCTTCTGCTCTCGGAGGATTACACAGTCATTAGAAGCAGGTGGCTTAGTGTGTACATGAGGAACAGGACACCTGCGATTAATGGTCGGCAGCTGCTTGTTAACTGGAGTGAGAAATGGAAGTCTTCTCCATGAAACTGGGAAGGTTCGATGGTTTTCAGGTAGAAACAGCTCTAGTATAAAATACAGGCACCCCCCCCCCCCATTTATTGGAGGGGTAAGGGTAGGGTTACTCTATGGCCCGAAAAACTAGGACAATCCCAGTTTTGGGGGATTGTGTTCACATATTGGCAAATGGGACACAGAGTCCCATATATGGCATTATGACAACCCTAAGTTACGAACCGCAGTGCCATCCAAAAGTGAAAACCGGTTGCAAAGTGGAACCCATTCAATTAGCTTGCAAATTGCAAATGCCCCTTTTATCTGGCAAACTCTTGCTGCCACACAAAGATTTCTGCAAGTGAAATCTCATTAACTCCTTAATGGATCCATTAATGTTAATAGATTCTCATTAACTCCTTTGGGAATGGGATTGGATCAGGAGCTACAACATGGGCAAGGGCAATTTGGGCCTTTAGAACAGCAGAAAGAGGTTGAAAGAGCATAACATATGTTGAATGAATGAGTTCTAATTGAAAGGTGTTGATGGAATGGATCATCAGAAAACAAATCCTAAGAAAGTGGGGAGACTTGTAGATCATCACAGTGCTTCTTGAGCATTTCAGTCCAGGATCCCGTTCTGAGAATGACAATCTGGCCTGGACCCCTTGAAAGTGATGCCATCATCCTGGCAATTAAAGTGTCATCGCTGTGATTCCAGAGTTCCTTCTTGTCTACTCGGACACAGGACCCATTGTGTTCAATGAGAGTTACTCCCAGGAAAGTGTGGATTACAGTCTGAATGCCTCATTCCAACATGGTAGTGTCCAATGCCTGAGTCCAGAAAGGCAGCAACCAGGGTGACCATATGACTGGAAATTTCCAGATTTGTCCTCTTTTTCAGCCTCCTATCAGGGTGTCCTCCAAAAGGGCTTCATTGTCCTCCATTTTGGCTTCATTTTGGAACTTTGCAATGGGATGCTGTACCCCATCATGTCATATGTCACTGGAGTTGTATTGAACCGCAGAATCCAATGCAAAAATCAGTTTTGAAATATCTCCTCCCTATAAAAAGTTATGGCCAAAAGAACTGATAATAAAAATATGCATTGAGCTCTATGGGAAAGTGAAAGTGCCCAATATCGCAGCTTTACTCATGAGTAGGCAAACGTGCCATTCTCCGCCAGAAAGGCCAGGCAGAGATGAATCCAAGACCTTGTCCTCCTTTTGAGATTTTGGCATCTGGTCACCCTGGCAGCACCCAGTTTTTTGTGACCCTCCCTGAAATTATCCTAAATGATATGTTTAGCTCAACATAGAAGGGTTTAAAAAGCAACACTTGCCTCAATTCCCTCTTCTATGGAATGGCTGAAGTTCCAGGCACTCTGGCTTTCATTCTATATGGTCACCCTGGATCAATATCAATTGATATTGGGATCAATATGGGATCAAGGCATGCCGCAGTCACGAAGAAACAAAAAAGAGGACTGGGTTTGGCTGATGGGGTATTGGTTGCTTCCCCGTTTTGTAGGTACCAACTCCTCCCAAAACACTTATCTGTTGTACCCTGCTGTACACTGCTGGGATCAGTGGCGATCAGCTATGACACATATGTGGACTCTAGACATCACTGAAGCATTGTGAGCATGTTTTTACATATGGGATCACAACAGCTGGGTTTGCAAATCAATTCTGCTTGATACAAAGTCTGACCCTACACAGTGTGACCATATACACTGTGACCATATACAGAGTGACCATGCACACTGTGACCATATACAGTGTGACTTTGTATCAAGCAGAATTGATTTGCAAGCCCAGCTGTTGTGACCCCGTATGTAAAGCACAATGCTTCAGTGATGTCTGGAGTCCGCATAGTGTCAGAGCAGATCGCCACTGATCCCAGCGGGATACGACAGGAACACACTGCTCTACAAAAAAAGTTCAAATATTTGGGGAAGCAGTTTGAAAGAGAATGGATGAGTGAATCACAGGCTCTGCAAATCTGCACTACAAAGGCCAGAGAGACAGCTTGTGGCTGATCAAGGGAAAGGGAGCCACTGTGTTAAGTAGCACACACTATAGGCAAAAAAGTGAGTGCAATAGGCCAAAACTCAACATGTCCATGAACATAAATTAATCCCTTTTTTAGGTTTTCCGTCACAAAGTTCGAGTTCCCAGATTCTTAGCCCCAAATCTATCTATCTACAGTATTTATATACCGCTTTTCAACTGAAAAAGTTCACAAACCAGTTTATGAGAAAATGAAAAAAATAATAGCTAATTAATGGCAAATGGGTCCCTATCCCAAAAGGGCTCACAATCCAAAGTGCAAAAAAACACCAGCAGAAGCCACTGGAACAGACATTGCTGGGGTGGGAGGGCCAGTTACTCTCCCCCTGCTAAATAAAAGAGGAGCATCCACTTGTTGCCCAGTAAGCAGGGGTAAGTAAAATCCAGAGTAACTACGGGAGCACATAAGAGACTTTACGTGCACCCGTAGTTACTGCACCACCTACTGAAAAGCTATGGAAAATTCATATTGGAATGCAGAGTAAGGCGGCAATCCTAAATACAGTTTCCTGGGAGTAAGATCCATTGAACACAATGGGGTTTACTTCTGAGTAGACATGATTAGGATTATGCTCTAAGTTGTTCTTAGACCAGAGCAAGGACTCCCCATAGTTACTCTGGATTTTGTCCTCAGACTGCAATCCTGAAACACGTTCATGAGAGTAAGCCCACTGAACACAATTGGACTTACTTCTGCACAGACACACCTAGAATTGTGATGTTAAAAGCATAACTTAATTATAAGGTGAATGTTCATCTCGACACTACTCCATAGCTTGATAGGATTTTTTTTAGTGCATAGTTGCACTAAAAACCCTGGCACTAAAGTTGCACCAAAAACCCTGGCAACCCTCATTTAGGGTGCAATCCACAGTAACTATGGGGAGTCCTTGCTCCGGTGTAAGAACAATTTACTATGGATTGCAATGTGAATTTCCCATAGGTTTTCACTAGATGGTGCAGTGACTACGGGTGCATGTAATGTCTCTTACGTGCTCCAGTAGTTACTCTGGATTGTAGGGCAAGTTGCAAGAACCCTGGCTGATATTGAGTGCAGTGATTCTCAACCAGTGTGTGCCAGTGTTGCATAAGTATGATGGAATAATCATTTATTAAGGCCAAAGGAGGTGTGTGCCTTGGATCTCAATAAAAAGCTTGTGGATCTCAATCTCTCTCTCTCTCTCTCTCTCTCTCTCACACACACACACACACATACACACACACACACACACACACACACACACACACACACAAATTGTGAGATCCAAGATGGTGGCTGCCAACAGATTGCCAAGGGATGTAGTGGACTCGCCCGCTATGGGGATCTTCAAGCAGAGGCTCGACAAGCACCTGTTGGAGATGCTCTAAGAGGATTTCCTGTGACAGGCAGTGGTTGGACTAGATGATCTATTGGGTTCCTTTCAATTTGATGATTCTATGGACACAATCCAGAGCAAATTCAGCCTGCTCTGCCCTAACTGCACTCTCCTAACTATTCTGTATCCAGAGCAGAAAGTTATGCTGAATCCAGAGAGTCAGGAAGCCTGGGCTGCCCTAACTGCTCCAGAGCATGATAAGTAATTGACACAAGGGGAAGACTTGCTCCTGAGGAGACACCCCTCAGATCACACTGAACAAGGAACAGCTGTGGTGCCTACAGTGGTGACATGACTCTGCACATCACCTGGTGTGGAAGTCTGTGCGTCATTCCTGGGATGTGCGCCCCCCCTACCTGGACTGCGCAGTCACCAAAGTTGGCGCCTGCGCAGTTGTTTCTGAAGCCAACTGGCTTCAGAAAGAGTACTGCGCAGGCACCATCTCTGACACCTGCGCAGTACTTTTCTGAAGCCTTTTGGCTTCGGGGGAGACTGTGCAGGCGTCAGAGTTGGTGCCTGTGCAGTACTCTTTCTGAAGCCATTCGGCTGCCGCTCCGCCTCCTGAGCGAGGCCGAAAGGCCGTGCCAAGGCGCAGATTTCCTCCGCTCTAAGGAAGTCTCCTCTGAAGCTGTTGGGCATGCTCAGTGTGTTTCTGCGCAGTGCACCTCAGATGGCCGTTCAGGCCAGCTCCTCAGACAAGTGGCAGCTTCTGGCTGATTCTCCGCCTTGGAGCAGGCCTGAATGGGGGTGCTGACGCCCGGGGCCTGCCAAAGGACAGTCAAACTCCTCCGGCACATCACCCCATACGGAGCGCATCCCCAATGCGGCCCACACCAGCCGCACCAGTCTGGTGATGCCACTGGGTGCCTGCCTTATAAGGAGTCCCTGATGAGATGCCAGTACATTCTACAGTGAATAGAAGGGGCTTCTTGGAGTGGCCTGCTGTATCCTGAGGTTTGTGGGCAGCCGTAGTTTGTTCCATATCCTGAGGTTGAGAGGCAGGGATTGCAGCTAGGCTGGCCAAGAACTCAGATTTTTGGTCAGCAATGCCATTCTTACTCAGGCCTTATCATGGACCCCTATGGGTCTACTCATTACTATACCTGCTCCTGAGGTGGTATAACTCTGAGGGCTGGAAGAGGGCATTTCTGCCTTGAAACAGGCTTTGGATTCAGAGTAACTGCTCTGCCCTAGGCAATGCTAAACATGCCCTCAACTTGCCTCTCCTGAGCTGCCTAGGCTGCCCCAGTTAGGGCAGAGCAGGTCCACCTCTCTTAGGGCACCCTATCTTGCCTTGCTCTGCCCTAAGCCTCCTTCAGAGTAACTGGGCTGGAGCATCTTGCAGTTGCTCCAACCTAGTGTTAGATAGGGCAACCTAAGGGCTCTTATGTGGACAGATTAGTTGCTCTGGATTGTCCTGTATGTGTCTTAAATCATGATATCCAAGATGTAGGAGCAAGCATCCTGTGGCACTGCATGAGTGCACTGTTATGCCATCAAGCATTGTATACACTCTTTGGAAATCCTGCCTTGCATAACAGGACTAGATTTAATGAGCTTAGACTGCAATCCTGAACACACTTTTCCTGGGAGTAGCCCCCTTTGAATACAATAGGACTTACTTCTGTGTAGACACGCTTAGGATTCCACTTATAATGTTCCACCAATACAATGGACAATAACCTATGGGGTGTCAGGCTCTTTGCTAGAGATCTTCAAGAAAAGGCTGTTAGAGAGCTACCTCTTGGACTTGGATAGGGTTGCCATATGTGGCAATATGTGGTATATGCCATATGTGGTTGCCAGGGCTGTGGGTGGCGCAAGTGGCTAAGACACTGTGCCTGTTAACCAGCAGGCCAGGGTTCGAGACCTGGGTCGGCCCCACAAGACAGGGTGAGCTCCTGCCCTTAGCCCAGCTCTGCGATGCAGCTGGATCCAATCGTATTGGCTCTGCCTTTCCATTGGACTAATTCAGTGGCGTGGAGAGGGGGGATTTGCTGCTTGGGTAACAGCCTATCCTCCATAACAATCCAACCCAGGCTTTCGTGCTTTGCATGCAGCATATGCAGCACCGAGCAGGATACCATAGTCTTTCAAGACTGATGGAGGCCTACTTTTTTAAAATTGGAGATATTGTAGATAGATAGATAGATAGATAGATAGATAGATAGATAGATAGATAGATAGATAGATAGATAGACAGACAGACAGACAGACAGACAGACAGACAGACAGACAAGTCTACCGGAGAACAGAATAAGTCCTACAGTCCTACATATAATTGATTGATTGATAATATTGAAAAATTTGAAATATTGAAATATTCTTGACATTAATACAGAAAATATTGAAATAATAGCCCAATCTGCTGGAAATAATTTTTTAAAAAGTTTATATATTTAGAAAAGATATGCTCTTGTGGCAAAGATGTTTTAGGGAAAATTTTTTTAAAAAAATTTGAAACATTTTTGGTCAGCATCATAAATATTTATGAAATTCAGCTTGCAATCTTGCCATGCCATTTGGGACACTAACCCATATACACCCCCCTCCCATTTTGGATCCAGTCCATAGAGGTCTATGACATCACAGACTGGTTGACAAAGAGCAGTGCAACTTTCAGCCCTCCTGGCACACGTTGATAGTTCTGCGATCAGTTTTGGTGCCAAATGGCATTGGCTTTATTAATCAGGCCACATAAATCTTCAATAAGGGACGGGAAGAGTAACTTATTCATACTAGAACTACAAGGGAATGTTAGATGGAGCTCAATTACTTTAAGCTGGAAAGTAGCCAGAACATTGGGGTTAATTAAAAAATGTTATGAGACCTTCAATGGCCCTGAGCGATTGGAGTGTGTCGCAGAGGGAAGACAGCTCATCGGGGACAATGTAATTCTATAATGTTGTTCTCTTTGGAGAATAAGTGAGTAATCCAGAAAACTCCATGTTCATAATCAGGAAGCCAACAACAGAATCTGAATATTTTTCTTGTCTGCAATGCCAACTCCTTGCGCAAATTCTCCCCCCTCCCATTTCTCCACCACTATGTAAGTTAGTTTAAATATTGAATTACGTTACTCCAAACATGTACTTCTCAAAATGCATGGTTGCTTTTAGAAAAAGTGGTACCCAATGGGTTTCGACCAGTGGTGGGCTGCAGGGGCTTTTCACAGGTTCTATAGAACCCTTTGCTAATGGGCGCCTGGTTCTAAGAACCGGTTACTAATGGGACATACAACCTGTTTTAATATAGGTTATTAGGACATAGAACCAGTTGTGAATTTATTTGAATCCCACCACTGGTTTCAACACAAATATTTGGTGAGTGGTGAAACCGACAAGCTGATAGCTGAGAAGGAATTTATACTGAACCCTACTGAAACTGAAAAGAGAAGCATGTACTGTATGTGGTTACTCATGAGTAAGCAACCTTGCTTTGGTCTGTTTCAAAAGCCAGGTCAAGGAGAATTTATCGCCAACAGAGTGGTCCCAATTCATGGAATGTGGAGCTCAACAAACACTCCAGAAGGCAGTCCTTCCAAATAAAATTAGAGGCTTGTACACTATCGGATACAAATACTTTTTCATAGTATTGTGTTAGTATAGAAACTAAATAGTATTAGTATATAGTATTAGTATACTAATACTATAGTTTAGTATAGAATATACTATATACTTGTATACTATAGTATTAGTATACAGTATATACTAGTATTAGTATGGAAACTAATATTTAGTTTAAATTTAAACTATGTTGTTTAGGCTGCAATCTTAGCCTCCAATTAAGTTGGCTAAGGCCTGGCATAAGTCCTGTGCTGATCTGGGGTTCTCACAAAAGTGCCCATAAGACACTTGTGCACCACTCCCGGGGAAAGGTTAGGCCAGTGCATGATATGTGCTTGCCTCCTTATGTCACCATGGGAAAGGAAAGACCAATGAGCTGTGCCAGCCTTGGTGCCAGCCTAAATAATTTAGGCTGGCCTAAATTACCTGGCATTTCTTCACATGGCAGGTTGGGGATGTTGGCATATGCCTATGCACTGGCATCACCCCCAGGGAGTGGTGCAGCAGTGCACAGGACTTGTGCCAGGGTTTATGCCAGCCTAAGTGGACATTGGCATTACAGCCTCAGTTTCATAAAACTAATTAATTTTATACAATTAGTTTATGCAATTATGCAATTAATACAATTAGTTTCATAAAACTAATTAATTGTTAGTTCTTGTCACATGAAGCATGGCTACTCAAGAGTACAGTAGGGGTGGCATATTTTATGGCTGACCGCACTGTAATTTATATTTTAATTGTACTGATATTTTAATTTGTGATTTTATTTCATGTAATGATTGTTAGCCGCCTTGGATGCCCGTTGGGGAGTAAGGTGGAGTACTAATCTAATCTAATCTAATCTAATCTAATCATAAACAAACAACAAACAAACATGTTTTATTCGGCACTGTAAGTAAGTTGATCCATAATTTTTTTAAGAACAGAAAATTTGCTAATGCTTGCCCATGTACATAGCAGGTAAACTCTGGGTGCAATCCAGAGTAACTATGGGGATTCCTCGCTCCGATATAAGAACAATTTATCTGGATAGCAATATGAATTTCCCATAGGTTTTCAGTAGGTGGTGCCGTAACTCAGGGCCTCCAAGAGAATTTGGGGCCCCTAAGGCTTGCAAAAGTATTTTGAAATAAAAAATTGAGGCTAATTAATTTGCAACAAACTTCAACAAGTGTTCATTTATTGATCATATAAAACAGCGGTTCTCAACCGGAGGGGTTGAACGAACCTTTCACTGGGGTCGCCTAAAGACCCCTGGTGTAGGGGGCCAGGTGGGAAGACCCACAGAGGCCAGGCAGAAAGGATGGAGCTGGTGGGCGACCTGAGAAGGGGGTGGTGTGCCTCAGGAAGAATGGGGTGTGAGGATTGCCGACATGGAGCTAGAGTGGGGCCTTGGGGGTGGGAGGCATGAGGCGCCTGGTACACTCACCAGAGACAGGAGGCTCCTGTGGTCGCTGTGCGTGTGCTCCAGAAATCCTCAGTGCTCCTGCGCGGGCCTCGGAGGGACCGGTCAGCGCGTGTCCAATGTCTTGAGCATTGAGCACGCTGAGCGTTGAATGTGCCACCAGATCTCCTCGGTGATCTCCTCTGACTGGCAGGCGCCCCACTTGTGGACCATTGTGGTCAGCCCTTCCCTTGTGGTCTACTTGGAATTAAGCCCCCTGTAAATGTTGTTGAGCCTGAGAGCTCAAGAGATCTGAGAGGACAGTGCATAAGATTGCAGCCTTGGAGCCCAATCCTATGCATGCCTACTCAAAAGTAATTCCTGTTGAGTTCAGTGGGGTTTACTCTCTGGAAAGTGTGCATAGCACTGCAGCAATAGAGCCCAATCCGATGCATGTGAACTCAGAAGTAAGTCAATTGAGTTCAGTGGGACTGCCTCCAAGGAAAGTGCATAAGATTGCAGCCTTGGAGCCCAATCCTATGCATGCCTACTCAGAAGTAATTCCCATTGAGTTCAGTGGGGTTTACACCCAGGAAAGTGTGCATAGCACTGCAGCAGTAGAGCCCAATCCTATGCATGTGAACTCAGAAGTAAGTCAATTGAGTTCAGTGGGACTGCCTCCAAGGAAAGTGCATAAGATTGCAGCCTTGGAGCCCAATCTTTTGCATGTCTACTCAGAATTCCCTGGATGCAGAATGTGCATGATCCTATGATCCTACTTAGGCTGCAATCCTAAACACGCTTTCCTAGAAGACGCATTGCATATAATGTGGCTTACTTCTGAGTAGACATGGTTAGGATTGTGCTCTCAGGTTCCAATTTATGCCCTCTGGACTGGGGGTCCCCTGCATGGAAGGGAGCGCTGGGGAGAAAGTGGTACTCCAGCCTTCTCTGTGGATGCAGAATGTGCATGATCCTATGAAGTCTACTTACATCCTGCATATCAGATATTTACATTACGATTCATAACAGTAGCAAAATTACAGTTATGAAGTAGCAATGAAAATAATTTTATGGTTGGGGGTCCCCACAACATGAGGAACTGTATTAAAGGGTCACGGCACTAGGAAGGTTGAGAACCCCTGATATAAAATATCGTGTTAAAACATACCGGTATTCAAGTAATGTAACAATATAAACTACTAATATCTTATCAAGGAGAAAATTAGAAAAAAACTAACTATTTAATAAGTGCTTTTCTGGCTTTCTTATGTGCAAAATTTCTAATAACGCCCTCAAAACAAAAGTAAAAAAAAATCTTACAATGTTTGAAATTGTATGTATGTATGCGTGTGTATGTATGTATGTGTGCATGCATGCGTATATTTGTATGTATACGTGTGTATGTGTATATGTATATGTGTGTGCACATATACCATATTAATTTGTTAGTAACAAATACTCAAATGGTCTTTCAGTCGTGGGCCCCTCCGTAGCTCTTGGGTTCCGGAACAATGTACCTGCTGGACCCACCTCTCATAGGCCCTGCCGTAACGACGTCAACGTAAATGTCTCTTACTCTGGATTGTGGGGTCTGTCACTTGGTAAGACACTGGTGAAAATTATAATCTCTTGCCGGATTTTCTCACGGAAGTGTGGAGCATGTTACACTCTGGAATGTAGCTTTCCTAGCGGTACATAAATACTGCCAACAATCAAGGATGTGAATATTTCACCAGCTGGATGCAGCAGCGGCC
Source organism: Cryptoblepharus egeriae (assembly GCA_030015325.1). Taxonomy (NCBI): domain Eukaryota; kingdom Metazoa; phylum Chordata; class Lepidosauria; order Squamata; family Scincidae; genus Cryptoblepharus; species Cryptoblepharus egeriae. The sequence goes on from JAREYC010000016.1 coordinate 4,203,999, forward strand.
CCAACTGACTTCATATAAGCTTTCGTTGTGGAAGCCTCATGGCGTGCAGAGTCATCTAAATACACACAACTATGCACATTGCCATGGGTCATTTATGTTCTGAGTATACTCCGAGAGTACATGAAGAATGAATCGTAGATGTTTGTTCTTTGATGAAATTCAACCCTGGATGTCTGCAGTGCAGGCGACCTATTATGTGCACATAAACAAGCATGATGCATATCCCAAAAGATGCTCTTTTATTAGGGTTGCCATCATTCTCTTCCACAAAATCATGACGGAACCCTCTGTCCCATTTGCCAGTATGTGAATCCCCCCAAATTGGGATTGTCCCTGTTTTTTGGCGACATATGGCAACCCTATCCTATATGGCACATGAATGGTGTCTATAGAACTTCTGTTTTCCTTCATGCAATACTGATCTAGACAATTTTTGTTTGCAATATTATTTGTTTTGGTGGATAAACCGAACAAGGAAACGTGTCCCGCCCCCACCCAAAAAATTATGGATAGGACATTAAGGGTGAAATCCAGAGTAACTATAGGGAGTCCTTGCTCCGGACTAAGGGTGAAATCCACAGTAACTACAGGGAGTTCTTGCTCCGGTGTAAGAACAATGTATTCTGGATTGCAATATGAATTTCCCATAGGTTTTCACTATGGGTGCATGTAATCTCTCTTACGTGCTCCCGTAGTTACTCTGGATTGTGCCCTAAGAACAAGTTAGTCTGGATTGCAAAATGAATTTCTCATAGGTTTTCACTAGATGGTGCAGTAACTATGGGTACACGTAATGTCTCTTACGTGCTCCCATATTTACTCTGGATTGTAGCCATAGGCTGCAATCCTAAAGACATTTTCATAGGAGTAAGACCCATTGAGCAGAATGGATCTTACTTTTGAGTAGACATGGCTACGATTGTGCTCTTTTAACTTCAACAACGGGTTCACACGTTGGCAAGCGCTCATTTATTGCTGTAAAAAAATCAAAAGAGGGACAGTTTTTTCTCCTGGTGGTTATTCAAGTAAAGAATTGTGAATAAAGAGAGTGCAGGGGAATAAAAACAAAGATTCCTAGAAGTAGATAAGATGTGATGTGCTTCTTCTTTTGAGATTATTCTCATTGTTTTGGGACTGAGCCAGCTCAGACGATGCTAAATACCAACCAACCCCATTCAGGTTCCCCAAGTTGGGGGAGAAAATAGAAGGGAGGGATCGAAAGCAAAATTAATGTTTTCCCTTGCCATCAACTTTTAATTAATCAACTTCTCTGCTTTGCGGGAGTGCGGGCAGCAATTTTCTGAACTGAAACCTGGGCAGGAAGACAAAGTAGGGGTGGCTATTTCAACCGGAGAGAGCCAAATGAAAGCTGCTTCAAACACTTGCTATGGCCAACCGTGGATATTATAATCTGCAGTAGATTATATAAGTATTAGACACATCCATTGCTTTCCCTTAAAAATCCTCCTTATAAAAACCACCAAAGTAGTACATATTTACCCTACTGTATTTACTCCAATATATCACTCATCTTTTCCAGCCAAATATAGACTCCAAAATCAGGGTGTGCATTAGATTCAATGGCGCATAGATTTGAGTAAATACAGGTGTTTTTTATTAAAAGTATAGGTCAATACGGGCAAAATCCAGAGTAACTATGGGGAGTCCTTGCTCCGGTGTAACAATTTACTCTGGATTGCAATATGAATTTCCCATAGGTTTTCACTAGGTGGTGCAGTAACTACAGGTGCACGTAATGTCTCTTACGTGCTCCCGTAGTTACTCTGGATTTGGAGGAATAGTATATAGTTTAGTTTTACTATGTTATAATTAAAATATAACATCAACCTGTTGTTGTATAAAGTAGTGCAATTAATTAGGGTACCTCTTTTGATTCCGTGGTTAATGGCGCTGTGCCTGTTGAGTTGAAGATCGGCAGGTCAGTGGTTCAAGACACGGGTGCTGCATGAAGCAACAACCCTGCAACAGGCTGCCCAGATTTCCCCATGTTGTATCAATTATCTGAAGTGGACCCTGCCAGGAGTGGGAATAACACCATGTGTAAAATCCTAACCATGTCTACTCAAAAGTAAGCCCCATGGTATTCAATGGGTCTTACTCTCAAGAAAGTGTCTTTAGGATTGCAGCCTAAGAAATCAATGATATAATTTATTAATTATAATAATCGCAAGAAGGGTACATGCTTCCTGCTCACAGGGAACAAGAGGACAATGAAGACTTTTTCCAGGATATGTGGCTGGAAAAGAGGACATGTCCTGGCAAAAAGAGGACATATGCTCACCCTGAGCAAGAGGGAACAGACAATCAAAATAGAAATTCTGTAGATTGCTTCTGGGAGGACCAGAAGGAGCTTTCCAGGAGCCCCTTGGGACCATGGTGTGTTTTTTGGGCAGAGTCCTTCTGGGCAAGAGAGAGTCACCATCACCCGGGGCTGCAGAAGTGCCTGCAGGAATCAAGCATCTCCCAAGGGTGCTCCTAGCTCAAGAGTCTTAGATTTTTGCTGTGCACTGGAGCAGGCAAAGACTGGCTTTAAAGGAAACCACACAGCCAGAGGAGGCGGACATCACAGACCGGAGCTGTCAGCTCAGATCAGGGAGTTCTCCGCTTTTCTCGCTGCTGAATCCTCCCGGGGCCCCCTTCCCAAAGTTCATGTGCAATGGCAGCAACAACAGCAACGACTGTTTGTTGTCGCCATAACTATCTTAATGTTTCATAGTGGGTTTTAGCAGTATATCCCTCCCCTTCGGGGTGATGTTTTTCCCACCATTGCTGGTCCTTCTAAAGGTTAGCAATTGACTTACACTTTCCAGATGACCTCATAGCACAATCCTAACCATGGTTTGGCCAACGCATGTTCCGACATACGTCCCATGCTGCCCTGGGGAGTGCCACAAAAGTGCTTCAAAAGTAACTCGGGTGCGGGGGTGACCAGATGCCTGAACCTAAAAAGGAGGACAAGGTCTCCGATTCCTCTAAGCCTGGCCTTTCCAGTGGACAATGGCACGTTTGCCTACTCATGAGTAAAGCCGCAATATTGGGCACTTTCACTTTCCCATAGAGCTCAATGCATATTTTTATTATTAGTTGTTTGGCCATAATGTTTGATAGGAAGGAGATATTTCCAAACCGATTTTTGCACTGGATTCTGCTCTTCAGTGTGAATCCAAAGACATATGACATGATGGGGGTACTTCACATCATTGGAAAGTTTCAAAATGAAGCCAAATAGAGGACAATGAAGCCCTTTTGGAGGACACCCAGACAGGAGGCTAAAAAAAGAGGACAAATCCGGAAATTTCCAGCCATATGATCACCCTGTTCAAAAATAACTTAGGCGCCATTCCTGGAGTTCATAGACTTGCGTCACCTCCCCATGCCAGGACGGGAACAGGGAGATGACTGAGTGGCACTGGCCTAAATTGGCATATCACCTTATTCACTGCAAGAAGGTGTACCTCTAACCTAGGTGCATGGCTAGCTTTGGATCAGTGGTGTCACCAGGGTGTCCCCTGGGAGTGTGTCACAACACTCTAAGGCAGTGGATCCCAAACTTTGGATCCCAAACCTATTAGTACATGTAAAGGTCCACGGTACCTTTAAGGCTGTGGTACTCAGGTATTTCATCCTGGGACCCCGTTTCAAACTTTAAAATCTCTCTCAGACCCCCTGTCAAACTTACTGGGATGTTCTTCCATGTCTACTTGAAAGTAAGTCCCATCATGTTCAGTGAGGATTACTCCCAGGAAAGCCCTATGTCAGATTCCACTGCCAGATTCCAAAGCCCTATGCCACTGACCTGAGGTCGCAATCCCCAAGGGGGTCTGACGCCCCCCACTTAGAAGACCACTGCTTTAAAGCATCCCAGAAAGCATGGAGGAAGTATTGACGTCCCTAGGATTGTGTTGCTAAAAAGGAAAGGGGAGGTTTCTACGTTCTTAAGGCTACCGCCCTCTCCAGGAGGTGCAAAAAGATTTTCTTTCTTTTGGGGGGGGAGGTCAAGGAAGTGAGATCCCCGTGGGCTCTGAAAATATTAATTATTATATAATTAACTGTATCAATGAATACTGATAATAATTAATATTTTAATTATGGGTTGTCAAAAAAATTGTGGGTCCTTTGTGCCAAATGACCTACGTACGCCACTGGGTCATGGTATAAAAAAAGTTTTTTAAAAAATTCATCATCACTTCAATTTCAGCGGGGATAGATCAATTGCAAGGCAAAGGGTGCAATCCTATCTATGTCTCCTCAGAAGTAAGTAAGGATCTTACTCCTAGGAAAGTGTACTTAGGATTGCAGCCAAAATTTTGCATCTGTGCTACTTCTCTGGCCATTATTATTATTCTTTCATAAGACACAATCCTAACTATGTCTACTCAGATTAAGCCCCATTGTGTTCAATGGGTCTTACTCCCAGGAAAGTGTCTTTAGGATTGCAGCCATATTCTAATTATTTCATGTTATAACTAGAGTTGCCATAATTCTCTTCCACAAAATTGGGACAGGATGTCCATTTGCCAGTATGTGAACTAACCCCCAAATCCATAGTAACTACAGGTGCACGTAAGAGACTTTACGTGCACCCGTAGTTACTGTACCACCTAATGAAAACCGATGGGAAAATCATATTGGATTCCGTAAGTTGTTACACTGGAGCAAGGACTCCCCGTAGTTACTCTGGATTTTGCCATAATCCCCCCAAATTGGGACTGTCCCTGTTTTTCAAGACATATAGTCTTGACGGACTGCCTCCGTCAGTCTTGGAAGACTATGGTATCGTGCTCAGCACTGCATACACTGCACGCGAAGCACAAAAGCCTGGGTTAGATTGTTATGGAGAATAGGCTGTTACCCAAGCAGCAGATCCCCCCTTCTCCACACCACTGAATTAGTCCAATGGAAAGGCAGAGCCAATACAATTGGATCCAGCTGGCGTCGCAGAGCTGGGCTAAGGACTGGAGCTCACCCTGTCTTGTGGGGCTGACCCGGGTCTCGAACCCTGGCCTGCTGGTTAACAAGTACAGTGTCTTAGCCACTTGCGCCACCCACAGCCCTTGTCAAGACATATAGCAACCCTAGTTATTACCTCTTTCTGTAACAAAAATAATTTTGCTATGATAGGGTGTCAAAAATTGTATGATCCCTGGGTGATAAATGACCTAGTTAGGCCACTGTTTACTGGTACAACTCTGGAAACTTTTTATAAAAAGTATTTGTTGCCCAATTTGAACTCGCATTTCCACCCACCCTTGGTGGGGGAATAAAAAATCATAAAGTGTCTTAAGCTATTGCGACACAAATCAAGGCAGGCCATTGCATTATTCAGTGTGTAAATATGTAAACGTCTCCAAGCTCTCGCCCTGAAATTCCAAATAGGAATATGTTATAATCAGACAGCTTGAGGTAGTACTAACTCTGGCAGCTTTGAGTAATCCTAAGGAGGAACGCCAGGAAGGTGTATCAAATTGCTTTGCGATGCATGTACACGGAAGCTCAGGGTACATAAATCTAACGCCATCTGCTGCGGTGAAAATCGAGTTATATGTTAAATGTTTTATATGTAATTGGCTTCCTTTAATGCACAAAAATTATTATAGACACAGAGCGGATGTATGTGGTGGCAATTTAATATTCTTTGCCAACACAAACTGTAAAAAAAAATATATCAGGGAACTGTTTTGGGAGATATATAAACATATTTGCCAAAGTGAGACTTTTATGTCTCTCTCCTTTTGCAGGAAGATGGAATTAATTGAACGTGAACCTATCTGGGTACGAGAGGAGGGAGGAAGAGAGGAAAACTGGCAGTTCAAACCAGGCAGTTGAATAAAGTCAGAGACATGCTTGAGGTTATCGGCACAGAAGTCCCTAATGCAGATCACACCTGGGCATTGGCAGTGCATACTTGATGCTTGATGTTCTGGATATTTGGAGGTGATAGGAATATCCAAAGAGCCCTGCTGGATCTAGTCCAGCTTCCAGCAACTTACAGTGTGGCCTGTCAGATGCCACAGAGAGCACACAAGACCTGCATCGTGTTACCATCCCCTTGCACCTGGCATTTGGAGATATAGGGCAAAATCCATAGTAACTACAGGGAGTCCTTGCTCCGGTGTAAGAACAACTTACTCTGGATTGCAATATGAATTTCCCATATGTTTTCACTAGGTGGTGCAGTAACTATGGGTGCATGTAACGTCTCTTATGTGCTCCCGTAGCTACTCTGGATTTGGGGGCTAGACACTCCTGACTTAATTGGCCGGGGTTGCGACTGGAGCACCATCCAAAAATAAAAACCATTGAAAAGTGGAACCTTTTTTAGTTTATAATTGTTGTTTCCAATGCAATTCCTCAAATTTTTTATAAATTTCAGTATTTTTGAATAATAAAATCATGTTATATATCAATTAATGAGTAATTTCATGGAGAATCAGGGTCTCTTGCAGCGGGGGGATAAAACCTTAGTAACACCGCTGTTGGATTCCTGGGTTTTGCTGCAGCAATCTTTGCAAACAGCAGACGACAGCAATCTTACTCATTGGCTCAAAGGAGTTTTAATCAATAAGCCTGCCCAGGGCATCAACCTGGATCAAGTCACAGATTAGTCTGAAACCTCATGCAGCCAAAGAGAGAATTTTCTTCTCTGTGAAAGAAGAGAAAGTTTGTTCCAGAATAGTGTCTGTTATTTGACAGTCACTATTAAAAATAAAGGGCTGCAGATCTGAGGTCTTAAACTCAACCCCCCGCCCCAAAAAATCCATGATGGTTTTAAATTAATTGGGGTACTGGATATATATTATATGTTTTGGATTTTATTGTTAATGTTTTTATACATTGTTTGTAAGCAGCCTTGAATCCCTCCGGAAGAAAAAAATTAAGTTTACTAACTAACTAACTAACTAACTAACTCACTCACTCACTCACTCACTCACTCACTCACTCACTCACTCACTCACTCACTATCTGTCACTGTGTGTGTGTGTGTGTGTGTGTGTGTGTGTATATATATATATATATATATATATATATATATATATATATATATATATATACACATGTATATATGTATATACACACATATATATACACATGTATATATATATATACACACACACACACCCATATATACTCGCGTATAAGCCGACCCGCATATAAGCCGAGGCACCTAATTTTACCACAAATACTGGGAAAATTTATTGACCCGAGTATAAGCCGAGGGTGGAAAACGCAGCAACAGCAGGAAAGTGTCTTGTAGCCTAGGGCCCAATCCTGAGCATGTCTACTCAGAAGTAAGGCCCACAAAGAAGTACCTGAGTCTGAGGAGGGGCTTGGCTGCAGTGGGCCCCATGTCTTGCCGCCGCGCGCCTCCTCCACAGCCCAGAGAGCTGGCGCCAGCAGCTGGAGAGGGTGCAGAGCCTCTGAGGGCGCACGCTGGATGTCGCGCCCGCCATGTTGTGCCGCCGCGTGCCTCCTCTGCAGCCCGGAGAGCTGGCGTGAGCGGCTGGAGAGGCTGCTGAGCCTCTCAAGGTGCATGCTGGAGGTCGTGCCCACCATTTTTCTTAATTTTTTTACTGACCTGCTTATAAGCCGAGGTGGGTTTTTGGGCTCACTTTTTGGGCTCAAAAAACTAGGCTTATATGCGAGTATATATATGGTATACTGACTGACTGTCTGACTGACTGATCAAAGCCCAGCCAAAACCACTGGGCCTAGAACCATGGAATTTGGGTGTGCATTGGGGACTGATAAGCATGGAGATTGATGTGCAAGGGGGGTTGTTGCGCATGAGGGGTTGATGCTCATGGGGGATTGATGCTCGTGGGAGGACTGATGTGTATGGGAGATGTTGCGCAAGGGGGGATGTCGTATGGGGGAATTTTACTCCTGCAATGCAGGTACACTTTTCACTAGTTTATTATATTTATGGTACTGATTCAAAAAACGGCATCAGTCTTGCCCCACTGTGCCTAGTTTCAGAGATACTAAATATCCTCATTGGTGAATAGTTCAAACAGCTTCCTCATGGGAAGCTTACTGCTTACATAGTTTGCTGAATATCTTCCGAAATGAAGGACGCAATCCTAATTCTATATCCTCAAAAGTAAGCCCCATTTTGTTCAATGGGATTTTGTCCCAGGAAAGTGTCTTTAGGATTGCAGCCTAAATGTGATAGGGTAAAAATATGCCACTTTTAAAAATCAGTACCCCAAATATATCCAGGAATATAGCAAAGCTAATAGCAAAGTATATATTGGCCTATGAAATCAGGGTTCAAGACCTGGGTCCTAAAGACGGGGTGAGCTCCTGTCCTTAGCCCAGCTCTTGCCAACTTAGCAATTCAAAAGTATGCAAATGCAAGCAGAAGGTAATAGCATTCCATGTGCATGCAAGTCACCTGTTGGAAAACACTGGCTTTACAGCCAGGTGACCATATAGAATGAAGGACAGAGTGCTGCCCTATACCTTTAACCATTACATAGAAGAGGGAATTTAGGCAGGTCCTGCTTTTTAAACCTTTCTATGCTGAGCTACACCTGCCTATATTCCCTCTTCTATGCAATGCTTAAAGGTATAGGCACATGTCCTTCATTTTATATGGTCACCCTCTCTATGGCTCTACGAATGGGGATGATCATCTCACCCTACAGTTGGTCATGACCAGCAGTATAACCTATGGGGGACATCTTTATCTTTTTATGAAATTACTAGTTTAAAAATATTCATTGTCTAAAGGGCCGGCTCTGTTTGTTCCTGGAAACTGGACCGTGTGGGGTCCGCCTATATCTCAACCTTCTGGTTTTGGTGTCTCCATCTTCTCTCCAATGCTGCAGTTCCTCTGATTTTATTGATTAGTTTTTTTTATCTTCCTTATCTTTACAGTGCAATCTTAGCATGTCTACTCAAAAGTAAGTCCCATTGTGTTGAATAGCACTTACTCCCAGGAAAGTGTGGTTAGGATTGCAGCTTGCATCAGGATGGTGGAGTGGTTCAGGAGCTAGAGCTACAGTGCAATCCTAAGCATGTCTACTCAGAAGTAAGTCCCATTGAGCACAATAGTACCTACTCCCAGGAAAGCGTGGTTAGGATTGCAGCCAACGTCTCTTTCTTCTTGCCCCTACGCAAGTGCAGATTTTCAGTTCTACCTTGGCAAGATTGTCTATTCGATGTTGGGAGGATGGAGAAGCAAACTGGGACAACTGGGATAGTTCCCTTGTAGAAATATCTCTATTTTATCAAAAATCATAGCAAAAAAATTAAAAAAACCCCAAAATGGGGTTGGCAGTGTTATTGCATGGGTGTCGTTCCATCATGGGGTGTCAATTCCTCCCACGCTGGGTAACACAACCCCTAGTGATGCCGTTGACAGCTAGTAGATGGTGTCCTAATTTTCCCCCCCCCCCCTCTTTCCAATGGAGAAATGGAATGGCTGTGAACACAATCAACTACATGTTGTTGTAACATAATTCTGGAGCTGAAAGAAATAAATTGAGTTAGCACATTACTGGAAATGGCCAAAGGCTTGGAAGAGATGGAGAACCCAATGCGCTCATGCTTTCCTCTGAACCAAAGGCATTAATAAAATTTGTTCTTTCTTTGGAGGTGCCCCATTCATCCCAAAGAAGTGGGACTAATTTAGCTCCTTTCCTCCCCCCCAACGCGCACCCCATTTGTAAAATGTTCTAGAAAAGACACACAACTTCTGTGCGATGTCCCCTTAAGGTGTGTACTTCAGCCTGCATAATTGCAATCCGAAAAACACTTTCCTGAGAGTAAGACCCATTGAACACAATGGGGCTGACTTTTGAGTAGACATGGTTAGGATTGTGCTCTATGTCAAAGAATGGAGAAGTTGGGGACATGGCAATAGAAATAGGGAACATAGATATCATGCTTTCTGGAAGTGTCTAAAAAAATTCTTGAACCCAGACCAGTTTAAAGGGTTACTTTTTATTTATATCTCTAGGAGATATATTTATTTATAGCTCGATAAATATATCTCTATGTTATCTATGGACAAAATCCAGAGTAACTACGGGGAGTCCTTGATCCAGTGTAAGAACAACTTACTCTGGATTCCAATATGAATTTCCCATAGGTTTTCATTAAGTGGTGCAGTAACTATGGGTGCATGTAAAGTCTCTTACATGCTCCCATAGTTACTCTGGATTTAGGGGTATATCTCTATGAGAGCTGGTATAGAGGCAATGGATTTGGACTAAGACCTGGAAGATCCAGGTTCAAATCCCTCCTTGCCCAGGAAGCTTCCTGAGTGACCTTGGGCAAGTCACCCATTCTCTGCCTCACCTACCTTGCAGGGTTGTTGTGAGGACAGCAGAAATGGAGGAATTAAAGCTTTATGCCTTGGCCATTTACATTGGCATGGGAAAGACAGACTAAAAATTCTGCAGCCAAGTTCATACCAATGTTCTGATTGCAAGAAATATAACCCTTTTATTTCCCCAATAAATGTGTTGTGGGTGGCGCAAGTGGCTAAGACACTGTGCCAGTTAACCAGCAGGCCAGGGTTTGAGACCCGGGTCGACCCCACAAGACAGGGTGAGCTCCTGTCCTTAGCCCAGCTCTGCAACGCCAGCTGGATCCAATCGTATTGGCTCTGCCTTTCCATTGGACTAATTCAGTGGTGTGGAGAGGGGGATTTGCTGCTTGGGTAACAGCCTATCCTCCATAACAATCCAACCCAGGCTTTCGTGCTTTGCATGCAGCGCCGAGCACGATACCATAGTCTTCCAAGACTGATGGATGCCTGCTTTTTTTAAAAATGTGTTGCATGCGCTTATTGTGGGGGGTACCATTGCAAGTTCTGTACTCCAATGAGGTGCACAGTGGATGTGGTGGTGTGGCGCAAGAGAGGAATATTTCACATCTGAATTATTTTAAACATTTGTTCTCTGTTGTTGTGAACCACCTTTTTGAGTGGTTCTGCGTTGCCCGCTTTTTCGGTTGCAATTGCTCTGAATGTTGGGGCATTTTAAAAAGAGAAAACAAACAAACAAAAAGTTTTATTTACTAATGTTGGAAGTGGCCTCAAAGATGGAAGTGCAGGATATAAATCTTCACAATGATGAATATATCCCTTAGTGAAATAAATCATGGGCAGAGAGGCAGAGAAGCCAATACAAGTGTGGATGGAAGAAGAAAGATTGGCAAGTAGGTACAGAGGACAAATGCGGGACAACCTGGCTGATCCCCACGCTGAGCTCCCCCCATTTTAATGCACCACAAAGTGCAATCCTAACTTGCATTGGAACTGGTGGGTTAGTATATCCAGAACAAATTTGGAGCTACTGCTGTGGTACCCCAGGGCAAGGGAAAGTGTTTCTCTTTACCCCAGATAATGCAACAGTAGCCCCAGTGGGTCTACTCATACCTGCATGATGAGTAGCACAGATCCAAGTAGCCCTTGAATACTGCAGGCTGCCTCGGAAAGGGGCTTGGATCCAACACAGGTGACAACCCTGACTCCACACCCTGGCACCTGCCCATAGACTTCCACACTCCCCAAAACCCTGCTAAGATATACAGGCATCACATCACCCACTTATTGGACGGGTTAGAGACTGGAGCACAGTCCAAAAGAGAAAACCGTTGAAAAGTGAAACCCAAACTTTTTTGGTTTATAAATGTTACTTCCAATGCTTTTTTAGCTAGCAAATTGCAAATGTTCCTTTCATGTTGCAAATTCTTGATGCCTCGCAAAATTTCTCAATTGATTCTCCTCCTTTGGGAATGGGATTCGACCTGGAGCCACAAAACGGTGAGGGGGAAGGTCTGGCCTTGAGAACAATAGAAAGGTTGAAAGAGCAGAACATGCGTTGGATGAATGAGTTCTGGGTATAATTAAAAGATGTTGAAAGAGTGGATGAAAACGAACCATCAGTAAGTGGGGGATACCTGTAATTTTAACCAGGAATGGAGAGTTTTCTTTTTCTGTATACAATACTTAGTACATCCAATACTTAGTACAGTAATGAGTTTCTTCCAGGAATTACTTGACAGATTCAATTCTTACCCCAGGCTATGAGAGTGTCTAATTAATTGACAATTTGTCAGAGAGAGGTTGGGTGGGTATTTGGAAACAATTAAAAAATGAATGGATTAGATGAATTTTGATGGAAGCTAGTTGTACTATATGGCTGGAGGGTATTGCAATGAAGAAGAATCTCTGTGGCTACAGATAGGAAATTTCTGAGAACCTGGTGACCGGGGAGAGATATACATTCATCTTAAGTTGATTATTGTTTTCCTGGATGTAACAATGGGCTGTGGGTGGCGCAAGTGGCTAAGACACTGTGCCTGTTAACCAGCAGGCCAGGGTTCAAGCCCGGGTCGGCCCCACACGACAGGGTGAGCTCCTGTCCTTAGCCCAGCTCTGCGACGCAGCTAGATCCAATAGTATTGGCTCTGCCTTTCCATTGGACTTTCCATTGGACTCCCAGGCTTTTGTGCTTCGCATGCAGTGAATGCAGCGCTGAGCACGATACCATAGTCTTCCAAGACTGACGGAGGATGTAACAAAGAAAATCTTTAGAAAGGGTTAACAAAGGTTCTTTCTTTCTTTCTTTCTTTCTTTCTTTCTTTCTTTCTTTCTTTCTTTCTTTCTTTCTTTCTTTCTTTCTTTCTGACTTTCTTTCTGACTTTCTTTCTGACTTTCTGACTTTCTGTCTGTACTTTTCCATCTCAGTTGTGTTGAAAACATCTATATCCATATTGATGTGCGGGTGTCCAAACTCAGGGCTTCTGGATCTTTAATAATATGAAGAAGAGAGAATGGCAGCTGGTTGTAGCTTGTGATCTGTGTGACGCTGAATTAAACTTGCCAAAATTCCCTCCTTTATGCAATTGTTAAAGGTAATTGTTCAAGGTCCAAGTTCACCAAAGCTGAAAGCTCAGGAAACCCACTGTTAGAGTGTCATCAGTTCCATAAGGAAGATGGTACCTCTTGTAGCAAGTGGCTCATGTAACAAGCATTTCACATAACAAGTGTAAATTTCCAAGAAATCTTGCTTCACCTAACAAGATCTGTTTCACTTAAAAAGCATGCAAGCACGCTATGGGCACACATGTTATGCAGCCCTGACACTCCACATGGAGGCGCTTTAAAAGGGTTGCAGGCCAGCACTGCTGCCTCTAACTGTCCCCAACTTGGGGGCAGTTGCCTTGGGGTGCCTGAGGCAGCTGCCCCTAACTGCCCCCAAGTTCCCCCAATGACCACCTTGAACCTCCAGCAGCAGCCCAGGTAAGCCTCCCTGGAAAGTGTCTTTGATTGCAGCCTCCTAACCATGTCTACACAGAAGTAAGCCCCATTGTGTTCAATGGGGCTTACTCCCAGGAAAGTGTCTTTAGGATTGCGACCTAAGTAGACTTCATAGGATCATGCACATTGAATGCATGTTTTGATTTCAATTCCAGTGTTTTTTCATCATTTTTACATAGTATGTAATATTTCTATATGAATATTTTTTTGGGTTCTGGAACCAACCGTCTGAGTTTCCATTATTTCCTGTGAAAAAATCTGCTTCCCTTAAAGAGCGTTTCACTTAAAGAGCAGGCCTCCGGAACGAATTAAGCTCTTTATGTGAGGCACCACTGTGTGTGTGTGTGTGTGGAGAGAGAGAGAGAGAGAGGCTACAGGAGAACAGAATAAGTCCTATAGCTCACTTATTGGCCACACACTGAATCTCCAAATGTTGGAATCTTGGCCTTACCCAACAAGGCTGTTCATAGTTTATCCAACATACCATCAGCTAATCCACCAGATGCTTGAGGAACATCTGGTTGTGGCCTCCATACCTTTTCTTGTGGACTTTTTGGAGGTCCCTGGGTGAACCAGGTGACTTTGTTCAATAGACCCTTGATGTGTAGATGGGATATGCTGTTTATTGCAAACAGCTTCTGCGGGCCACATCCAACCCATGAACCGTATGTTTGAAACCCTTGGGCTATTCTTAGGATTTCATTCTTTTCCCTTTTAAATGCCACAGCTATTCAGTTCAGACTTAATTTTAAAAAAAATCTTTTTTTAACACTCCCATTTCCCCTTTGATTTACTGTCTCTGCTATTAGCATCAGATTAGAAAACACAGAACGCTGCATTTAATATCCGTATAGCTTCCTTTTCCTCCGCTAATAGCCCTGTTTCCAGCTGAGCTTCTGTGATGTGATGTGTGGCAGGTCAAAAGGGAGGTAATGATACTTGTTATAATTGTAACCAAAAAAGCAGCTCTTAGACTTGTCTTGACTTTCAAAAATCACTTCATTAGTTATAGCAAGAGAGCTTCTCAGTGTTCAGTAATTGAATATTCACACTTTTTTGCAGGTCATCCTTCCATACGGAGCAGGGATGGACCGTATTGGCTATGCGTGAGGTCTGTGAAACATCTCTGGCTGTTCCCAAAAGTGTTCACAAAAAGGACCAACATGTCCTTGGAGATATGGACCAACATGTCCGTATGTTGGAGAAATCCATATCCATATGGTCCATATGTTGGAGATATCCATATCCATATAGTCCTTGGAGATAAGACCAACATATCCTTGGAGATATCCTTGGAGACCAACATGGCTTTGGAGAAGCTGAGCATCATGGATGAGACCAACAAGGTTCAATAATATCTCCAACACTTTGCAAACCAGTCTGGATGTTCCTGTCCATCAACATGATGGACCCCCATGATAGTTTTATTGCAGGCTGGAGCAATACACTCAGCCATGTATATGTATACTAAGCTTAAACCTATTTTGAAATTGAATTGTAGCTTACTCATCTTGTTGAGCTTGGTGTTGGTTCAAGCAGAGATTTATCTCCAAAGTTTCTCTCCAGATGCCAGTCCCATTCAAGGTGATATCTCTCCGAACATATATAATTCAGGGTGCAATCCTAAGCATATCTACTCAGAAGTAAGTCCCATTGTATTCTATGGGACTTAGGGCTCAATCCAGAGTAACTACTTGGAGTCCTTGCTCCAGTGTAAGAACAATTTACTCTAGATTGCAATATGAATTTCCTATAGATTTTCACTAGGTGGTGCAGTAACCACAGGTGTACATAATATCTCTTACATGCTCCAGTGGTTACTCTGGATTGTAGGGTTTCTCTCAGGAAAGTGTGTTTAGGATTACAGTCGAGGTAAGAGGTTTCTGCATTGAGTGGTATCCATGCTAGACCCTCTTCCTGCATCAATTGTTGCTGGTCTCAGAGCACAAGCCTAACCATGTCTACTCAAAAGTTAGCTCCATTGTATTCAATGGGCGGGCAGCAGCCGGTTCGCACCGGTTCTGCAGAACCGGTAATTAATTTGGGGAGGACGTTAGCAAACCGGTTGTTAAGAGGGGGCTGTCATCTTTGAATTGCATGCAAGTGTATTTGAATTTCTCTTAAAGGGTCTCTGTGTCTGTCTTCCCACAGCTGAAACTCCCTCCCTCCCTCCCTACACTCACTGCTGAGATGGGAGGGGTCTAGAGCACTATATAAAACCCTCACAGTTCAATAGTTTCAAGTCAGGGTGAAGAGTTTCTTAATGCCCCAAACCTTTGAATGATGCTATTCAGGAAGGCTGTCTTTGCTAAACATCTTATTTTGATTAAAAACCTTATTTCTAGCAAGTTTTCAGAAGTTATCTCCTTGTGCAGTTCGCAAAGCATGTTGGGTTTCTCATATGCAAATAAGGCAGCCTCGGATCAGGCACTATATAGAGAGCTTTACAAAGGGGTCCTTGGGTGGGAATACAGAAGCCACAGCTGCTAAGAAAGCTCTGGGAGCCTATAGGAGCAGCATCTGAATATTGTTAGGATGAGATCCTCCAGGGCTTTTGTCCCCTGTTCCTCCAGCCCTGTCTACTTTCCTGAGAGTAATCCCACTGTCTATAATGGGACTTTCTTCTGAATAGACATAGTTAGGACTGGGCTCTGAGGCTGCAACCCTATCCACACTTTCCTGGAAGTAAGCTCCATTGGCTATAATAGGGCTTACTACTGAGTAGACCTGCACAGGTCTGGGCTCTGAGGATGCTGCAACCCTATCCCAGGAAAGTGGCTGGAACTGCAGCCTGAGAGCCCAACCTGACTACTCAGAGGTAAGTCCCATGATAGTCAATGGGACGTACTCCCAGGAAAGTGGTTGGGACTGCAGCCTGAGAGCCCAACCTGACTACTCAGAGGTAAGTCCCATGATAGTCAATGGGGCTTACTCCCAGGGCAGAGTGGAAAGGACTGCAGCCTCAGAGTACCATCCTATGCATGTCTACTCAGAAGTAAGCCGCATGCTTAATTTTTAAAGATTTTTTAAATTAAAAAAATTGCCATTTAAATTCTTCCCGGCCTCACCCCTGACCTTGGCCACGCCTCTTGACCCAGCCTGACTCCACCCACTTCCAGAGAACCGGTTGTTAGGGGAGGCTGGGCCCATCACTCTTACTCCTAGGAAAGTGTCTTCAGGATTGTAGCTTCAGTCTCTCTCTCTTTTGAAAGCTCTGGGAACAGAGAAAAATGTCATGATTTATTTTACTATATACCTGTATACTACTTTTTGGACTTCTCTTGTTGAAAAGTGGTATAAACATATTTTTAATTAAAATATTCATCCTACCTAAGCTGGCACAACTCATCGGTCTTCCCATAGTGATGTAGGGTGGTAAGTGCATGTAACCACCAATTTACGCTGGCACAACTCACCTGTTCCCATGATATAAATCTGTCACTACTGGTAATTATCTATCTATCTACAATAATTATAACTGCTTTTCAACTTTTAAAAAATCACAGTTTAGAAAGAAAATGAAAAAATTAATGGCTAATTAGAATATTCAACGTTTCCCATGCTTTACATATAGAGCTTTTTTATCTGTGTTTTTATGTATTTTATAATGTTGTTTGTTTTCCTTTTCATTTTATTGTGTTTTCTTTTTCTTTTATTATAATAAAAAGATAAGCTATAAAACAAAAAAGGGAATAATTCTGATGAAAGAATTAATGCAGTTCCTGAAAGTGAGAAAAAGGGATTAGGATATCATCAGTTAGTGGTTGGATGATTAAAAACAGTGACAATAAATAAAACAGATTACTGTTATTTCATGTAAATTGGGGAATCTGTTTTATTTAGCTATCTGTTGCCATCAAAATGTAGGTCTAACAGCAGTATCCTAACCATGTCTACTCAAAATTAAGACCCATTGTGTTTAATGGGTCTTGTTCTCAGGAAGGTGCCTTTAGGATTGCAGCCTAATGTAGCTACCCACAAATATTAACACTGAGATATCAAATTTCAATTCACCAGACATTAGCAATGGGAGGTCCTCATCCTTTACTCATATATTCATTGGATTCCGTATTGAGTGTAATATATGATGTTAGTAACCATTGCATTGTGATTGGGCATATGTGCCATGGTAAAAACATGGCATTGTAATGCTTGGATGTATTAATGCAACAAGATTGTTTTTGTGCGGTGTTTGGAGGACCTTATTTTTGTGCAACGTTTTGTGGACAAGCTCCTAGATTTTGGTGTAACACAAAGTGTTAACACTACCATATGTATAATCATACATTGTACATTGTAATGTCATTTGGGTATACAAACATACATACAGTGGTGCCTCACATAAAGAACTTAATTCATTCCGGAGACATGCTTTTTAAGTGAAACGCTCTTTAGGTAAAGCAGACATTTCCATAGGAAATAATGGAAACTCAGACGATTGGTTCCACAACCCCAAAAATATTCATATAAAAATATTAATTGTATGTAAAGATGATGACAAAACACTGGAATTGAATTCAAAACATGTATTCAATGTGCATGTTCCTATGAAGTCTACTTAGGCTGCAATCCCAAAGATAATTTCCTGGAAGTAAGCCCCATTTAACACAATGGGGCTTACTTCTGGGTAGACATGGTTAAGAGGCTGCAATCAATGACACTTTCCTGGGAGTAAGACCCATTTAACACAATGGGGTTTACTTCTGAGTAGACATAGTTAGGAGACTGCAATAAAAGACACTTTCCTGAGAGGCTTACCTGGGCTGTTGCTGCAGGTTCAGGTCAGTGGGGGGCACTTGGGGGCAGTTAGGGGCAGCTTCTTCTGGCACCCTCAGGCAACTGCCCCCAAGTTGGGGGCTGTTAGAGGCAGCAGCGCTGTCCAGCAGCCCTTTTAAAGAGACTCCATGTGGAGCATCAGGGCTGCATAGCACGCGTGCCCATAGCGCACTTGCTTGCTAAGTGAAGCGGAACTTATTATGTGAAGCAAGATTTCTTGGAAATTTCTATTTGTTATGTGAAACGTTTGTTAAGCGAGGCACTTGTTAAGTGAGGTACCACTGTACATACATACATACATACATACATGCATGTATACATACATACATACATACATACATACATAGTAAAGTCTTTTGCACCATCCTTGGCCAACATCCACAAATGCACCTTGATTAAACCCTACACAAAAAAGACTCTTGATGCCATCATAGATACAGTCATGTTAAGGGCCCAGTAATGTTGAACCCAGTACTGGTGGTATGCTTGGATCATTGGCACTGGTTGTTGTAAAAAATGTGCACCTTCCTCGCTGGTGTGATTTGCAGGTGGGGCATGTATGTGCACTCCACAGCTAGTTGGGGAGCCTTCTGCAGCTGATTTCAGAGGGTGTATACGTGCTGTAGTGGTTGGAGCACACATGCACTCTCTGCAGCCAGCCCACATACATGTAATGGGCTGGAATGCATGTGCCCTCTGCAGTAAGCCAGTTGCAGAGAATGCATGAGCACTCCAAGATAAGAGCATGCATGCACTCTACTCAGGTGGTCTGGGGGATATAAATCGAATTATTATTATTATTATTTTCTGGGTGTAAGCTCCATTGAACTAAATGGAACTTACTTGTGATTTGACACAAATAGGATCGCCAGCCTACTCCTACTATTAATAATAATAATAATAGGTTCACAGTGCAATCGTATTTGTGTCTACTCAGAGGTAAATTCCATTTAGTTCAGTGGAGCTTACTCCAAGGAAAGTGTTCTTAGGATTGCAGGCTCAGGATTGCAGCCTCAGCCTCTTACTTTCCTGGGAGTAAGACTCTCCACAATGGGGCTTACTTCTGAGAAGACTTGGATTGTGCTTTCAGTGTCTTAGGTTCAGTGTCCATTAAGTAGTGGGTGCCATTCTGCGGTGATCTATTGTTGCAGTGAGTTTGACAAGGGGGTCCCTGTACCCCACAGACTCTGGGATAAAATTGCCCCCTTCCCCTCCCGGAAAAGCTGCAAAACTTATCAACAAAAGTCTTCCTTATATTGAAAGGAAGCAATGCCTAAAGAGAGAGCCCATCTTACTTATGCAAGCCCTGGCTGAAACAAGTTGTATTGATGCAAGAGTAATCAATATGAGCCTGTGTGTTGGAGGGATTACTCTGAGTCAGCAGTTCCTGGCTGTCCCTTAAATAAAACAAGAGCCTGTCCAAAGTCACCAGCGCTTTGCATCTCAGAGCAGCCGATGCCAGCATGCTGGGAATTAATCAAGAGGACATTTGGAAGTTATTTTAATTGATGAGTTTTCCTGCAGATTGAAAGGTGCGTTGTTACTTTTAATATGAAGTCCCCTTGCTAACATACTGGGCAGGTAAAGAAAAAGCCGGCATTAAGTCTGGAGAAGGGTTTAAAGTACAGCACAAGAATTTAAGAAGAGCCCCGCTGGATCAGGCCAAAGGCCCTCTGGTCCATTTTTCAGGACCTCATAGTCGCCTGCCACATGATGTACGGAGCACATAACATAACAGGGAAGCAGCATTCTGGTGCCACTTTTTGAACCTGGTCGCCACCACGTCTTGTGATAAGGAACTTTATAGGATTATTTGTTTGCTGAGTCAGCAAATCAGTCAGTCATTCAATCAATCAATGTCATTCAGTCAGGCTATCAATCAATCAATCAATCAATCAATCAATCAATCAATCAATCAATCAATCAATCAATCAATGTTATTCAGGCAATCTGTCAATCAATCAGTCTATCAGTCCATCTGTCCATCAGTCAGTTGCTCAGTCAGTCAGTGTGACTGTCAATCAATCAATCAATCAATAAATCAATGCCAGTCAGTCCATTCTTTAGTTAGTCACAGTCCATCCATCAGTCCGTCAGTCCATCAGTCAATCAATCAGTCTGTCAGTCCATCCATCTGTCAGTCAGATCAGGTCAGATCAGGTCAGGTCAGTCAGTCAGTCAGTCAGGCAGTCTGCCAGTCAACCAACCAACCAACCAACCAACCAACCAACCAACCAACCAACCAACCAACCAACCGATCAATCAATCAATCAATCAATCTACCCCTGCTTACTGGGCAAGAGACACTCTTTAAGTGGGATAGATCTTTAAGTGGGATAGATCGATTGATCGATTGATCGATAGATCGATCGATCAATCGATCGATAGATCAATCAATCAATCAATCAATCAGTCTGTCAGTCCGTCAGTCCGTCCATCCATCTATCCATCCATCCATCAATGTTATTCAGGCAATCTGTCAGTCAATCAGTCTATCAATCAGTCTGTCCATCCGTCCATCAGTCAGTCAGTTGGTCGATCAGTCAGTCAGTCAGTCTGTCAATCAATCAATGTCAGTCAAGCAATTTGTCAGTCAGTCAATCTATCTACAGTATTTATATACCGCTTTTCAACTAAAAAGTTCACAAAGTGGTTTACAAAGAAAATGAAAAAAATTGATAGCTAATTAAAAGCTAATGGTTTCCTGTCCCCAAAGAGCTCAATCAATCAATCAGTGTCAGTCAGTCCATCCTTTAGTTAGTCACAGTCCATCCATTAGTCCATCAGTCCATCAATCAGTCTGTCAGTCCATCCATCCATCTGTCAGTCAGGTCAGGTCAGTCAGGCAGTCAGCCAGTCAATCACTCAGTGTCATTCAGTCAGTCCGTCAGTCCATCCATCCATCCATCCATCCATCCATCAATCCAATCCAATCCATTCCAATCCAATCCAATCTATTATACACCACTTTTCAAATAAAAAGTTAACAAAGCGGTTTACAAAGAAAATAAAAAATTAATACCTAATTAAAAGCTAATGTGTCATAAGTAAGCCTCATTGTCTTCAGTGGAGCTAATTCTCAGACACAATCTTAACCAATTTAAGCCAGCATAATTCTGTTGTCTTCCAGTTCCTGTGGTGGTGCAGGGAGACTAGCACATGTTTGTGCACTGGCCTAACCCCCTCCAAGTTGTGACACCCCCAAGCCAGTATGGAACTTGTGCTGGCTGAACCTGAGGTTAGGTTTGCATTAACGTTATCAGGGGAACAGAGGGACAATTGAGTTGTGCTAGCCTAAACTGGTTAGTACTGCACCCTCTTTTTGGGGTGAGGCTGTGCCTCCGCAGGGCTAGCCAAACCACATATCACCAAGATGGACCCTATATTCCTCCTTGCCATTATGCTATGGCTTTCTTAGGAACGAGAGGCCAATCTCCATTTTATCCAACAGCTGATGGTTGCAAAAATCGGACCAGCGGGGAGCATATTACATTCAGCAGAAGCACCTACTGGGAATATTTTCTCACATACCCAACATTGTGCCTTGAAGACGAGAAGGCTGATCCCTCTGCATTTTATTTCCAGCTCAAAAACCTTATTAAAATTACTCTTTTTTCTTGGCTGGAATCAACAAAATTTCTACCTGCAAGCATTTCTGAGAGGATGTAATTACCTGAGTAAAAATAGAAACATTTTAATTCTGTAAGAACTTCATCTAGAGCAGATTTCCCCCCCCCCCTTTTAAATAAACAGTCGTTCAGAATCCTGGTGCCAAAAAGGGGAAACAAAATGAGATTTCCTGCTCTGCCAAGTTGCATGAAAAACTGCCACTGTTTAACAGGGAACTGAATCAATAGGAAATATCCTTCATTCCTTGATGATCAATAGAAAATATCCTCAATTTCTTGATGACCAATAGAAAATATCCCCCAATTCCTTGATGATCAATGTCTGGTTACCTTGGGGGGGGGGGGGTGGGTGGGTGGGGAAGGTTCTCAAGCTACCCAACATGTAAACAGACTCTTGCAAAATTGGCTCCCTCATAGCTCAGCCCCATAGGCCATCTGTATTGCATGCAAAAGGGTCCAGATTCAGTCCCTGGCATCTCCAAATAGGGAAAAATATTCAGAAGAAAAACTCCATCACTTGTTACATGTTGGTTTTATCAGGACATGATGGATTTTTTCAAGACATGCATATCGAGACACGATAGTTTTATTTACAAATGGTGTATCGAGACATGGTGGTTTTATCAAGACAAGGCACATCAAGACATGGTGGTTTTATCAAGACATGATGGTTTGTTCAAAAAATGGCGCGTCAAGACATGGTGGTTTTATCAAGACATGGTGCATCAAGACGCGGTGGTTTTATCAAGACATGGCACATCAAGACATGGTGGTTTTATCAAGACATGGTGCATCAAGACATGGTGGTTTTATCAAGACATGGTGCATCAAGACGCGATGGTTTTATCAAGACATGGCACATCAAGACATGGTGGTTTTATCAAGACATGGTGCATCAAGACATGGTGCATCAAGACATGGTGGTTTTATCAAGACATGGTGCATCAAGACACGATGGTTTTATCAAGAAATGGCACATCAAGACGGTGGTTTTATCAAGACATGGTGCATCAAGACATGGTGGTTTTATCAAGACATGGTGCATCAAGACATGGTGGTTTTATCAAGACATGGTGCATCAAGACGCGATGGTTTTATCAAGACATGGCACATCAAGACATGGTGGTTTTATCAAGACATGGTGCATCAAGACATGGTGGTTTTATCAAGACATGGTGCATCAAGACGCGATGGTTTTATCAAGACATGGCACATCAAGACATGGTGGTTTTATCAAGACATGGTGCATCAAGACACGATGGTTTTATCAAGAAATGGCACATCAAGACGGTGGTTTTATCAAGACATGGTGCATCAAGACATGGTGGTTTTATCAAGACATGGCACATCAAGGCATAATGTTTTGTTCAAAAATGGCACATCAAGACATAGTGGTTTTATCAAGACATGGCACATCAAGACATGATGCTTTGTTCAAAAAATGGCACATCAAGACATGGTGGTTTTATCAAGACATGGTGCATCAAGACATGACGGTTTTATCAAGACATGGTGCATCAAGACATGGTGGTTTTATCAAGACATGGTGCATCAAGACGCGGTGGTTTTATCAAGACATGGCACATCAAGACATGGTGGTTTTATCAAGACATGGTGCATCAAGACGCGATGGTTTTATCAAGACATGGCACATCAAGACATGGTGGTTTTATCAAGACATGGTGCATCAAGACATGGTGCATCAAGACATGGTGGTTTTATCAAGACATGGTGCATCAAGACACGATGGTTTTATCAAGAAATGGCACATCAAGACGGTGGTTTTATCAAGACATGGTGCATCAAGACATGGTGGTTTTATCAAGACATGGCACATCAAGGCATAATGTTTTGTTCAAAAATGGCACATCAAGACATAGTGGTTTTATCAAGACATGGTGCATCAAGACATGACGGTTTTATCAAGACATGGCACATCAAGACATGATGCTTTGTTCAAAAAATGGCACATCAAGACATGGTGGTTTTATCAAGACATGGTGCATCAAGACATGACGGTTTTATCAAGACATGGCACATCAAGACATGATGGTTTGTTCAAAAATGGCACATCAAGACATGGTGGTTTTATCAAGACATGGTGCATCAAGACATGATGGTTTTATCAAGACATGGCACATCAAGACATGATGGTTTGTTCAAAAATGGCACATCAAGACATGGCGGTTTTATCAAG
Organism: Cryptoblepharus egeriae; assembly: GCA_030015325.1. Classification (NCBI taxonomy): domain Eukaryota; kingdom Metazoa; phylum Chordata; class Lepidosauria; order Squamata; family Scincidae; genus Cryptoblepharus; species Cryptoblepharus egeriae. Next base: position 4,227,898 of record JAREYC010000016.1, read on the forward strand.
ACATGGCACATCAAGACATGATGCTTTGTTCAAAAAATGGCACATCAAGACATGGTGGTTTTATCAAGACATGGTGCATCAAGACATGACGGTTTTATCAAGACATGGCACATCAAGACATGATGGTTTGTTCAAAAATGGCACATCAAGACATGGTGGATTGACCAAGACACGGCACATTAAGGCACATTTGAGAGACAGACACTAAAAAGGGAAAGGAAGCTTTGATGGTCCAACCAGCACTTCATTTGCTCAGCTGAAATCCTCTTGAAGGTGAATAAATGGATGTAAACATTTTCCGTAACTTCTGTCTTTGTGTGTTATTTAATGCTAATTGCATTTCAATTTAATGGAATACAGTCCCATTTCCATGCAATTAATCTGCTGAAGTCTTTCTAATGCATCACTATATTTTCCCTGCACGAGCACATAGCAAAGACGCTCTGAATGGCAATTCCGCCCCCCTTGCTGTGCAGTACCAAGAGTTTATTTCTGGAAATTGATGCATTTTTACCCACTTTGAAGTCACACAACTTTATTTTCTTCATAATATTTTTTTCCAATGCTCTTTTTGTAAATAGCAAAATCCTCATCATCGTCATCCTTGTTGTCATCATCTTCCAGTGCACAATAAACCAGATATAACTAATCAAGAAGAAAGAAAAACAAATCAAAGAGCCCAGTCCTTATGGGCAGATCTACTCATAAGTAACAGCCAAATCCTGAATAACTACATGAGCACATAAGAGACATTACATGCACCCATAGTTACTGCACCACCTAGTGAAAACCTATGGGAAATTCATATTGCAATCCAGAGTAAATTGTTCTTACATCAGAACAAGGACTCCCCGTAGTTACTCTGGATTTCACCCTAATGTCTCATTATTCTCAATAGAGCTTACTCCCAGGCAAATAGGGTTAGGATTGCAGGAAAAAAATTATTGATATGGCACTCTTAGGTGATAGAAGAGTCGAATAAAAAGAACTGGAAAAAATAACAAAATACAAAGGATTTACATATAGAAATGGAGAGGCCACGTCAAGAAGAAGACCAAAGTGCATTTGAAATGTGGTGTTGGTGAAGAATGTTCAACACCATGGATGGTCAAAAGGACAAACAAATCAATTTTGGAACAAATTAAGCCGAATGAGTCACTCGAATTGAGAATCACCAAGCAATCACTCACATCCTTTGGATACATCAGTCAAAGGGAACGCATACTGGAGAAGGAAGGACGTCGTGATTGGAACAGGAGAGGAAGACCAGCAACCTGATGGCTAAGCACAGTTACAATAACAATGGAGCAGCAGTGTTGCAGGGCTGTGCATCACCTGGGTGAGTGTGTCACCCCCTGAGTGAGTGTGTCACCCCCAAGGATGCACATGCGTGCTGGCCTCCAGCATGCTCATTCTGCTCTATTCCAAAGAGGAGCACCCTGCCCCTCCTCGGAGCAGAGAAAACTGAGTGCGCTGGTGCCCAGCGTGATGCCCAGAAGTTTGGGTATACGCAGTGGGCTCAAGGCACTCCAAGCCCACTCTGGGCAGAGTTCTGGGCATGCATGCTAGGCACTGGCCTGCTCAGTGGGCTCTGCTCCAAAGAGAAACAGGTTGTTTCTCTTCAAAGCAGACCATGCTGGTGCACAGCATGCATGCCCAAAACTCTGGGCATGCACACTGCGCTCAGAGCACTCCTAAACCAGTGTGCATGACTAGAGTTTTGGGCATGCATGCTCATCTGGGAACACTGTGGCTGCTTGAGGAGTTTCAAACTCCTCTGGTGGGTCACCATGTCACACGGTGCGGCTCACATCAGCCACACCACGTTGGTGATGTCCCTGCAATGAAGTATTTCATGGATCTCCCCAGACTTGTGCATGATCAGTCTGCCTACAGATTGTCTAACCATCAAGTTGCCATGGCTTGGGATTGAAATGAATGCCTCTGGTAGTAGTAGTAGTCGTAGTAGTAGTAGTCGTAATTGTAGTTGTAGTAGTAGTAGCAGCAGCAGCAGCAGCAGCCTGAGTTTAGACATGGATCTGGCCACATGGGCTCCCAGATAAGACCTTAACTACTCTCAAGTAGACCAAATTAAACTCCATTCCTATGCTTCTGCCACAGGAGATATTTACAATGCAATCCTAACCCCTGGTTAGGACAGCACTAGTCCCAGCACAAGTCCTGTGCTTGCCTGGGGGTGTCACAAAAGTGTTGTAACACACTTTTGCACCACTCTTGGGAGATTAGGCTAATGCACAGATATGCGCCATCCTCCCCACACCACCGTGGGAACAGGGAGATAGCTGGGTTTTGCTGGTCTAAACTGGTTAGAATTGTACCCTTATCCTGTAGAGCCTGTAGCATCCTTGCAACAAAAGATAGTGTCATTTAATCCCAACAGTTGGGAGGGGGGGGAAATGAGAAGCTTAGTGTCACTGTGCCTAGATGAGGCTTTGTGTGTGTTTTTAAATTAACCCCACAACATCAGACACTGAGATAAATGCCAAACACACCCCAAGCCTCTTTTACAAATCTCCTTAAATAAAAGCAAAAGAAATACAGTGTAATCAAAGTTTGCTCGGCGTTTGACCGTGTTATCCCGCTGCATTATCATCGCACATCCGAGCGGAATTATAGTTATTTGGAACTCACATTGCTGTCACATTAGAACCGCACAGCGTGGCCCACATGCCATGCAAGTGTTTATTTTCTGGTCTCATCTCCAGTACGCCGCGCCGTGTTGTGCCCTGATTAATGCCTCCAAAAGGAAACAAACATTTCTCTGATGCCTCTTCCAGCTACTCATGTGGGTTTTAAAAAAAAGGAATTAATTATCAGGTTGGACAAAACAAGAAAGGTGGTGAACTTTGGGAAGCAATTTCAGTAATTGTCATGATGCACAAATGAGATCGACAACGGGAAGCAGAGCAATGGGAAGGATGGCTTTATCAATCAGGTGCTAAAGAGGGAACCCAGTGACATGTATCCCAGCTTGAGATCACCTTCACACATTTGCCTACTTTGTGGCTAACATTACAAGAAGGATCCCTGCAGAATCAGAGAAAGAGCACAATCCTAACCATGTCTACTCAAAAGTAAGCCCCACTGTAATAGGGTTCAGTAGGTCTCAGGGTGCAATCCAGAGTAACTACAGGGAGTCCTTGCTCCGGTGTAAGAACAATTTACTCTGGATTGCATTATGAATTTCCCATAGGTTTTCACTAGCTGGTGTCATAACTATGGATGCATGTAATGTCTCTTACGTGCTACCATAATTACTCTGGATTGTAGGGACACTCCCAAGAAAGTTTCTTTAGGATTTCTGCCAAAATCTAGTCCGTTATTTGACTTTCCACAGCATCCGACCTATCAAGAGCTAAGAGTAGTCCGGTGGTTGAGTGAAGGACTGCCGAAGAAAAGTAAGCAAGAAAAGGTCCGGCCAACTCTTGGATGGGAGACCTGAAAAGCTGTCATGAGGCAACAGGTATCACTGTTTACAACTTGACTGATCTGAAAACTGCTCCTGCTGGAAGCTCAGAAAGCCAGATGTGATGCCAGATGTGATGCACATCCTGATGCCAGATGTGATGATGGCCATGCTGTGAAAGATCCCTCCTAGAAGAGAAGCCGCCTGTAGAACATTTACCTACCTCAAAGGGTTGTTGGGAGGGCAAAATTTACCTATTCCAGCATCCACTGAGATCATTGTGACCCGCACTGCACCACCAGTGTCACCAACTCCTATGCTTCACAAATCACTTTTACAGCACTTTTCCAATAGCCTGCATTGGTGGAGCATGTGCTTTTCCAGAGCATGGAGACCATAGAATTGTGTCATAAGTTAAGCGACTTCTCAAAGCCTAGATGCGCCGTTTAGCCATTTAGGAAATATAAAATAGTAAATCTACCATATGGTTTTTAGATACTCTGTCCCTGTAGTCATACAAGTGCTTACTATATATACATGTGCTATATTTAAAGCCATACTACTTATTATTAAATTTAAATCTTATATTTAGGATGCAATCCTAACCCATTTAGGCTGGCATATTTGCTCATCAGACTTACTTTGGTTCCTGTGGAGGTGTGGGGAGACCGGCGCATATATGTGCGCTGACCTAAGCCTTCCCCATCAGGAGTAACATATGGCACTTTTGTGACACCCCCATACCAGAACAAGGACTTGTGCTGGGATTCAGGCTGGCCTAACTGGGGATTAGGATTGCAGCCATAATGAATGAATGAATGAATGAATTAATTAATTAATTAATTAATTAATTAATTTCACCTCCAAGAAGGTGACATTCCTCCTGCTCACAGGGAAAAGGAGGACAATGAAGATTTTTCCCCCCAGGATAAAAAAGACATGTCCTGGAAAAAGAGGACATGTGATGTAGTGTCAGGAACGGGGTGGGGAAATGGACAGATAGTGAAGAATGGGATGATGCGGTGGGCGATTCGGGCGCTGCAGGCACAGATTCCCATGCTATGCAATGTTCTGGATTTTCAACAAACACATTTTTATGGTTTGCCATCAAGATTGCGCTAGAGAGAGCGTCATCTTCTCCCTGTAAATGGCAGCTGATGTGCTTAAATGCTTGGGGGCCACAACCCGCCCTCCCGATGCCAGCGGCCTCATGCTGTCCTTATCTCTGTTGTGCTTTGTGTTAAACACCATCGCAGAGACTTCTGGTGTGGTGGAAGATGGATAATTTTGCAAAACCAACAGCTCTCTACATGCATTACCCTTTTACTGCTGACAGCAAAGTTCACCAGGCAGTTCACAGACGGGCTTCTTTGCCTCTGATAAAGGTTAATAAAGCAGAAGTCTGGGCTTTTTTGCATGTTGGGCCTTTGTTTGCTTTGGAAGGACACTTTTCATCTTCTTGGGTTGACTTAACTGGTGATCTTTGTTCACATTAAACAAAAGAACAGATTCTCATCTTGTTCCTGCTGTACATGAACCTTTGGACTGTCATCTCCATTGATACTGGAAGGCGATAACCTTTTGGAACAAGCTTTGTGCTGGTAAATACTGGCCACAATTATACAGTAGATCAGTGATTTCCAACTTTTTTCCATCTTATGTTGCATTGACAAGGCACTGAAATAATCGAGGAACACCATCCTCCTCCTCCTCCTCATCATCATCATCAGAAGAGGTGGTGGTGGTGTAACAGTGCCATTCTAACCCCTTGTTTGGCTGGCATAAGTCCTTGCCTGCGGGTTTTGCAAAAGTGCTGTAAGACACTTTGTGCCCCTCCTGGGGGGTGATGTTAGATGAGTGCACAGACATGCGCTGTCCTCCCCATGCCACCATGGAAATGGGGGGATTGGTGAGTTCCGCTGTCCTAAATTGGTTAGGTTTCTGCCCCCACTGGGTGTGCATTGGGATATGCATACCCCATGTGACATATGTCACAACCCCAAAAAGAGGATAAGGCCTCCCAAAATGAGGGACATTCAAGAAAAATGTAGGACATAGCACAATAAAACCTAAATATGCTCATATATTTTGCTTTCCTGGAGTTAATTTATACCCACTTATTGCAGTCCTAAAGACCTTGCAATCCTTTCCTGGGAGTATGAACCATTGAACACAATGCGGCTTACATTTGAGTAGATATGGTTAGGATTGTGCTTCACTTATTAAATTTAAAACTATTACATATAATATATTATTTACAAAAAGGCTACATGCTTCCTGCTCACATGGAAATGGAGGACATAAGGCTGATATCCAGGACATGTCATGAAAAAGAGGACACATGGTCACTGTTGTGCGTGTTGGAGTTTTCATTTAATAGCCCCTTGAAAAACCATTCCACCTATAAACAAGGTTGAAGGGGGGATGGACAGGGGACAGAAGTGGCAAGGGGGGACAATCCTGCACACCAGCAGGGAATCTTTGTGGCCCCAATCCTTTGTGGCTCTACTCAGAAGTAGGGCAAAATCAAAAGTAACTACGGGGAGTCCTTGCTCCGGTGTAAGAACAATTTACTCTGGATTGCAATATGAATTTCCAATAGGTTTTTATTAGGTGGTGCAGTAACTATGGGTGCACAGAATGTCTCTTACGTGCTCCCGTAGTTACTCAGGATTTGGCTGGTAGTCTCACTGTGAAGTAATGCCTTTTTCCAGGATGGCTAAGAAGTGCCTCCTCTCCTTCTCCCTTTACTAAATAATGTAATGTAAAATTACATTATTGTAATGTAATTTAATAATGTAAAATAATGTAAAATTATTTACATTATTTAGTGTAAATAATTCAGTAAAATAATGAATCAGCTCCAGTAAAATCCAGTAGATCCAGTAAAATAATGTCATCCAATGATCACTGATGCTCCATCAGACATGGACGAGAGAGCCCCCTCTCACGTCCTCCACCTCCTAAACATGCTCTCTCTTTCCCCCTCTCTGAGTGGCTCTGTTGGATTTTTATCCACCATTTTTTCAGCTTTTATATTGATTGGCATGAGGTGCCGTGGGGTGCCCACTTGGGGGGCCAAAAGACAGGGCATCAATATTTTAATTAATAAATAAAGCCCATAAGCAGGGAGATGCAGTTTACTCTGAACTGTCATCAGCGGAATTGCACGGGCATCAACATTTAATTGACATTTTGCAATAATTGCTAACATTGTACGTTAAAAGAGCAATTATCCCAAATGTCAGATTTTCCTGGTCTCTCCCCGATACGTTTAGTACAACAAAAGGAAAGGTAAAATGTCATCCCTCTCTATAAAGCTGCAACGGAGAGAATTATTATCTTCATTTGCCCAGGTTTATAATACCTTGATTAGTGCTACATTTCAGAAGATGGGTTGAAACGTTCTCCCGCTGAAAACAAATTATAATTATTGAGGAATATAACTGCCCAAGAGGCTTCAATGAGCAAATTTGCTTTCTATATCAGAGCCACATCGGTAAACGAAGGCTGCAATTCTAAATCACACTTTCCTGGGAGTAAGTCCCATTGAATACAATGGGGCATACTTCTGAGTAGATATGGTTGGGAGGGTGTTCTAAGATGCCTGACTTTTAATTCAAATTGAAATTTTAGTTTTGAAGATGAAGCTTGAGCTCTGCTATGGTTATAACGTGATTACAAGCCATATTGCTCTTGTCACTTCTAACTTGTCAGATATAATATTTACTTGAATTTAATGTGCCATTGAATGTAATGCGCCACCAAATGTAATGCGCCACCAAATATAATGCATCATTGAATATAATGTGTACCCCTATTTTTAAAATATAAAGTGTTGATGCTGGTCTTGACTGCCTCCTTTTCCTTGCTCAGTCTCCAGATCTGCCCGTGCCATTGAATGTAATGCGCCACCGAATATAATGCACCATCAAATATAATGTGTACCTCTATTTTAAAAATATAAAATGTTGATGCCTCCTTTTCCTTGCTCAGTCTCCAAATCCGCCCGTGCCATTGAATATAATGCACCACCGAATATAATGCACCATCGAATATAATGTGCACCTCTATTTTAAAAATATAAAATGTTGATGCTGGTCTTGACTGCCTCCTTTTCCCTGCTCAGTCTCCAAATCTGCCCGTGACGCTCTGTTTAGCACCCAAAACTCGCAGCGCTTGATTTTGTTCGTTTATACCACATCACGTCTTGCCGCAATTCATTATCCGGGAAATAAATTGTAAGGCAAATGTTGAAGCCCTCTCCATTTAGCTGTCAAAAGGATTTCCAGAAACTGCCAACGTCATCCATATAAATACAAACAAATGGAATTTATAAGCCCATAACTTTTCAAACAGCGGATTATCCTGCGCTATTTAGCATGCTCTCAGACAGTCAAGTAATTAGTTCTGTGCAGAGACTGGGAGTAAAATATTTTTTTCAGCAATTTCCAGACCTGCTGTTATCAAAACAATAAATCTTTCACCATAAATCCAGATGGCTTCATCCACACCCCACAAATCTCATTTTCTCCCTCCCACACCTCCTTATGAATGGGGATAAATTCCTTTGCTGTGACCTCCATCAGGGCAACTCCAGCAAATCAGGGCAAATAATTAAAATGTGCAATGTATATGGAATGCAATGATGACGTACATGGGATGCAATGATGGGATGCAACGATGACGTTGTCGATACAAAAACTGCATTGAAATCCTGATCATTGCTGTCTTGCAAAACAATTATGGCTGCAATCCTAAAGACACTTTCCTGGGAGTAAGACCCATTGAACACAATGGGCGTACTTTTGAGTCGACATGGTTAGGATTGTGCTCGATGTTCAGGTAATTCAAGCCGTATGCTAAAGGAAGATTCTGAAATATTGAATATTTCAATAATGTGCACCCAAATATTATATTAATTATATTATGGGCACAATCCAGAGTAGTTACGGGGAGTCCTTGCTCCGGTGTAAGAACAATTTACTCTGGATTGCAATATGAATTTCCCATATTTTTTCACTAGGTGGTGCAGTAACTACGGGTGCACATAATGACTCTTATGTGCTCCTATAGTTACTCTGGATTGTAGGGTATATTATATTATATATAATAATAATATATTATTATATAATATAATATTTGAAATATAGTTCATTGAAATATCTCAATTATTTCAATATTTCAATTTAGAAAGAGTGGGGAAGAAAGTGGAATTTGCCCAGATGTGGAACATAAGTTAGGAAAATGCCCCTTTTAAGCCTTGTGTCCTGAAAAAAATCTTTATTGCCCTCCTTTAATTTGTGAGCTGGCATCAGGTAGTCTTCTTGTAATTAATACATTATATATAATAAATTATGTGTAATAGTTTTAAGTTTAATAACAAGTAATGCAGTGTTAATTAACTATTGCGCATATAAAGCAATGTATATACATACAATATACATACAGTGTATTTTTTCTGGGATGGGGGAAAGGTACCAATATTCATCACAGGTTATCCCATATCACTAATTAATTAGCTGCTGGGGTGGCAGGAGGAAAAGGTTCCAGTGAGTACCCCCAGAAAAAGCCCTGTAAATAAAGTACGGGCAAATTCTAGAGTAATTATGGGATCACATAAGAGACATTACCTGCACCCGTAGTTACTGCACCACCTAGTGAAAACCTATGGGAAATTCATATTGCAATCCAGAGTAACTTGTTCTTACTCCGGAGCAAGTTCTGGCAACCAAAGCTTCCTTTTCAAATGGCCCCACATCACAGGTGGGCAGATGCCAGTTCAGGCCTATTCGCCCAAACTGGATCTTCCCACGTGGCGGACACTGGCGAACCGGAAAGACCCGTGGCTGGCAGAACCATGGGGACCGGTTCGCTAGCGGCCGCCGCGTCTCCTGAACCTCGGCTTCAGGAGACGCAGTGAGTTAGCGTCCAGCTGGATGCATGCACGCTGAGTCTCCTGAAGCTGAGCTTACATACAAACACCAACCCATAAATAACAAACAATACATACAGAACATATAATAAGATAAGAACACTGCTTCAGTATTCTTCAATAATCCTCAGCATAGTTGTTGGTTCAGCAATTGAATGGCACAAGGAAAAAAACTATCCTTGTGCCTAGATGTCCTAGTGAACAGAGTCCTATATTGGCATCCAGAGGGAAGAAGCTCAAACAAAATGTATCCAGGGTGAAGAGGGTCCGCAGCAATACTCATTAATACTCAATAAAACGGAGGCATGTAAAGTATCAGCATCTATTATGGCATTAAAGGTAAAGGTTTCCCCACAGGTTGCCCTGCTAGTCGTGACCGACACTAGGGTGTGATGCTCATCCTGTTTCTAGAGTCATAGAGCCAGCATCATCCAAAGATACCTCTGTGGACATGTGGCCTGTATGCGCACAGAACGCTGTTACCTTCCCACCAAAGTGGTACGTATTTATCTACTTGCATTTGCATGATTTCAAACCGCTAGGTTGGCAGAAGCTGGGCTAAGGACGGGAACTCACCCTGTCCTGCAGTACTCAGGTCTCGAACTGTTGAGTTGCAGATCTTCAGATTGACAGGGACAGTGTCTTTAATCACCACATTAATGTGTGGCTCCATTTTGCTCCCCCCAACTTGGAATGGATTCAGAGGTGAGACTCCCTCCGCGACTTGACTGCTCCACCCCCTCTAGCTATGCCACTGGTGTCACCTGCTACTTCAATTATAGGAAGATCTAGTTTACAGTTCAATGATGCAAAGGTTCATGATGCAAAGGTACCTTCCTGCACATCTATCAATATATAACAATTTTTTTAAACATATAACCGTTTTTTTAGTATATAAATTTTTATATATGCAGGGCTCACATAGTATATCAGCTTTCTATGTTTATCAACCATATGTCATAGGATGTGATCACAAGCATGTTTATTCATTAGTCATTTTTTGTTCTATGGTACTTACTCTTAGGAAAGTGTGTATAGATTTGCAGCTTCTATCTATCTATCTATCTATCTATCTATCTATCTATCTATCTATCTATCTATCTATCTGTCTGTCTGTCTGTCTGTCTGTCAATGCTTTTCAAGGTCAAGGATCCCAACAGGGGAACAGGGATTTGAATCTGGATCTTCCTGGTCTTAATCCAACTCCCAAATCATTACAACATCCTGGCTTTCATGATCTGAAACTGAAATAACCAGGGTGACCATATGTCCTCTTTTTCCAGGACATGTCCTTTTTTGTAGCCTTGCTTCTTGGAAAAAAATCTTAATTCTCCTCCTTTCCTTGTGAGCAGCCAGCATGTAGCCTCCTAATAAATCATAAATCATAATATAATGAAGGCTGCAATCCTAAAGACACTTTCCTGGAAGTACGATCCATTGAACACAACAGGGCTTACTTTTGAGTAAACATGGGGTGAAATCCAGAGTAACAACGGGGAGTCCTTGCTCCAGAGTAAGAACAAGTTACTCTGGATTGTAATATGAATTTCCCATAGGTTTTCACTAGGTGGTGCAGTAACTACAGGTGCACATAATGTCTCTTACGTGCTCCCATAGTTACTCTGGATTGTGCCCATGGTTAGGATTGTGCTCTATATGTAATAGTTGTAAATTTAACAAAAGTAATGAAGGCTGTAATCCAGAGTAACTACGGGACCTTTTACACCGACGTCGTTATGTTGCCACTTATGAGAAACCTGTGGGAAATGCATGGAGCAATCCAGAGTAAGGGATTGCTTAAGAGTAACTACGGGGAGTCCTTGCTCCAGTGTAAGAACAACTTACTCTGGATTCCAATATGAATTTCCCATAGGTTTTTACTAGGTGGTGCAATAACCACGGGTGCACGTAAATTCTCTTACGTGCTCCCATAGTTATTCTGGGTTTGGGGGTAAGTGCCTCTTACGTCTTCCTGTAGTTACTCTGGATTGCACTAGTGCTTAAACTACCCACATGAGAGCAATGTATATGAATGTTAGCTTTTATTTTATCACGTCTTAACATTTTTCTTGGGTGTCCTACATCTTTGGGGGTCCATGTCCTCTTTTGGTAATAACATTCTGCAGCAAAGTAACTGTTGCAGCCACTGCTGGAAATTGTCTCAGCAACGAGTCTGGTTTTGAAAACCTAATATATGAGATCATCCCAGTTCCTACTGAATTTAATTGGCACCTTGGAGAGATTATTTCAGCAGGGACGCTGGAATATTAAGAAGGCAACCAATAATTCCACTGGTACAGATTTGGGCACCGTTTTTCTTACTTCTGTACTTAAACTCCTGATCAGATTATTTGAATACATGCTGTAAATTCCCCCTGTAAATTGTAAATTAACATTGGGGATTTCCCTTTATCCCATCAGAACCTATGAGAAATGGGAATGCAGGCTTTCTGTAAAACAGATGTGCAGTGGACCACATGAATAATGTGACTTATTAAATGCTGTTTATTCAGTTCGGAATATATTCGGTTGCAGATGTTCCAAGAGGCCGTGAGAGGTTTATTGAGCTCCTAGTATTGGTTACAAAGCGAGAGATGTATTGTCAATGGTAAATATCCTTAACTTGCCAAGGGGAGTCCTCTCCGTACCGTGTCTCATCCCTGTTTAGGCTTTTCCCCATTAGCTTTTTCTTAGAGATGATATGTAAAAATTATACAGCATGTGAAATATTGTGATTCTGCCAAACCCATTGGGATTAAGATGTGCTTACTTTAGGACTTATTTTGGAGTGAGAGCATTTGTTTAAACCAAATTTATTGATATTGTCCTCCCAACCAGAATGCAAAGACCTGACCAGAGTGCCTTGATGATAAGGCATCATCTCCCCATGTGCATCATCTCCCCATACACAACAACCCCCATATGCATCATCCCCCATGTGCTTGGGGTATCATCCTTAAGGTGTGATAACCAGATGCTTTGAATTGAATCAAAGAGGTAACATTAAAAACTGGCCATAGATCTATGACAACACTTAGATCGGTGATGGAGATCCTTGTAGGCAGAGCCAAACCAGCATGTCCATGCCCAGTGTGCATGCCCAGAACTCATGCCCAGTGCGCATGCCCAGAACTCATGCCCAGAGCACAGTAGGCTGTGCTCCAGAGAATAGTGGGGTGCTCCTCTTTAGAGGAGAGCACTCTTGTGTCCACCATGCATGCCCAAAACTCTGAGCATGTGCAGGCACTCAGTTGGCTTTGCTCCGAAGAGGAGCAGGCTATGCCCAGCACATATGCCCAGCCTAGCCCAGAGCTCTGAGCATGAGTAATGCACAGAGCTCAGCCCAGCCCAGAGCCCAGCCCAGCACAGAGCCTATGCCCAGCCCAGAGCTCTGAGCATGAGTAATGGTCTTAGAGTGCTCCCACATCAACACACATGCCTGGAGTTCTGGGCATGCACGATTGTCTGGGCACACTATGACCACCAAAGGAGTGTCAAACACCTGTGGTAAGTCAGATGTTTGGCTGTTGGGGTGATGCTGGGGTGACTTGGCTTGCGTGCTGCCCAAGAGAGCTCTGAGTGCCTGCTCTGGCATGCATGCCATAGGTTTGCCACCACTGTTGTTAGAACATCACAGAAGTGATGCGCACCCAATGCTCAATTGGGCCTTAAGTATTGGACTTGAAAGGTGGTGGAAACATCTAGGTCTGGAGCAAATTCTCTGCAATAAGCAGCCTCTACAGATTCTCAAGTATCTCAGTCCTTCTAAAAATGCTTCACTGAGAGTGCAATCTTGTGCCTACCTACTCAGAAGTAAGTCCCATCAGAGTCAATGCAGTTTACACACAGGAAAGCATGGATAGGATTGCACCCTTGTGTGTCATAATTTAATTGGCAAGAGAAATGGAAGCCATCCTGAGAGCCGGTTTCATGTATTGCCGTGGTTCTTGAGCATTTCAGCCTGGGATCCCCTTGTGAGAACAACAATCTGTCTGGGACCCCCTGGCATTTCAGTTGGGGGAGCAAAATGGACCCCCCAAGAATGATTGCTCTACCCCCTCTAGCTATGCCACTGGCCAGATGTACTGCTTTTTGGAAACAGGTGCAATAATATTTTGTAATAGTATGTAATTATGTAATGTAATTAAATAATATTTTGCAATTAATGTCATCAAGTAATATTTTGTAAAATTGAAGTGCAAATCAATCACAATTTGAAAAAAAAAATCTTTCTTGCTTTGAAAAATCTGTGTCCCTTTCAAACCCATCTCGACAAAAATTCGGGGCAGCGCTATCTAAAAATTTACAACTAGTTGCAGTGATGACTTATTCTTGTGTTAGGAAATTTGCAAGATGGAGCTGTCTAATTAAAAACAATAGCTGTACAAAATTGGGGGGAGTGACAACAGTGTGCAAATCTATGTTGTGAATGTGGCTAAGCACAATTAAGCAGGAACATTGGGGGAGATGTGATACTTTATGGTATCTGATACCCCGTCAAGGATTTCCACAGTATTTTGTAACTGTAATGCAAATGTCTGGTGGGATCCTTTATCCCAGCTTCAGTAATTTCTGCTCAAGGTACACTAAGTATATAATTAACTGCAATTAAATGATAATTGCACTCTTTTTCCCCCTTCCCTGAACAAATCTGGTTGTTTACGCTGTTACAGTTCGTGTATAGTGTTTATACTGCATATGGTATAGGTTTCAGAGGGGGGAAGACGAAGGCTGCAATCCTAAAGACATTTACCTGGGAGTAAGACCATTGAACACAATGGGGCCTACTTTTGAGTAGACATGGTTAGGATTGTGCACGAAGTTAACTTAGGAACATGTTAAAAAGATGTTTTAAAGAAATAATTGCCCTGAATTTACAGAGCAATTACAGGCTAATGTATATCCTGGTTTAAGGAAGGTGTTATGTGAATTTTGATGAGGAACTATTTTGAATTGCACTTTGTTCCATAGGGGAAAAATAATTAAAAATATCAGATTGGTGGGGAAAAATTAATACCTTGAAACATTATTAATACCCCCAAAACATCTGTATTCAAGCACAGCAATGTGTTATTATCACGTTCTCTTATTTTTATAAATATCTCTTTGTGATGTCTATAAGGAGCCCATTATTTGCCTGTTTGGCAAAGGGATGTCAAGTCTATATACAGTGGTGCGTCACATAAAGAGCTTAATTCGTTCTGGAGGCATGCTCTTTAAGTGAAACACTCTTTAAGTGAAGCGGATTTTCCCATAGGAGGTAATGGAAACTCAGATGATTGGTTCCACAACCCCAAAAATATTCACATAAAAATATTAAATGGATGTAAAAATGATGACAAAACACTGGAATTGAATTCAAAACATGCATTCAGTGTGCATGATCCTATGAAGTCTACTTAGGCTGCAATCCTAAAGACACTTTCCTGGGAGTAAGTCCCACTGAACGCAATGGGGGTTATTTCTGGGTAGACATAGTTAGGAGGCTGCAATCAAAGACATTTTCCTGGGAGGCTTACCTGGTCTGCTGCTGGAGGTTCAAGGTGTTCGGTGGGGGCAATTGGGGGCAATTAGGGGCAGCTGCCTCTGGCACCCCCAGGCAACTGCTCCCAAGCTGGGGGCAGTTAGAGGCAGCAGTGCTGGCCAGCAGCCCTTTTAAACAGTCTCCCTGTGGAGCGTCAGGGCTGCATAGCATGCATGCCCAGAGCGTGCTTGCTTGTTAAGTGAAGCAGAACTTGTTATGTGAAGCAAGATTTCTTGGAAATTTTTGCTCTTTATGTGAAACGCTTGTTATGTGAGGCGCTTGTTATGAGAGATACCGCTGTAATGGGAGCATTTGTTGCAAATGAAAGCAATGGAAGATAAGCAGATGTGATGGTTTCTTTCAACTGATCTATAAAATTCATCAGTCCTTGTATTCAGGATTTATGATTATGGCTGCAGTTCTAAAAACACTTTCCTGGGAGTAAGGCCCATTGAACACAATGGGGCTTACTTTTGAGTAGACATGGTTAGGATTGTGCTCATACCCTCTCAGATATACCCTATGCCAGTTTTCCATTGCACCTCTGATTTCTCCCTTGGCTCTCTGTTTTTCAGATCTGCCAGCAGTCTGGTTTTGGCATCCAAGCTTCTGGATCCATACCAGTGTCCAGCTACAACAGCCAGTTTAATGGCCCTGATTCTGGCATTCAGGAGGCCGCAAGGGCTGCAGCGCTGGAATATTTAAACCATTAATCAGCAAATCCTGAAATGCCAAGCTTTGTCCACACAACCTGTGGAGTGAGAACTTGCTCCTCAGTTCAAGCAACTTTTCTTAAGATAAAATTAAGAAAATTAATTAAGGGGGAAATCCAGAGTAACGATGGGGTGTCCTTGCTCCAGTGTAAGAACAACTTACTCTGGATTCCAATATGAATTTCCCATAGGTTTTCACTAGGTGGTGCAGTAACTACGGGTGCACGTAATGTCTTTTACATGCTCCCGTAGTTACTCTGGATTGTGCCCTAAGAAAAACTTAAGAACTCTGCATGAAAAATTTTAGGACTCTGCTGAACAAGGACTCCTTTTGTTTTATGTAATAAATTATATGTAATAAATTATATGCCATAGTTTTAAATTTAATTATAAATAATATTGGGTGTAATTCTACGAAATTTAGGCTACAATCCAGGGTAATTATTACGGGACCTTTTACACTGACGAAGTTATAGTGCTACCAATGGGAAACCTATGGGAAATGCATAGAGTAATCCACGGTAAGTGCCTCTTACGTCTTTCTGTAGTTACTCTGGATTGTAGGGTTTGGGCTGAGCTTAAAGTGGAAAAGAATGAAGCATGGAAAATGCCCTGGAACGGTCACTAAAAATGGATAATATGGAGCAGAGATTGGAGGTTTCCATGTTATTAACATGAAAATCAGTTGTGTCACTAGTTCTACCTATTTAGTTCTAGCTGCTGATCTGTATAAAAAATTATTCCCTGAACACACCGATGGCTACAATACCATCCACATTTACCCAGGTGTAAGCTATGGTGACTATCCAACTATATGGTGACTATATGGTTAACTCCTTCGGAAATGGGATTAGACCAAGAGTTACTGCAGGGAGAGGACAATTTTGGGCTGTAGAACAGCAGAGAGAGGTTGAAAGAGCAGAACATGCATTGAATGAATGAATTCTGAGTATAAATAAAAAGTTTTTGAAAGAAAGAAATGAGAAAACGAACCAACAGAAAGCAGGGTATACCTATATTAAAATTAAAATTAAATATATAAAAGAAATAAACATATATTAAGAAGAATTAAAGAATGAATAGGGACCAATATATGACTAGTGAGCGTTGCAATAAACCAATATTAACTTAATATTTTTATTGACTGTAATATGGAAATGGAATATGTTGTAATATGTAATATGTAATATGTAAACAGTGTAATATGGAAACTATAGCAACGCCTTTACACCGTGTTTCCCAGACTCACCATCGCCACTGTGACCTTAGGCTACAATCCAGAGTAACTACGGGACCTTTTACACCAACCCTGAGCACAATCCTAATCATGTCTACTCAAAGGTAAGCCCCATTATGTTCAATAGGTCTTATTCACACGAAAGTGTCTTTAGGATTGCAGCCATAGTTACAGTGCCATCTATGGGAAATCTATGGGAAGTACATAGAGCAAGCCAGAGTGACTCTTACATCTTCCCATAGTTACTCTGGATTGTAGGGTTAGTCTGTGGCACCCTGTTATGATGGTGCAACCTGTGATGATGGTCTTGTGGTGGTGCTTCTTGTTGTGTTGAGATCTTGTGTGATATGACCTAGCAAGTGAGGAAGAGGAGTTAGCACTTGCTTCGGCAGTGCACTGCGCATCATTGGGAACTACTGTTTTAAGGTGATGGCCCTAGAAACCCATAAGATTTCCTGGCCCCAAGGATTTCTGAATCTTTCCCTACAATGCAAAACCATGCCTATTTTTGTTTGCCATCGTATCTCTTCCTCTTTCCATGGCTGGCCTAAAAAAGTCCCCAACCCTTCTGTTATCTGAGCTGCTTGGGCAGCTCTGCATTTTCAAAATCCTTATCTATGATGGCATTTGTTTATTGCTGTAATATAATAGCCTGAAGGGTCAGGTAGACTGTGTTTATATTTAATGCCGCACCATATCGAATGTCGAGCGGATTTACTTGGGTACCTCCAAGTGGTCGAGTTTGCTGTCATGCTTCTGTCTGTTCTTATAAAGGGAGTAATGAATGCAGGAATTCCCTCCTGGGTTGGAAACTACTTCCAACTCTGGATGAGCTGAAACCATGTGTTGTATTTTGGGTACATGTTGCGCAGCACTGAACAGTGCGCTTTCTTTCGAAAGTCATCCAAATCTTCATTGTCCTCCTTTTCCCTTTGAGCAAGCAGCATGTAGCCTTCCAGTAATTCATAAAATAGATGTAATAAATTATAGTTAGTTTTAAATTTAATAAATAATATAGTGTTTAAATTAAATTAACCACCTGAAAATAATATATATGAGTGTTTTGGCTTTTATTTTGACATGTCCTACATTTTTCTTACATATAGGGACAAAGAGCACAATCCTAACTAAGGGCGAAATCCAAAGTAACTACGGGGAGTCCTTGCTCCGGTGTAAGAACAATTTACTCTGGATTGCAATATGAATTTCCCATAGGTTTCACTAGGTGGTGCAGTAACTACGAGTGCACGTAATGTCTCTTACGTGCTTCCATAGTTACTCTGGATTTGGCTGTATGTCTACTCAGGAGAAAGCCCCATTGTGCTCAATACTCCAAGGTAAGTGTGTTTAGGATTGAAGCTTTACTCCCAGGAAAGTATCTTTAGGATTGCAGCCATAGGCAGCAATCCTAAAGGTACACATTCCTGGGAGTAAGACCCATTGAACACAATGGGACTTACTTTTGAGTAGACATGGTCAAAAACACATTCCACCCCCTTTTCACCCTCTTAGGGGTTCAATTTCTAAAAATGGTTCTTAGGGGGTGCCTACATCATGGAAGGATGACCCTCCCTAAATTTCACACTTCTAGGTCTGGTGGTTTTGTCTGGGTGTTGATGAGTAAGTCAGTGATGCTTCAATTTTATATATATAGAAGATTATGGCTGCAATCCTAAAGACACTTTCCTGGAAGTAAGACCCACTGAACACAATGGGGCTTACTTTTGAGTAGACATGGTTGGGATTGTGTTCCCTGTGTCATGGTTTTAAATTTAATAACTAATAATATAGTGTTTAAATTAAGCACATGAAGGGTGCAATCTAATGACTCAGAAGCAAGTCCCATTATATTCAATGCGGCTTACTCCCTGGAAAATGTGTTTAAGATTAAAGCCAAAATCAATACATATGAGTGTGTTTAGCTTGTCCTACATTTTTCTAGGATGTCATACATTGGGGGGGGGGGCTGTCCTTTTTTTTTGTTATATGGCCATCCTGTAGATGGTAGATTCACACCCACAGTATGATATTTTCCTGCCTAGATTTGCCTGTGGGTAACTCAGAAAGATGGAAAAAATAAAGTCAGATTAAACAAGGGAAAAAAAATATGCTCCAAGAGTTTTTAAGATTCACAGATCAATTTTATAATCAAAATTTATAACAGGAGAATATCAAGCAGCCTGATTTTAATACAGAAATTTGTTACTAGTGCAATTCACAGGATGATGGTGCACAGTGTCCTGGTTTAGAAGATTATGGGCAAAATCCAGAGTAAGGGATTACAGGGAATCCTGGCGTAAGAACAATTTACTCTGGATTGCAATATGAATTTCCCATAGGTTTTCACTAGGTGGTGCAGTAATTATGGGTGCATGTAATGTCTCTTACATGCTCACGTAGTTACTCTGGATTTGGCTGGACGTCCAGATGATACATCTGATATTCCTTAACAACCTCAAGTCCTTGCCCTGGAGAGTTATGATGGCAGGTCTTTGGAGGGACAGATGCCAAAAAACCAAAAGTATGCCAATATTTTATGAGCCGATATTTCAGGGGAAGCTTGTAAGGAATTAAATGAAATGGCAGTCGGCATTCGAACAGATGGCGGATACAATTACTAATATTGGAAGAGCTGTTCCGCAGCCTCTTTGTTTGTGTTTTCCACCATTTTTGCAGATGTTCTGGAGGAAGGCTTTGGATTTTTGTTTCACGCACACAAAAAAAGCAAATAATCCAGAAAGAAAGAATTCCAAACTATGTGATGAACCAAAGCTAAGTTCTTCCAAAGTTGGGGCCCAGCCAGTTATCCATGCTAATCCTATACCCACTTCCAGTAATAAATTCTTAGTGGGTTCCATTCCAGAACCTCCAGTGGATAAAAAAATCAGTGGATAAAACACAGAGGAAAAAATAGCCGCTTTGGGCATATGTTGTTTACAGAGGAAAGGCAGGATATAAATATCTGAAATAAATAAATAAATAAATAAGTAAGTAAGTAAGTAAGTAAGTAAGTAAGTAAGTAAGTAAGGGCACAATCCACAGTAACTACAGGGAGTCCTTGCTCCAGTGTAAGAACAACTTACCCTACAATCCGGAGTAACTACAGGCGCACGTAAGAGACATTATGTGTACCCGTAGTTACTGTACTACCTAGTGAAAACCTATGGGAAATTCACATTTCAATCCAGAGCAAATTGTTCTTACGCTGGAGCAAGTACTCCCCGTAGTTACTCTGGATTGCGCCCTTAGTCTGGATTACAATATGAATTTCGCATAGGTTTTCACTAGGTGGTGCAGTAACTACGGGTGCATGTAAAGTCTCTTACGTGCTCCTGTAGTTACTCTGGATTTGGGGGTAAGTAAGTAAGTAAGTAAATAAATAAATAAAACTAATTAATTAATTTAGGCTGCAATTCTAAAGACACTTTCCTGGGAGTAAGACCCAGGAAACAATGGTGCTTACTTTTGAGTAGACATAGTTAGGATTGTGCTCTGTTTGCTTACTCCTCCATTGCTCCTAATGGAATAAGGTTGTGCCTTAGTAGCTGCAGGGGTTTGATTCTGGGAAATTTTATTTGGTTAGATGTGCCTTGGGACATAGGCTTCAATGCACAGGATCCAACCCTGTCTCGTGACACATGCGCAAGGCTGCTTGATGTGACTCGATAACTCACTGTAAATACAGAGCGAGGAACTCAATTACTTTACGAACAAGAGAATACATTTGTTGTTCTTTTTTTGTCATCATGCATTTTCCATAATCTACACATCACATTTCTGTTGTGAACAATAGTCTGTGACATTTCTGAGCATTAATGTGGCGCGTGCCGAGGATATCAATGTGCGTCTCTGATCCCCGCAAGGCGGCACATTCCCATGCCTGTGGTTTTCCACTTTAATCTTTGTCAAACGCTTCTATCGAAAATATAGGTTAAACATTTTGGATGGCTGTAAATGTACAAGGATACATTTGCAAACAAACAAAAAAAAAACCAAAATGAAACAAAACCACAGACACTCTGTTCCTGCCCACAACCTACATAGTCTGATGTGAAATAAGATTTCATAGATAAGAGATGAAATCAGTGCAGTACAGCTTCCCCTGACGTTCCTTAAGGGTGTCAGAGATTGGAAATAGATATGCTTGATTTACTCCGGCAGCCATGCTAATGTGTTCCATGTGTATTGATTTGGGGGAAAGGAAAAATTAATTCAAGGAGAAAGGAGGACATTGATCTGATAAGTGCTAGACTGTAGAAAGCAGGGACTTATCCATAGGGGACACCTCCAAGAAACTCCACGACATGGGATCACGGCAATCCTATCGATACTTTCCTGGATGTACGTCTCGTTAAACATAATGGGACTTACTTTTGAGTATTTATTTGTTTATTTATTTGTTTATTTATTTATTTATTTAAGAGTTATTTATTTATTTATTTCTATCCCACCTTTCCTCTGTAAACATCTGATGCGCAAGGCGGCTTGTAGACATGAATAGGCTAGTAGACATGAATTAGATAGGTTGTTTTTTTTTTTTTTTGCAAAAGAATACTCTTAATTTTATTTTATTTTTTATGTTTCGAGATGAGGACTTGGACCAAATGGGCACAGGATAGACTGGAGTGAATAGTTTGGGGTCCCTGTGGGAACAGGAACAGTGGTAAAGTCAATGTTGGGATGAAGGGTGCTTTGCAGAGAAGGCTGATGGCCAGGATAACTGGAAATTGCTGCTTCTCCACCTAGACCATGGTGACCAGATTACTGGGTTGGGCCATCACTGTAGACATCTATCTGTCAACAATATTTATACACCGCTTTTCAACTAAAAAGTTCACAAAGCAGTTTACAAGAAAATGAAAAATTAATAGCTAATTAATAGCTAATGGGACATGTTTTAACCCAGGTGGACCAGGAATAACTCGTGATGGCCGTGGAGTCTTGCACTGGAATGTTTCATTGATTGTCTAGTTGTTTCATCCTCTCTGGGTGTGAATCCTATAAGTTGACCGAGGGTCATGAAACTCACTCACTCACTCCCTCACTCACTCACACTCATTCACTCACTCTATGCTACATCACAGGGTTGCTGTGAGGACGAATGGGGTCCATGAGTGCCATGTCATGCCAAGAACCATGTATGACTCCCCAAGCATTACCTGTGGGCACAATATGAAGCACGTACAATGAAGTCCTCTGGTGAAACAAGTGGTTAAGACACGGTGCCTATTAACCAGCAGACTATGTAGGCTGACCCAGGTCCAGTGGTGAGCTCCAACAGGTTTGCACCTACTCTCTAGAACCGGCTGTTAACGAGAGAGAGGACATATAAAGTTTAAAAATAGCCATTTAAAAGTGGCTGCCAGATGGGCAGGGAACCGGTTGTTAATTTCTTTATATCCCATCACTGCCCGGGTTCCCATAAGACGAGGAACTCCTGCTATAGTAAGGGGGTTGGACTAGATGATCCACTGAGTCCCTTCCAACCCTATGATTCTATGAAATACAACCAAAATGAAGCATATAGAATATGAATCAAATACAAAAAAGCACATAGTGAGGGTATGGAGGACAATGAAGTTTTTATTCCAGACACAAGGCTAAAAAGTAAGACATGAAATCGAGGACATATTGACTACATACTACTTGCTAACAAGGAAAAGGAGGACAACGAAGTTTTTATTCCAGGACATAAGGTTTAAAAAGAGGACATGTCCTGGAAAGGGAGGACAACTGTTTACCCTGTTATAGGAAGACTAACCCCCAAATCCAGAGTAAGTACGGGAGCATGTAAGAGACTTTATGTGCACCCATAGTTACTGCACCACCTAGTGAAAACCTATGGGAAATTCATATTGCAATCCAGAGTAAGTTGTTCTTACACCGGAGCAAGGACTCCCCGTAGTTACTCTGGATTTTGCCCTTAATGCTACCTGCTGAAAAGGAAAGGAAGGCATGTTTTTATTCTAAGACACAAGGCCAAAAAAGAGGGCATGTCCTGGAAAAAAGGACATGTGGATACCCTGCTGATAACATTGAGAACTAGTAGGATTTTAACCTGAGCACGAGACACCCATTTGTTTCCTGCGCTGCCTTATGGGTTGGCTCCTTCCCGCATCTCTCCAGCCAAGTGCTTATTTCCAAATAATATGATGAGTTTAATAGGATAGTAACAGACACCGCGACATTTGGAGGGAGCTTAACAGGCTGCTTTCGCTTTCTTGATTCCGGCCCAAGCGTTTGGCAGACATTAGCCCTGAACCAGAGTGGATGATGAGGTTAAAATCAGGCTGAGCCATTTAATTTAGTTGCTTGGCAAGGCTGCGCCCGGACCCGATGGTAACATTAAGACAAAAAGCGTTCGGTTCCAATCGTTCCGGATTTGCTTTTGATTTGCAAAGACTAGTTTGGACTCCGGAAAAACCGCTATTCGCTGGTTCCGCACCTTCTCTATTTTAAATTCGGTATTTAAATATGGGATGGGTTGTCAGGGAAACTACCAGTTTAGAGAAGCTGGAAAAAAGGATAACCTGATGGCTTGTGCTTTATTAGGAAGGCGGTGATGGGCCCATAAATGCTCACAATTCCTGGAACTGGTGCATCCAGGTGGGTTGCGTTCTGCGTGGCGATAAATCGCAATGTCAAACTATATACGTTCGAGACAAGGTATGCATTTCAAAGATTTACAGGGGGGGGGGGGTCTGACTTCATTACTGTTGGAAAAAAAATGTGAATTTCCATAACTGAGACTGGAAGTTAAGACCCCGGTTAACAAAACCGCATGCGTGGCAATAAAGGCTACAGCAAGGCAAAGCTCAGCAAGGAAAGCACCACCACATGTCATGTTGAGTTTTGGGCATCTGAAGGGATGGTGGGAGGAAAGCCAGGGATGATGGCTTTCTCTACGTTAAACAATGGTATTCATAAGGGTTAAAGAACCAAGTATAGAAAGTTGAAGATGACCGGATATCAATAGGATGTGGACCCTGGATGAGCAGCGTCATGACCACCAGAATAAGCCATGAGCCATGAGCATGAGCCATGGACTGATCAGGAGCTGATCACAAGCTCAGGTGGTTATGAGCTGAAAGCCAATGAGGGACCAGGAATAGATTTTTTTTAGGGTACCACAGTATAGATTAGGACGGGTTTAAGAATAGAGAAGAGAATTGGATTCCAAATTGTATGAAGGGCCTTGTTGTATCCTGTGCTGTGCTGACAATAAAGAAGGATGCAACTCAATCTACAGCTGTGTCTCTCTTCTTAGAAGAATAACCTGCCAGCTGCAACGATCCAAAGGATGGGTAAAACCCCAAAATATCTCTAACAATTACTCATTAAGATTTCCCAATATTTGGTGTCGGTTTCAACCATCCAGCGTGCAGAAAAGGTTAAACTTCAGGATGTTCGGCAGCGCAATCTTAACCGCTGATTAGGCTGATCCTAATTTTGTTCTAATTAGAATTGTCCTCATCCTAATCAAAAATTTAGCAGCACAGTCCTAAATTCTGATTAGCAAGTCCCATACCCCCAAGTTTCGTAAGGCACTTTTGCACAACTCCGGGGGGGGGGGGTGGGGGGGGATAGGCCTGTGCACAGGCATGCACCAGCATCCTCATACCACCACTGTGCAATTTTTTGCACATGCACAGTGCACCTCTGCACCAAGTGCTTCAGGGCTACTGAGTTCAAAGGTGTAGTGTGCATTCACAAAAAGTTGCATGTGTCCATAACGGGGAATGATATGTTGGCTGATGCACCAGGTGACACAAGGTTTTTGCACGTATACTTAATGTTGAAGACTGACTGATCAACACCCAGCCCCAACCCCTGAGCCTAGAAGCATGAATTTTTATTTTTTTTTGGGGGGGGGCGTGGTATTCCTTCTGCGATGGAAGCACCTACTAACAACTGATTTGGTGCCTGTTGGGGTCCAATGGTAACTGCTGCTTGGTGTTGCTCACTGGTGCCCACTGCCAGCCCTGGACCCAGTGTCTGGTTCTCATTAAGGATGCCTGGTGGTGTCTGCTAGCCACTGCCACTCAGTGGTGCCTGGTGCCTAGTAGGGATGCATGGTACCAAGTGGTACCAACTGTCTGGTACCCAGTGTCCTCTGCCAAGTGGTTCCTGGTACCTGGTAGGGGTACCCGTTGGTGCATGCTGCCCACTGTATGGTGGTGCTCGGTGCCCATGAGGGATGCCCAGTGGCCTCTCCCACAGGTGTCTGGTGCCCACTAGTGCATGGTGGTGCCCAGTGCTGCCTGCTGCCAGATGGTTCCTGGTGGTAGCCAATAGGGGTGCCCAGTGTCTAGTGATGTTTGGTGATGCGTGCTGCTACCCCTGCCCACTGGTGGTACCCGCTGCCTGCTGCACGGTGGTGCCATGTGTCACCTAATGGTGGCTGGTGCCTTGTGCCTGATAGGGATGCCTGTTGCTTGATAGTGATGCCTGCTGCTGCCTGACACTGTCCCCCGATAACCTCCAGTAATCGGTGTCTGTCATTGCCCAGCAGTGCCAATGCACACAAGTTCCTGGCACTTGATGCCACTGCCTGGTGGGTTCATTCTGCTAGTAAAAAAATATAACGCAGTGAAATCCTAACCCTTAGTTAGGCCAGCACAAGTCCAGTGCTGGCCTGGTGGGGGTCATAAAAGTGCCATTAGATTCTTCTGCGCCACTTGTGGGGAGGTTAGACATGCACTGTCCTCCCCATGCCACTATGGCAATGGGTAGATGAGTGAGTTGTGCTGGTCTAAATCAGGTAGGATTGGACCCACATTATCACAATTTAGATACTCTCCTCCCCATAAAGATTTCCCCAAAACTACTTTTGAACCCAACATTGAAGGGGATGCATTCGGAGCACACCTGATATAGGAGTGCAAGTTGTTCAGGATTTAAAAGGGATGAAATCAGGGAACAAAAGAACAGGGGAAAAAACCCACAGTATTTTGATTTGGAAAGAGGAGCTCGGGGAGAAACTGGCGAAGTGCCCAGAACATTTCACTCTGCTACAAAAGGAAAGGCACTGCTGATTAGACTCTTCATCTGTTCAGTGGCTGTTTTAATTCAGCCTGGATTGCTAAGTGCTGGAGAGGTGGCTCATGTCTTTGTATATTTTGACAAAGTCCCACAATCCGTAAGTCATTCTTTAAGGTTGCATGGAGGTGACATCTGTCTGCACCTTTGCATGGGACACTAGCCTGGTGTCGCAGGATTTGTGACACGTTCCATGCCTCACCGGTGCAGAGGGTGCAAACTTTATATACAGTGGTACCTTTCATGACAAGTGTTTCACTTAACAAGTAAAAATTTCCAAGAAATCTTGCCTTGTATAACAAGTTCCGCTTCACTTAACAAGCAATATGCTTTGGGCACGCGTGCTATGCAGCCCTAACGCTCCATGTGGAGGCTCTTTAAAAGGGCTGCTGGCCAGCACTGCTGCCTCTAACTGCACCCAACTTGGGGACAGCTGCCTGTGGGTGCCAGAAGCATCTGCCCCTAACTGCCCCCAAGTGCCCCCAACGGCTACTTTGAACCTCCAGCAGCAGCCTAGCTTTGCTGTCATGGCAAGTGTGCAATCCTAAAGATACTTTCCTGGGAGTAAGACCCACTGAACACAACGGAGCTTACTTTTGAGTAGACATGGTTAGGATTGTGCTCTAAGTGATTGCCTTTGGGAAAATGTGACAGACCTGTATTTTTAGCAGGCTGCACTATATATGCTTTGAATATATGCTATAAAGTTATATGCTATAACAGGCTACACTATACATGCTACACTATATATGCTTTGAAGCACTATATATGCTTAGACAATGGGACTTACACCTGGGTGAATGTGGATAGGATTACAACCTTTGGGATATTTGGGAAATTAAAAGAAAAAAAACAGATCATGATGATCAAATACATGGAAAGGTTAACAAGGTTATTCTTAATTTTATTTTTACTCATATTTTCTGATATGACGTCCTCCTAACTGAACTTTGCTCTACTTGATTGTCTACCAAGATTCATTTATTCTGTTCCTTTAGAAATGTAAGTGTATCGATGTAAACAGTGCTCTGAATGTTTTTTTTTATAAAATGGCATTAAATTGATTTACCACAAACTATGTTGCCATCTGCACTAAACTTGAACATTTGAAAGTTGATGTTCAAATAATAGTTTATAAATGTACCATCTGTTTTCTTTGTTTGATTAAAGAACCCAGTTAAACCATATTCAGAATTTTCCACTTATCCTGTGATCCAGAGTAACTACGGGACCACGTAAGAGACTTTACGTGCACCCAAAGTTACTGCACCACCTAGTGAAAACCTATGGGAAATTCATATTGGAATCCAGAGTAAGTTGTTCTTACACCGGAGCAAGGACTCCCCGTAGTTACTCTGGATTTTGCCCATACTTGTCTATGAAGATTTCTTCTATCCCAGTATGAAAGTCTGGTTTTCCAGCAATCTCAGCTGGAAAAAAGTATATTTTTCCTTTTTATACTCAAAGTATATTCTTCCTGAGAGGTTTTTCCTTTTAATATCTGTCCATTTATATACTTATACCAGGGATGGGCCCAGCCACCCCCAAGATCCGGTTCGCCGGAAGCTCCTCTCCAAAACTTCCTGAAAGTCATAGAGCACAATCCTAACCATGTCTACTCAAAAGTAAGCCATACTGTGTTTAATGGGTCTTATTTGCAGGAATGTTTCTTTAGGATTGCAGCCATACTATTCCAAGTAACTTGTAGAATCAAGCTGCACAATTGTTTTTTGCAAAAGATTTTTGAAAAAGCAAGGTGGACCTGTGGGAAAGGTGTGGGGAAAAAATGCATACATCAAACATGAAAAGCAAATATATGATTTGGTTGTTTGACAAACCAATACATGATTTTTTTAAAATGCAAGATGAAAAACAGAGAGAGAAACTTGACCTTGCTGTAGTCGGAGGTTGAGTAGGAGATCATACTCATAACGAAAGAATATTCCATCAGACCCGAGTTCCTCTTGTTCTGTTTATTTCTACGCTAAGCCGCAAGGAAAGGAATCTGAGCGCAAACAAGTCCACGTCATTCTGAACAGCTTCTACCAGGTGCAGCCATGTCTTTGCCAAAAAGATTCCTTTGTTCTGCGGCTGAACATGTCGTGAGTGAGAACAATGCGCAACACCGATGCGAGGCGTTCTGAGTGGCTTAATTAGAAATCCAAAGGTTATGATGGAATATTTTTGTGGGGGGGAAATGCTTTGCCTGTGTACGGCTTTGGCTTCTCTTTGTTCGATACGGAGGCACACGTATGAAGAATGGCGTGTTTATATGCAAGCACTCCAAGTTAACTTGGAGTAGCTGCAACAAACAACCTCGGCTCTCAAGGACTTTGAGTTAGTAGGCAACACCGGGGGCCCAGTGAGATATTTTCTTCAGGTTAGCACATTCAGTTTAGCATATCGAAAGAAATCCCTGACAATTCAGAGTTCAAGTACACTCATTTGTCCATTGATCACCCCTCACATCTCCCACACGCAGTTCTTGCTCCTTCTCTATCACGCGATCTTCCTTAAATGAAAATTCACAGGTCGTCATAGTTGTCAAAAAAATGCTCACCGTCTTGTTCAAAAGTGTTGGTTATGCTCCTGATCTCCACAGGACTGAGACAATTAACATGGGGTGGACTCCCATTCAGTATGGCTAAGACCAGCTGAACTTCATTCATTCATTCATTTAACCCATCCAATAATTTAGGGATGCCTTTCTTTCTTTCTTTCTTTCTTTCTTTCTTTCTTTCTTTCTTTCTTTCTTTCTTTCTTTCTGTGTGTATGTATGTATGTATGTATGTACGTATGTACGTACGTACGTACGTACCTATCTATCTATCTATCTATCTATCTATCTATCTATCTATCTATCTATCTATCTATCTATCTATCTATCTTTTATCTCTGTATGTATGTATGTATGTATGTATGTATGTATTTATCTTTTATCTGTGTATGTATGTATGTATGTGTATGTATATATATATATGGCGCAAGCGGTTAAGTGCAAGTGGCGCAAGTGGCGCAAGCGGTTAAGGTGCTGTGCCTGTTAACCAGCAGGCCAGGGTTCGAGACCCGGGTCAGCCCCACAAGACAGGGTGAGCTCCTGTCCTTAGCCCAGCTCTGCGACGGCAGCTGGATTCAATCGTATTGGCTCTGCCGTTCCATTGGACTAATTCAGTGGCGTGGAGAGGGGGCATTTGCTGCTTGGGGAACAGCCTATCCTCCATAACAATCCAACCCAGGCTTTCGTGCTTCGCATGCAGCGTATGCAGTGCAGAGCATGATACCATACTCTTTCAAGACTACGTACATACATACATACATACATACATACATACATACATACACAGATAAAAGAAATATATTTCCCTCACTGCTTCTTTTTCCAACCAACTTTCAAAATTCACAGACTTGTGATATTTCTTGTGGCATACCATAGTTGTTCCATCAGTTCACCTTTTTTTTAAACTTCTTTTCCATTCTTAATTCCTTCAGTCCATCCTTAGAGACCTTGTTTTTTATCCATTTGTTACCAGCTCAGAACTTGACTCTCTCCCATCCATCTCTATCTCATACAAGCTTCAGGAGAACAAAAACTTGAAAACAATCCCCTGTCCAGGGACTCGGGGACCGCCAACTATATGGTGCGGACAGCTCTGACACTTCGGAAACTATTGCGCCTCCGCACTTGCATCTTTGAGAATTGGGATGGACTATTCACTTCCATGGAAGCGTCTCTTAGGATTGAAAACAGCATGGCTGACAGAGAACAACAGTACATCTTGCATTATATTTTATGGCCAACAGTGGCATACGATAGAAAGCAGGCATCTATCAGTCCTGAGAGACTATGGTATCCTGCTTGGTGCTGCATACACTGCATGCGAAGCACAAAGGCCTGGGTTAGATTGATATGGAGGATAGGCTGTTCCCCAAGCAGCAAATCCCCCTCTCCATGCCACTGAAACAGTCCAATGGAAAGGCAGAGCCAATATGATGGGTTCCAGCTGCATCGCAGAGCTGGGCTAAGGACAGGAGCTCACCCTGTCTTGTGGGAACCGACCCAGGTCTCGAACCTGGGCCTGCTAGTTAACAGACACAGTGTCTTAACCACTTGCACCACCCACAGCCCCTACATATGACAGAAACCTTTGGATAAATAATAATTTACTGGGGAGTCAAGGAGTGACGAAAATTTATAAAATCACAAATGTTAGGAATAACCCATCATGCTGTACAGGGATCCCCCACTTATTGGACGGGTTAGGCACCAGAGCTGTGGGTGGCGCAAGTGGTTAAGACCCTCTGCCTGTTAACCAGCAGGCCAGGGTTTGAGACCCGGGTCCCCACTAGACAGGGTGAGCTCCTGTCCTTAGCCCAGCTCTGCGACGCAGCTGGAAACTCTCGTATCAGCTCTGCCATTCCATTGGACTATTTTAGTGGTGTGGAGAGGGGGGATTTGCTGCTTGGGGAACAGCCTATCCTCCATATCAATTTAACCAGGCCTTCGTGCTTCGCATACAGCGTTGAGCACGATACCATAGTAGTTCAAGACTGACGGATGCCAATACAATACAAGGCACCAGAATATTGTCCAAAAGTGAAAAGTGTTGAAAAGTGGAACTCCATCTTTTTAAGTTTATAAGTGTTGCTTCCAATGCTTTCTTTTTTAGCAGGTTGCAGATGTTCCTTTTGTCTTGCAAATTCCCGCTGCCACCCAAAGATTTCTGCAAATGGGTTCTCCTTAAACACTTTCCAGAATGGGGTTAGAAGGAGCTACAACATGGAGGAGGGCAATTTTGGCCTTTAGAACAGCAGAGTGAGGTTGAAAGAGCAGAATGTGAGCTGAATGAATGATATCTGGGTTTCATCACAAAGTGTTGATCAGAAAACAAACTGTCAGAAAGCAGGGGTACCTGTATAACGCTGGATGCATAATTGACAACTAAAGGTAAATCTGGACATCGAAAGGTGGGCTATTCCAGAACTAAGACCACATCCCTATATTAGGTATCTGTGGATTGATGGTAGTTGGAAGGAAACTGTTCTCATGTACCACTTCCTCAGTGATGCCTCTGGCCACATTTTTTAAATGCCTATTCTTTTTTAAACTGCATTTTTCTAAGAGGGATTCTTGGCTTGATTTGGCCATTCCAGGTAATTCAGAAGTTTATAGGAATTCAGAAAATATACTCCAGAAAATATACCTTATTTGAATCTAATGCGCCATCAGATCTAATGTGCCACTTATATCTCAAAACACCACATTAACCTAACAATCTAGAGTAACTACGGGAAGATGTAAGAGGCACTTTCTTTGGATTGCTCTATGCATTTCCTATAGGTTTCATATAGGCAGCACCATAACTATGTCGGTGTAAAAGGTCCCGTAGTAACTCTGGATTGTAGTCACTCAACCATCACATCTAATGTGCACTCTGATTTTGGAGACTATCCCCGAAGTCCAGAGTAACTACAGGTGAAGTCCAGAGTAACTACGGGTGAAGTCCAGAGTAACTACGGGTAAAGTGTCTTACGTGCACTAGTAGTTACTGCACCATCTAGTGAAAACCTATGGGAAATTCATATTGGAATCCAGAGTAAGTTGTTCTGTCACTGGAACAAGGACTCCCTATAGTTAATCTGGTTTTTGCCCTAAATTCAGCTTTAAAAGGTGAGATTTGAGTAAAAACAGTATATATTTTGGGTTCTAAAAGGCTTTCTAAAATGTTGGTTTCTTTGCTTTCATTCTTTTTTAAAAAAAGATTCATAATAGGCTAAAATCTCTTGTAATATATCTGTTCCAGCACTTAGATGAAAGCAACGCTGCTCCCCGAGGGAATCCCGATATTTCAAAACAAAATGAAAACTTGACACGATGAATGTGTAAATGATTTTTCTTCATAACTGGAGGGTGAAATGTGGATTTATAACAAATAATTATGATGAAACAAAAAAATGTGTTACTGATAAAATAAAGGTTAATTTGTGGGTGGATGATTTGGCTTTGGGGGCAGAAAGACAGACTCTGTGGATCAATATTCCGTCCAAGCCCAGTTCTTCATGATCTCCTATATTCTTAAGTATGCTTCTGGAGGCTCACAGAACTTTCCCATGGGGAAGATGAAGGAAGCCTTCCATAGGACCCTTGGGTTGAGGTTTGGGCACCCATGATGTAGGTGACCAGATGGATGGAGAATAAGCTGTACAAGGAAAAGTTTTCCACTCTGTCAACAATTTTACCTAGAACTCATTCGTTCAACACATGCTTCAATCTTTCAAACTTTCTCTGCCAATGTATGTATATACTAGCAAAAAGTATACCCGCGTTGTGGGAGTAAAATTCCCCGGTACGCCATTTCCCCACTGCGCATCAACCCCCCATGAGCATCCGCCTCATGTACTACATCCCCATGTTCATCCACCCCATGTGCATCATCTTCCCTATGCACATCAACCCCCCTGTGCTCATCAACCTCCCATGCTCATCCACCCACCATGAGCAAATCCCCCATGCACAACAACCCCCCATGCGCAACATTGCCTGTGCGCAACATCCCCCATGCTCATCAAACCCCCATGCGTATCAAACCCCCATGCGCATCAAACTCCAATCACAACATCAAACCCCAATCACAACATCTCAAATTTTATGTTTCTAGGCCTGGCAGTTTTGGCAGGGCGTTGATGAGTGAGTGAGTGAGTGAGTCAGTCAGTCAGTCAGTCAGTGACTTTTCTCTTTTATAGACAGACAGGTGGACGGACGGACGGACGGACAGACAGTGTGTATTGGCAGGGCGTTGATGAGTGAGAGAGTGAGTCACTCAGTCAGTGACTTTTCTCTTTTATAGATAGATAGATAGATAGATAGATAGATAGATAGATAGATAGATAGACAGACAGACAGACAGACAGACAGACAGACAGTCAGTGACTTTTCTCTTTTATAGACAGACAGACAGACAGACGGACAGACGGACGGACTCTTTTATAGATAGACAGACAGACAGACAGACAGACAGATGGACGGACAGATGGACAGACAGTGTGTGTGTGTGTGTGTGTGTGTGTGTTCATATGTTTATATACATATATATATATGGAATGTAATAAATTTGGAACATTCCAGCTCAGGGAAGATTTTATAGCTGGAAATATATGGATTAGTTCATTGTATTGTGCCATTAAATCTTTTCCACCCTCTCAGTTGGCTCGAAGAATTTAGGAGATTGCCAGCTGGTTACATAATTGCCAGTTATGAGTTACCCACTGGTATTAACCTGGGGATACAAGAGAACCCAGGAACAGATGCGTAGCCACTGCGGTAATTAATGTCTTATACAGGTAGCAGAGCTTAATCTCTTCCAAACCTTGCTAGTTCTGTCCTGGGCCTTGATGACTACTGTTCCTGGAACAAAATCTCTTAATCGGAAAAGCTGTTGTTCAAAGATGCTTGTTCACCACCATGACCTTCTCACCAAGGAACCCCGATAAGCTTCCAGAAAGCCACAGGGAGTCCAGAAGCGCAGTTAGAAAACCTCTGATCTGACAAGTGCCTATGGAATAAGTATGGTTGGTTTCTTTAATCCAACAGACCACAGTGAGTTTTGGATTTACTATCAAATTACTATATCCTTAATCCTCATGTATCACTTGTAAGGCAAATGTCTCTAAATAATATACCATCCCTTTGGCAAACCCGGGGCACATTTTCTCAGTATTGATTGACAGTTGGATCAAGACAGAGAAACAGAATAGCTTCTTTATATACCAAAGGGTGCAATCCTAACCGATTTAACCAACAAATCCAGAGTAACTACAGGAGCACGTAAGAGACTTTACGTGCACCCATAGTTACTGCACCACCTAGTGAAAACCTATGGGAAATTCACATTGCAATCCAGAGTAAGTTGTTTTTACACCAGAGCAAGGACTCCCCCTAGTTACTCTGGATTTTGCCCTAGGTTGGCATAGCTCACCTGGCATAACATTTCATGGTGGTATGGGGAGGCTGGCACATACTTAACCTCCCTAGGAGTGGGGCAGAGCATGTGCCAGTCTCCCCACACCACAACAAGACGTTATACCCGATGAATCTTACCGGCCTAAATTGTTTAGCATTGCCTCCATAGTTTCTCAAGGGCCAACAGCTTCTACAGAAAACTGTCCAACTGGTAAAGATCTTAGGTAGCTTCACTTGGTAAGATGGCTTTCTTGATGGTGGGACACATCCTCTGGAACTCCTTGCAACTGGGAAGTTTGTATTGCCAAAGTTCTGATGATATAATATACAATTCTGATGACACAATACACAATTAATTTATGAATTAATCCATAGGTTTTCAGCTATAAAAGGTACCTCATTTATCGTTCTATTCCTTCTGGTTTTCTGGCATCTCTCTCTGGAATCTCTTATAGTTTGCTTCTCAACAGTTCTGCTCTTTCAACACATTTGAATTACATTCAAAAGTCATTCATTCAACACAAATTTCTCTCTTTCAACATCCCTGTGCTGTTCTAAATTCTAATATAACCCTCTTTCATGTTGATTTACTTGATCCCCATTCTCGAAGGCATCAATGAGAGTCCATTTGTAGAAATCTTTATTTACTGCAGGAATTTACAAGATAAAATAGGCATTTGCAATCTGCAGACTAAAAAGGCAATGCAAGCAACATCTGTAAACTTAAAAAAATAAAAATAAAAACAGGTTCCACTTTTCAACCATTTCTGTTTTTCACCGTAGCTCCAATCCCTCTTGAGTAGGGGACGCCGCTACTTGATGAGGGTCAGAAGTAACATCATTTAAGTGTCATCATGAAACAAATAATGGCCAGAAATAAGTATTTATTCCACATATAGAAACTCATTCACTGCAAATGATAAAAATGTGAAAATCTGGTCCAGAGTTTCAAGATATAAGAAACCTCAATTATTAGCTGGGAGAACTCAACTCCAATATGGGATGAATAAATTGCTTCCAGGAGCCACATTTGGACTGTAGGTTTTATGTTTAAGACGATAGATAGATAGATAGATAGATAGATAGATAGATAGATAGATAGATAGATAGATAGATAGATAGATAGATAGATAGATGGCATGCATGCATGCATGCATAGATGGATGGATGGATGGATGGGTGGGTGGATGGATGGATGGATAGATAGATAGATAGATAGATAGATAGATAGATAGATAGATAGATAGATAGATAGATAGATAGATAGATAGATAGAAGCATGGATGGCTGCATAGATAGAGCTGACTTTCCCACACCATCATGTTTTGGATTATGGCCTTCACTAGATGAAGCATCGATTTGATCTTGACCTGATGTTCTTATCATGAAGCACCCATAAAAAACATACAAGTAGATACTTATGAGTCAATCTAGTTCTCTAGTAGATGTCAATCAAGACAGTAATCACCAGGTATAACTGCTCATTTATATCCAATGGTTGAGTTGTGGGTTTATTCCAAGGCTCACATCCAAAGAATGCTTCATTACTTTCCTTGCACAGTTTTATTATTATTATTTTTAAAAGGAGCTAGACTTTTCTCATCCCACCTACCTACTGTCAAAGCAATGGGGTGGGTGGCAGATCGTTCGCTCAATGGAATCATCAGGCTGACTCATCCGGGGAGGGAGAATTGAAACAGATCTGTCATCAAGTGTGCTTCATTAAAAGTCAACAGAAATGCAAACTATGATCCGCAAATGAGGCATTATGCTGAAAAGGGATGTGCTTTTTTAAAAGTGGGGCCGTGAAACTGGAATTTAGGAGTTAAAACCTTTGAAGCAAGGTGCCTATCAAGAAAAAAATTGCAAACAATGAGCCTCCTTATCTATACAGTGGTGCCTTAATGTAACAAGTGCCTCACGTAAAGTATGTTTCACGTAACAAACAAAAATTTCTCTAGGATTCTGCTTCACGTAACAAACTGTGCTTCACGTAACAGACACACTCATTGGCAGTTGGGGCAGATGCGCTGGCTGGCAGCCCTTTTAAAAAGCATCAAGGCTACCTGGCGCACCTGCCCATAGCGAAAGGAACATATATGCGCTGTTCCTCCTGTGGCCGGGCATGCACTGGGCAGAGGGAGAGAAGAGCAGTGGAGAAGAGGGAAGCAGCTCAGGGCCAGCCAGAAGGGAGCAGGGGAGAGATGCTCAGGATGGAGAGAAGGAGAAAGTGGGGAGACACTTGGAAGGTGTCTTGGATTGCAGCCTCCTAACCATGTCTACTCAGAAGTAAGCCCCATTGTGTTAAATGGGGCTTACTCCCAGGAAAGTGTCTTTAGGATTGCAGCCTAAGTAGACTTCATAAGATCATGCACATTGAATGCATGTTTTGAATTTAATTCCAGCGTTTTGTCATCATTTGTCATCACTGAATATTTTTATATGAGTACTTTGGGGGTTGTGGAACCAATCGTCTGAGTTTTCATTTTTTCCTATGGGAAAATCAGCTTCGCGTAAAGAATGTTTCACATAACAAACATGCCTCTGGAACGAATTAAATTTGTTACATGAGGCGCCACTGTTTTTGCGGATTTGGAGAAACAAGCATGCCCAGTCTGCAGTTGATGAACTTCAGACCACTTAACCAGGAGTGGCACGGAAGTGCTTTATGGCAGTGGTGTAACTATGGGATGCTGGGGGTAGCTGTTGCACTGGGTAGAAACCTATAGGGTGCAACAAGCTAAGCTTGACAATATAGGTCCAACATTGTTATCAATGGAATTTTTATACACAGATTTGACTCAACATGAATAGCCAGTGCAAATCACTGTTTTAAAAACTGCTTTTCTACTGTTGTAAATAGGCATCCATGCAAGCAATCATTCCATTTTTCAGTCCCAGAATCAAACCCCTGCCAATATTTGAGGCACCAATTTATTCAACTTGGCACAATAGAAGAGCAAGAAATCTGGAAGTGGGTCCTAAAATTAATTTTTAATTGTTTTATTTATATACTGATTTTTATTTTTTTTAAATCCACAGGAGGTTCTGGAAAGGAACCCTAGTGGAGAACGAGAGACACCTGTACTGCACAGGTGAATGAGAGACACAGGAGAACGAGATACTCCCCTACACAGGAGAGCGAGAGACACCTGTGAAAAACGGGGTATGTATGAAGAATA
Organism: Cryptoblepharus egeriae; assembly: GCA_030015325.1. NCBI lineage: Eukaryota > Metazoa > Chordata > Lepidosauria > Squamata > Scincidae > Cryptoblepharus > Cryptoblepharus egeriae. Next base: position 4,264,912 of record JAREYC010000016.1, read on the forward strand.
ATATCATGTTATATATCACTGGAAAGGTAATTTAATGCAGAATGTAAGGAAACAAATTGCATTGGTATATTTGTATTCTATAAAAGGTTATAGCCAATAAACCAGATAATGAAAACACAACTGCCTATAGAACCTAAAGTGGATTCTCTTTACTTAAAACTTTTTCAACTAATTGCTGTGGGAGCCAATGAGATATACTAATGGGCACAATCCAGAGTAACTACAGGAGCACGTAAGAGATATTACGTGCACCTGAAGTTACTGCACCACTTAGTGAAACCCTATGGGAAATTCATAATGCAATCCAGAGTAACTTGTTTTTACTCCAGAGCACGAATCCCTGCAGTTTCACTGGATTTCACAGTATGGAAATAATTTGAATAATAACAACTCTTTGAAATAACTCTTTGAAATTTGAAATAATAACTCCTTTTTCCATAAGTTTAGCAAAGGGGTGGAGATGGAGATGGATTTTTCCCAATTTTCTTTTTTTTAAAAACTTGGATGTGATGCCACTTCTGGTTGTGACATCACTTCTACGGCAATGGAGTTTTGCGCTGAGTTGTAGCCAATGACCACTAGCTACACCACCGGTGCCACCTCCAGACCAGCTCGGGACTGGTGCTGGGACTGGGGCCAGCCTTACTGGGGATTAAGTTTGCCAATTTATAAGGTGCCAGCCTTACTGGGGATTAAGGAGGCAAATTTATAATCAAATAAATATCTGTGTCCTTCAATGCCTCACTTGCCTCTTTGCTTCCCATTTGCCTGGATGTTTGTCTCTGGGATGCTTCATAGCTCGAGAGGAGTAAGTGATCCTTAAGGAGGCTGTTTTTGATCAGATGGAGTGGAATCTCTAGGCATGAGAGAGCTAAAAGTAGAAAAAGGATATAATTTCCAGGGACTTTGCCAGCGGTAATTGGTACGTTCAGTGGCTCTTAGGTAGATTAACTTTGCAATCCTTTTTTTCCTCTATAAAACATACACTCTGTGAGCAGCTGCATCAAAAGAAATGCGGCTGTAGATTTCAAAAGGAGTGTATTTCTTATCACTAAAAAAAAAAAGAGTCTGAAGCCATTGGAAAAAATATTGTCTGACTTTCAGGCATTGCACTCAAGCAATGCCAGGTAATTGGCAACCCAATCGCTGCCACAGTGCGCCTGAGCTGAGTCTGTAGCCATGAGCTGAAGCTGTACAGAGCAAGGGCAGCCTGAATTTTCTGGCCATTGGTCTTTATTGGGTACTATCATCTATTTTGAAAAGGTTTACAGTGGTACCTCACATAAAGAGCTTAATTCGTTCCGGAGGCCTGCTCTTTAAGTGAAACGCTCTTTAAGTGAAGCGGATTTTCCCATAGGAATCAACGGAAACTCAGACAATTGGTTCACAACCCCCCGTATTCATATGAAAATATTAACTATGTAAAAATGATGACAAAACATTGGAATTGAATTCAAAACATGCATTCAATGTGCATGATCCTATGAAGTCTACCTAGGCTGCAATCCTGAAGACGCTTTCCTGGGAGCAAGCCCCACTGAACACAATGGGGCTTACTTCTGAGTAGACATGGTTAGGAGGCTGCAATCAAAGACATTTTCCTGGGAGGCTTAACTGGGCTGCTGCTGGAGGTTCAAGGTGGCTGGTGGGGGCACTTGGGGGCTGTTAGAGGCAGCTGCCTCTGGCACCCCCAGGCAACTATCCCCAAGTTGGGGGCAGTTATGGGCAGTTAGAGGCAGCAACGCTGGCCGGCAGCCCTTTTAAAGAGCCTCCATGAGGAGCGTCAGGGCTGCACAGCACGTGTGCCAATAGCACACTTGCTTGTTAAGTGAAGTGGAACTTGTTATATGAAGCAAGATTTCTTCTTATACTTGTTATGTGAAACACTTGTTATGTGAAGTGCTTATTATGAGAGGTACCACTATATTTTGTCTTTTGCACCTTCCTTGCAAATTCAGTCATATGCATATTTTGCATAATAGAAACATGAAGTTGGAAGGGCATATAGGGTCATCTAGTCCACCCCCGGCATGTATCAGGAAATCCTTCTACAGCAGCGCATTCCAAAATCCAAGGGATCCAAGACCTTATCCTCCTCTTGAGGTTTGGGCATCTGGTCACCCTGTGTCACAGGGATCATACCCAATATTGACTCTGGCAACCCTACTTAGCCTTGACCTTCAGCAACCTGTAGATTGTGTGTGCTCAGCTCTTCTCCAGTTCAATTTGTCAACCCTCCCAGAAAGCAAACGTTTATGGGTTTCTGATGTGCAGCAATGCCCTATAGACTGTGTTTGAGCCAATTAATTTCCATATAGTGTCCAAGCAAGCTGTAATGCAGCTTCCCCGGAGGCAAAAGATTGTTTCAGTCATGCTCTCTGACACCAAGAGTTGCTTGATTGCAGTAAGTGTGTTTCCCCAACAACAGCTCTTTGGGGAGAGCAGTAATTGGTTTAATGTGTTAATTAGCGGGCTTGACGAGCAGGTGAACCTCCATAGGTCGGTATGAAATTGGCTGGGGTTTCTCAGTCTACGATCATGCCAAATGGCAACCTCCTGGCCTTGTGATCCTCCCATCATAGCACAGACTTCCAGATTGTTGTTTGGTGCATGAATTGCATGAAAAAGCAGTTTTAATGCAAGGTCACATTTACGGCACATCAAATCCGTACACCGGTTGTCCATTTTTGAGTGGTACACATCAGTTGACCACACTTGGAGAACCTCCCCATTTGTGACATTTGCTCCCAGAACCTGCGTGATTTTGGGCGCAATCCAGAGTAACTACGTGGAGTCCTTGCTCCGGTGTAAGAACAATTTGCTCTGGATTGCAATATGAATTTCCCATAGGTTTTCACTAGGTAGTGCAGTAACTACGGGTGCACGTAATGTCTCTTATGTGCTCCTGTAGTTACTCTGGATTGTAGGGTTAATATTCTTACATTATACAAAAGTAATTAGTTACAATGGTAACAAGGCAGCAATGAATCAGGTTCCATTTGAAGTGGCTGCAACCAGTTTTAGGTCAGAACAATTCACAGTTGGGGAAAGGGAGAACAGAAACAAATCCTAAGAGCACTTTCCTGAGAGTAAGCCCCATTGAACTCAATAGAACTGAGTACAAATGGGATTTCACTGTAAAGTTCAAGAAATTTAAGATACTGTATTTACTCAAATCTAACGCTCACCTTTTAAAGCCGAATTCAATCTCCAAAATCAGGGTGCTCATTATATTAATTAGATTTGAGTAAATAGAATATTTTGATTATTTTTTAAAATAAATTTTAAAAATAAATAAATAGGATATGTTTTTTGCTTACATGTTTGAACTGTTTTTAATTGAATGTTCTATTTATGTTTTTAATTATGTTTTAATGTGAGTCGACTTGAGTTGGTCTATGACCCGAGAAAGGCAGGATACTAATTTTTAAAATAAAATAATTATAAGTATAGGGTGCGCATTATATTCGATGGCACATTAAATTCGAGTAAATACGGTATTTGCTTACACTGCCATGGTCAGCAGAGTGCCTTGTTTAAGGCATTAATTCTCCTTTAAGGGAAGTTTATCTTTCAATTTAAAGAGACAACCTCAGTTGCTTTGAGACAAAACAGCATATAAATAAATAGCATATACCACATTTATTCATATCAAATGTACCATTGAATCTAATGCACACCCTTATTTTTAAAGATTTGAGATTGAAAAATGTTTACTGGCGATTGTAATGCACAGCTACAAAGCAGGTGTCAAAATTTAATTTTACTGCATATAACAATTAGTAATTTGATAATAATATAAGGACAATGGGGTTATGTTATGATTTCTACCTAACTGCATTACTTTATATAATAAGGATTTTATGTTACATTTTTACAATACAATATAGTACAGTACAGGAGATTGGCTTATACATAAAACACAGGGGAGATCCACTAAAATTAAGTGGAGGAAGAGATTAGAAAAATACAAAATATTTCTTTACTCAGCATGCATTTAGTCTGTGGAACTCCTTGCTGCAAGATGTGGATTGGCACCTGATTGGCCACTGTGAGAAAAAAATAAAACTGGACTAGATGGACATTTAGCCTGATCCAGCAGAGCTCTTAATACGTCCCTCACTTTCTGATTGTTTTCTGACGGTTCTGCTCTTTCAACACCTTCCAATTATGCCCAGACTCATTCATTCAACACATGCTTCACTCTTTCAACCACTGGTCTAAAGGCTAAAATTGCCTTCCTGGTGTTGATTTCCATGTGACATGGTGATCAAAGTATATTTGGTATTTCATTGTGACTCTCTTTAGTAAATTATCTTTAAATACATAAGATATTCATTGTCCACACATGCCTTGGTTCATTTTACTGTCATTTGTGATGTATTTTGGCTGTGTTAATAAATATGTATTATTTAGGCTTTAGGAAGTGATATTTATCAGAGTAACTACGGGAGCTCTTGCATTGATGCAAGAAAAATTTACTCTGGATTGCTCTATGAATTTCCCATAGGTTTCCTGTAGGTGATGCTGTAACTACGTTGACGTAAATGTCACTTACGTCGACTCAAGAGCTCCCGTAGGTATGCCGGATTGTGCTGTGATGTCTTTTTTGGTGTCCATTTTGTATTTGCAAGCTGAAAAAGAGTAGCCCCCAAATCCAGAGTAACTACGGGAGCACGTAAGAGATTTTTTGTGCACCTGTATTTATTTCACCACCTAGTGAAAACCTATGGGAAATTCATATTGGAACCCAGAGTAAGTTGTTCTTATACCAGAGCAAGGACTCCCCATAGTTACTCTGGATTTTGCCCTAGGTTCCACTTTTCAACTGTTTTCACTTTTGGACGGTCCAGTCCCCAACCTGTCCAATATGTGGGGGGTGCAGGTAGCTATTCAGAATCTTAAGGAGAATCTTTCCTTTCTTTTCCTTTCTAGATCTATACATGGGGATAGAAGCTGGGATGTCTCTGGCGCATGATGCCCATGCGCCACCACGTAGCAACAACCCATCTCCCACGAAGCATGGGCTGTTTATTAATCTGGAAGAAAATGCTTTTAAAGAACAAAATAGGCTGAGTGACTTGGTTCTGCGGATGACTCATGCGCTGTTCTATCGTGATGTTTTGAAGGATGCCTAATAGCATTGGTTAAGCAGTGCGCAGGGACTTCATGGATGATTGATGTTCCATAAAAAATGCGGTCTCTTCCAAAAGCCCTCACTCTCTTAATGCTGGATGAAATGGAAATCAGCATTACAAACTAAAACTAAAACAACCCTTATCACATATATTGTTTTCCTTAAATATCCCTTATTCCTTAATAAGGGATATTTAAATAGTAAATAAAATATTCCTTAAATATTCCTTATCACATATATTGTTTTCCTTAAATATTTCCTTAATATTCCTTAAATGGAGTTCCTGAGGATGTCTCTTTTATCTTTAAGAGAACGATGATGAATTTTATATTTATTCTGCCCTCTGGCCTGCGGCACTCCCTGAAATAGGTTTGATGCGCGATCGCGTTTGAATGGACGGACGAATGGGTGGCAAGGCTAAGTTTTAAAAGCAAGACTTCACAAAGTGAAGGGTCTTTTTTTTATCCCCTCTTCTTTTTCAGGACAGGATTAATGCATGCATTTGTATTCCCCTTTGTACAATTCATTGAACTTCATTTTCAAAATGTCAAGGAGAAATATCTTTCAAATGCCTCCATTAGGAGGAAGAAAGTCATTGTATGTCACTGCTTCGCCTGTTCCCCGGATTGCATGGCTTTCTTTAATCCATGTGCTCCATTGACAACGGGCTCCGCTAACTAGGCAAGAGGAGGGAGCATTAAAATGATGCATCAGAAAACCACTGGTGTATGGAGAGAGGCGAATCTTTTGCTTCTCAGAGCTCGTTCTGCAACCTTCGAGACATCAGAACAGCTCCAGAATGAAATGCCGCTTCATATACCACTTCCAACTGTTGGTAGACAACTCATCAAGACAGTTTCTGTCCCCCACACACTGAGCGTGTGGTTTTGTTTTGTTACAAAAATAAGAATCATTAGGGCGCAATCCTGAGTAACGATGGGGAGTCCTTGCTCCGGAGTAAGAACAATTTGCTCTGGATTGCAATATGAATTTCCCATAGGTTTTCACTAGGTAGTGCAGTAACTACGGGTACACGTAATGTCTCTTACGTGCACCCGTAGTTACTCTGGATTGCAGGGAGCGTGTTATTTTATTATCACCAGAAAAAATATCATCTTAGGTATCCCTTGTTATCCACTAGGGTTCCGTTCTGGAAAATCCAGTGGATTTTTAAAAGGGAGAAAAATAGATTTAAAAACCCATTTCCAGGATCCATCCATCCGTCCATCCTTCCCTCCCTCTTTCCCTTCCTTCCTTCCTTCCTTCCTTCCTTCCTTCCTTCCTTCCTTCCTTCCTTCCTTCCTTCCTAATTTCTTGCTCGTCCATTGCTCCTATAGCAATGTTTCTTGCAATCCATTGCTCCTATACTTAAAAAAAATAAAAAATGCATACCTTTACAGCTGTTTTAAAACAGCTTTGTTTACTGTTGTAGAGTGGCATTCAGCAATTGGAAATGCTAAGGACCTTGAAACTGCCTTTGTCTGGCTCAAATAAAAAATTGCATGTTCGCTTGTATGACTCTTTCTACTGTTATAGAGTTTTAACTATTTTTTAATGTTAAAGAGTTTTATAGTTTTTTTAACTATTTGTGCTGGCTATTCATATTGAGTCAAACTTGTATATAAAAAAATCTGTGTTATAACAATGATGGATTTGTGTCAGCCTTGTTGGCCGAGGACATGGTATCCCAATTGGCATTACTTTAGGGGTGGATGACCCACCTTCTCGAAACACGTGCAATTTTGCGATTCCGGGCAAAATCCAGAGTAACTACAGGAAGTCCTTGCTCCGGTGTAAGAACAACTTACTCTGGATTCCAATATGAATTTTCCATAGGTTTTCACTTGGTGGTGCAGTAGCTATGGGTGCACATAAAGTCTCTTACATGCTCACGTAGTTACTCTGGATTTGGGGGTATATTTATTGCTGCAGGCAGGGGGTTGGACTAGATGACCTACTAGGTCCCTTCCAACTCTATGATTCCATGATTCTTCCCTGTCGGGCAGGTGAATCTGTGCAGCTTCAGGTGAGCTTTCAGATACAACCGCAAGGAAAGGTGCTTTTGTTCTTCAACCTACATGAGGCCTCTCACTTTAGCAAGTATGAATGTAAAGGGGTCAAATTGGGAAGAATAACCGATCAAAACCTCAACGGCCTCTTCTGTGTCGTTTGTCACACCTGGTGAGGTTTCATTGTGTTGCCACCTAAACGGCACTAGATGAGCGAGACTGAAAGCAGGAGGGCTGAGAGTTTAAGGTCCGCTGAGTGTGTGGCCTCCTGTCCGCTGAGTACGTGGTTACACAATGAATTGTCTCCATGCCTTTTCCATCCTTGATAAACAAGGAGTTAGAAGTGGTAACACAGAGGCAGATGAAGGGCAAAATCCAGAGTAACTACAGGGAGTTCTTACTGTTAGGCTGCAATCCTAAAGACTCTTTCCTGGGAGTAAAACCCATTGAAGACAATGGGGCTTTCTTTTGAGTAGACATGGTTAGGATTGTGCTCTAACCCTACAATCCAGAATAACTACGTAAGAGACATTATGTGTACCCGTAGTTACTGCACCACCCAGTGAAAACCTATGGGAAATTCATATTGCAATCCAGAGCAAATTGTTCTTACACCAGAGCAAGGACTTCCCGTAGTTACTCTGGATTGCGCCGTAAATCAGCATTTAGCCAGATTTCCTATCTACTATGATTCTTTAACAAAGAAACCCCCAAGAATTCCACTGGCCGAATCCTTCCTTAGAACTAGAATTAATTTGCTGATGAACCAATTTCTCAGTTAAAAATATAATTCATAATACATGTGCTTTTTAATGGGATAATAAGTGCTTGAAATCACTTTGATCTTGGCAACCATCAGATATTTTTAAGAGAAATAAGCATGTTGTTCAGACAACATTCTCCAACGTCCCACTGGAATTAGGTATACAGTGATTCAAGTTATTAAGGAATCATTCAACTTTAATGAATATGCGTGGCAAGCTGGCTTTAATTAACTGTTATATATTGTGTAGTGCATTGCTTCATCAATAAATAATTGCGTATTCATAATTGTAAATGAAAATTCCTGAAATATGTATTCAGGTAATTAACAATTGAAATACCAGTTCCTTCCTTCCTTCCTTCCTTCCTTCCTGTCTGTCTGTCTGTCTGTCTGTGCTCCTGCCTGCCTGCCTGCCTCTCTTCCTCTCTTCATCTCTTCCTTCCTTCCTTCCTTCCTTCCTTCCTTCCTTCCTTCCTTCCTTCCTTCCTTCCTTCCATCTATCTATCTATCTATCTATCTATCTATCTATCTATCTATCTATCTATCTATCTATCTATCTATCTATCTATCTCTCTCTCTCTCTCTCTCTCTCTCTCTCTCTCTCTCTCTCTCTCTCTCTCTCTCTGTGTGTGTGTGTGTGTGTGTCTGTCGTATTTCCCAGCTTATTACATGCACCGGACCATGAGACGCACCAAAGTGTAGAGGAGCAAAACAAGAAAAAAATATTCTGAACCAAATGGTGTTCTAATATATTTAATAAAATATAGCAGAATAATTTTTCAACCATGTAAAGTCAACAGTGGTATTAAGAACCATCATCGCTGTCATTAACAAATGAGGAAAGACTTTAAGCTTCATGCACTCTTCTAATTTTCTGGAAACCCCAAAAACTCATCATCTCTAGTGTCGGTGATTTGCGACTTTTGCACAAATCTCATTGCAAATAGTCCAGGAAGGCAGGTAAGTTTGGGGGGGGGGGTTCTTTTGGGGGGTAGGTAGGGAAAGGTGAGGGGATCTAGATAGATAGGGAAGAGTGAGGGAGGCACAGGCATGGAGCAGGAGGGACCAGGTCTTGTGCATGTCTACTTTGGAGCAAGTCTCCAAGCCAGGGAAGGATGCAACTGTGCCAGGGTGACCAGATGCCAAACCCAAAATTCCTGAACCCTGAGGGCAAAATCCCTACCCCTCCCAAGCCAATATTTCTACCTGCTTAAAAAATTGCCGAAAATATATTTTTTGTTTTTATATTTTTGATTTTTACGTTTTTGGCCATAACTTTTTATAGGAAGGAGGTATCTCAAAACTGATTGTTGCGTTGGATTCTGCTCTTCAATACGAATCCAACAACATATGACATGATGGGGTAAGGTGCTCTGGAATTGGCCCTATCACTCTATCAGATACACAGACATTCCCCCCCCTTTGGGGAGGAAAAAAAGTGAGTCTTATAAACCGGGAAATACGGCATCCATCCATCCATTCTTCCTTCCTTCCTTAATTCCTACCCACCTACCTATCTACCTACCTATCTATCTATCTACCTACCTACCTACCTACCTACCTACCTACCTACCTACCTATCTATCTATCTATCTATCTATCTATCTATCTATCTGTCTGTCTGTCTGTCTGTCTGTCTGTCTGTCTGTCTGTCTGTCTGTCTGTCTACAGTATTTATATACCGCTTTTCAACTAACAAGTTCACAAAGTGGTTTACAAAGAAAATTGAAAAATAATAATAGCTAATTAATAGCTAAATAATAGCTAATTAATAGCTAATGGGTCCCTGTCCCAAAAGGGCTCACACCTACCTACCTACCTACCTACCTACCTACCTACCTACCTACCTATCTATCTATCTATCTATCTATCTATCTATCTATCTATCTATCTATCTATCTATCTATCTATCTATCTATCTATCTATCTTTCTTGTCTGTCTGTCCAAGCTACCTCCTATCCATCCATCCATCCCTTACTCATCTATCTATCTATCTATCTATCTATCTATCTATCTATCTATCTATCTATCTATCTATCTATCTATCTATCTATCTATCTATCTATCTATCAATTACCCCATGTCCAACCCACAAAGGGTCATGACAAAATAGGTGCCATCTAATCTATAACAACTTGAAAAAAGTCCATCTATCAATTCAATAAGAGGATCAATGAAAGTGTTTAAGAAACACTAGAGAAGAGAAAGATTCCATTAAGATATTGGGGACGATCCAGTCTCTGAAAACCATTTCTGATTAAATAACCGAAACTGTGTTTAGCTACTAAGTGAATCTCACTGCAGCTTATTTTTTTTCTCTCTGAACAAATAGAACAAATAGCTAGAAAATGATAGAACTTCCTTTAGCTGGAAATAGTAATAATGATGTTTAAGTATTGACGGCGCAGAGTTTTGTACAGGCAACACCGAGAAGAGTTCAAGATCTAAAACAAAGAATAGGGAAACAAGAAAGATTGGGGAGCGATGAGCCATATAGGCTGGCCCTAAAACTTGCTGAAGACTGAGGAGGGGTACAGATTGTGCAGGGAGGGAGGCGAGCAGTCTATTATATTTATTTATTTAGAGGTTAGTTAGTTATTTTAATTTTATAAGCAGAATTCATTATAGTGCAGTGATTTTCCAACCTTCTTCATCTCACAGCACACTGACTAGATGCTAAAATTGCCAGTGGGTGTTTGTCCACCTTGGTACACCAGTGTGCGGTGGCACACTGGTTGAAAATAATTGGTATAGTGGTTAAACCACTATATAGCAACCTTTCCATGAAAGGTGGAATAATTAAATCCCTTAATTATTACTATGGGCTGTGGGTGGCGTAAGTGGTTAAGGTGCTGTGCCTGTTAATCAGCAGGCCAGGGTTCGAGGCCCAACAAGACAGGGTGAGCTCCTGTCCTTAGCCCAGCTCTGCGACGCAGCTGGATCCAATCGTATTGGCTCTACCTTTCCATTGGACTAATTCAGTGGCGCGGACAGGGGGGATTTGCTGCTTGGGTAACAGCCTATCCTCCATAACAATCTAACCCAGGCTTTCGTGCTTCGCATGCAGCGTATGCAGCGCCAAGCACGATACCATAGTCTTTCATGACTGACGGAGGCCTGCTTTAATTATTTACTTGAATCAAATGCACCATCAAATCTAAAGTGCATCCTGTACTTATAATCAAAATACTGTATTTACTCAAATTTAATTAACTGTTGAATCTAATGCACACCCTGATATTGGAGACTAATGCTGCAATCGTAAAGACACTTTCCTGGGAATAAGACGTATTGAACAGATTGAGGCTTACTTTTGAGTAGACATGGTTTTAGGATTGTGCTCTCAAATTAGATTGAAAAAGGTGACCGTATGATCCAAGTAAATACAGTATTATTTATAGTATTTATATCCTGCTTTTTAACTAAACGTTCACGAAGCGGTTTATACTAATGTAATGTCAGTATACTAAATTAGTTTAGTATATGTAATGTAATATAGTAATGTATATAGTAATTACATTACTATAACTGTTTATATTGTTTTTATTGTATCTTTTAGTCTATATGTTTTAATTGTTTTTACTGTATTTATTATTTATGTTTTTAATTGTGTTTTATGTTTCTGCCGCCTTGAGTCGGGCTAGACAGCCTGAGAAACACGGGATACAAATTTTTAAAATAAATAAAATAAATGTAAGTATACTAAAAATCAAGATCCCAAAAGATCTAAACTTTTCAATAAATGTGTCCCACAATCGAAAAAGATGCAATAAAGAACTGCAGAAGAGACACTGCTGAGTAAGGAGTGCCAGTTACTCTATAGCTACAATCCTAAACACACTTTCCTAGGAGTAAGACCTATTGAACACAATGGGCTTTACTTTTGAGTAGACACGGTTAGGATTGTGCTCTAACGGATAAAAGAAAAAGGAGCATCCAACAGGAGCAGGCCAATGTGATGGCCTGGGGGTATTACAAAAGTGCCATAAGGCACTTCTGCGCCACTCCCGGGGAGGTTAGGCCAGTGCACAGACATGCGCCGGCCTTCCCGCACCACCACGGGAATGTGATGTGAAGATGGGTGAGTTATGCTGGCTGAAAGTAGTTAATATTGTTCCCTAAATAAATAAATGAGTTCTGGTATCTTTTAGCATGGCAAATTAAGCAGGACAATTCAAATCATGCTCTGGGGATGTGCTATTATTGGGGTGACTTAATGATGGACTGAGACACACTCAAAACTAAATACTCCTTGAGGAACAACTTTCTGATCCAGGAAGAAGGAAGGCACGTAATTTCTGTGGGATGCATGGTGCCTTTAAGTAATAGAGCATGTGAATTTAATCAAGAATAATAAGAAAATTCAATTACAGCAAATGAAAGGTTGAAACCTATCATCACCTCAAGGAGTAGGCGGATCTAATTGACACAACCCTCTTAGTCTGTTTAGGTTTTTAGTCTTTGATCCCTGAAAATATCATATTCTTTGGCAGTTCTAAATAACTTCAGATGAAATTGAAATTTGAGATCTTTAAAAGCAAGACTGACGTGACGCTCATGGAGATCAGGGGACTCGAGCTTGGTTTGCACAGAGTGAATAGGACTTTTGGAAATGAAAGTATTTTCAGGTTCCAATCCTAAGCACACTTTCCTGGGAGTAAGGGCAAAATCCAGAGCAGTTACGGGTCCACGCAGTTACATCACCCTCCAGTGTTATCTTATGGAAAGTCACCTTACCTGCTTCATTGCAGAGGGCTTAATTTGACTTTAGGATATGGGCCTAAGTTCTAGAGAACCGAATGGGATTTACTTCTGAGTTGACAAACTTACGATTGCACTATGAGTTGTGTAAATTTGAACTGTTGTGGTTAAGGTGTAGAAAATCAATGGCCACACTCACAATTAGCAGATATGGTTAGGCTGTCCAAATGTAATAACCACAGAAGAGGACAAGGGCTCTCAAAATGTAGGACATCCAAGAAAAACGTAGGACGTGACAAAATAACTGTCTTTACGCATAGCTGAAGAACCCTCACTTGGATTGGATAAAAGAATTAGAGCACAATCCTAACCATGGCTACTCAAGAGTAAGCCCCATTGTGTTCAAGGGATCTTATTCCCAGGAAAGTGTCTTTAGGATTGCAGCATTACTGTTTTTACTCAGATCTAATGCTCGCCTTTTCCAGCCATAATTCAGTCTCCAAAATCAGGGTGCACATTAGATTTGATGGTTAAATAGATTTGATCAAATACATTATTTTGATTATAAGTTTAGGGCGTGCATTAGGGTGAAATCCAGAGTAACTACGGGGAGTCCTTGCTCCGGAGTAAGAACAAGTTACTCTGGATTGCAAAATGAATTTTCCATAGATTTTCACTAGGTGGTGCAGTAACAACGGGTGCACGTAATATATCTTACGTGCTCCCATAGTTACTCCGGATCGTGCCCTTTGATTTGATGGCACATTAGATTCAAGTGAATATGGGATAGCTGCTGAATCATGTATTCAAAGTACAGCAACGGTCACTGCAAAATAGTCCCTACAATGAGGTTGCCATAATTCTTTTTGACAAAATTGGGACAGGATCTTCTGTCCCATTTGCCAGTATGTACACCCAACCCCCCCAAATCAGGATTGTCCCGAAAGGGACATATGGCAACCTTACCATTAAACCCCTTTTCCCCCTTTCTTTCGTTTCCCCCCTTCTTTGCTTAATATATTTCTGGCAGATTAATAAGGCTACGGTGCTCAGCAGCTGCGCTGGCGGAGTGGGCTGCCTTCCCAATGTCAAGGAGTTGTGCGTATGAATTATTTAATACTGTTCATGTTGTTTACTTTGCTGGCCTGATTTGTGGGAATGTTTTTCCTTCGCAATGATCTAGCATTTGCAGTTTGAAAGTTGGCTTTTCCCTTGTCCTAATCAATGCAAATTGGGCAATAAAAGGTAGCAGGCATTGCGTAATGGGAAGACAAGGCCGACATGTTTTGATGTATGCGCCACAAAGCCCAGGCTGGTGGGATTTCAGGTGATGTGCGCATGAAGGAAAACACCCTCGACAAACGCAAAGCTCTTTCTTCTTTCTTTGGGGAAGATGCGCTTATGCTTTACTTAACGCTACGAGGGTTTCAAAATCATGAGAAGCTATGAAATGCAAGTGTCGTCTATCATCTCAGGATGCGCTGTAGGAGCCAAAAATAAATCAGCATGAGTAAATATTTTATCTTTACCTTTAAATATAGGTGGTTAACTGTATTTATAGTAGACCCTTAGTCAATGGTGTTGCTACAGGGCGGTGGTGGGGAACTGCACTGAATGATTCACGAGGGACTGGGGTGACACATGGTGGCCATATAACTGAAAAAGAGGACATGAAAATGTAGGACATCAAAAAAACTGCTGAAAAATATTGAAATCTGGATATTAATGATATATTGGGTGGACGCGCTGTAATTACAATATATGGTTGCAATTAGGGTTGCCATAATTCTCTTCCCCAAAAGCAGGACAGGATCATCTGTCCCATTTGCCAGTATGTAAACACAGTCCCCCCATATTGGGATTGCCCCTGGTTTTTGGGACATGTGCCAACCCTAGCTGCAATCCTAAACCCCAGTTAGATCTCCACGTCCCAGTACTAGTCCTGTTCTGGTCTAGAGGCAGTGGTGGGCTTCAGGGGGTTCTCACAGGTTCTATAGAACCCTTTGCTAATGAGAACCGGTTACTAATGGGACATAGAACCTGTTGTTAATTTAGGTTATTAGGACATACAACCTGTTGTTGATTTATTTGAATCCCACCAGTGTCTTGAGGTGTCACAAAAGTGCTGTAACTGCACCACTCCTTCGGGAAAGGGAGGGTTAGGCCAGTGCGCAGACATGCGCCAGCCTCCCTACACCACCATGGAAACAGGAAGATGGGTGAGATGAGCTGGCCTAAATTGGGACTGCACACTGTGTGACTCACGTTTTCACGAGGACATAATCAATAGACTATCAGTGCAATCCTAAGCATGGCTCCTCAAAAATCAGTCCCATTGTGTTTAATAGTACTTACTCCCAGGAAAGTGTGGTTAGGATTGCAGCCATAAAATAGTAATTAAGTGAATTGTTTCTTGAAGGAATCACAGGAATATATTAGGCAACACCTATTTCATATACTTATCCAACAAATAAAGTCTTTCCATAGTAATGAGGATATTAAGGCAGAGTTCAAATCTATCCATGAATTCATGTCAATATAGGGCACAATCCAGAGCAACTACAGGGAGTCCTTGCTCCGGTGTAAGAACAATTTGCTCTGGATTGCAATATGAATTTCCCATAGGTTTTCATTAGGTGGTACAGTAACTACGGGTACACATAATGTCTCTTACGTGCTCCCGTAGTTGCTCTGGATTGTAGGGATAAAGTACATGAGTGCAACAGCATTAATGTGCATGTGCCAAGAGAACTTTCCATGTGCCTGTGTCAAGAGTTTCATGTGCATGTGCCATGAATGTGCATATGCCAAGAGAGCTTTCCATGTGCATGTGCCAAGAGAGATTATTATGTGCATGTGCCAGTAATGTGCATGTGCCAAGACAGCTTTCCATGTGCTTGTGCCAAGGGAGTTTAATATGCATGTGCCATTAATGTGCATGTGCCAAGAGAGTTTAATGTGCATGTGCCAATAATGTGCATGTGCTAAGAGAGCTTTCCACGTGCTTGTGCCAAGAGAGTTTAATGTGCATGTGCCATTAATGTGCATATGCCAAGAAAGCTTTCCATGTGCATGTGCCAAGAGAGATTATTATGTGCATGTGCCAGTAATGTGCATGTGCCAAGGCAGCTTTCCATGTGCTTGTGCCAAGGGAGTTTAATGTGCATGTGCCATTAATGTACATATGCCAAGAAAGCTTTCCATGTGCATGTGCTAAGAGAGCTTTCCACGTGCTTGTGCCAAGGGAGTTTAATGTGCACGTGCCATTAATGTGCATGTGCCAAGAGACCTTTCAGAACCCAGGTGTACATCTTTTGAATTATTGTTGAGGAAGTTTGCAAATACTAAGATGATTCTGATTCTGATTCTGAGTGAGTGATTCCCAGTACCACCATCTCTGTAGAGAACTACCCCTCCATTGAGTAACATAAAAATACTCTTTCAGCTATTGACTCTCCAGAGGAAAATCACTGCAATCAATACTTCAGATGCAGCAAAAGTGGATGATCTATGGATCCTGTTTAGAAAACATGAGCCAATACTGAAGAAATTAAATTAAATTGCTTGGCTATTTAGTTTCCTCCTAATAGCATCTGAACAATCTAAGCTCTTTGGATGAAACCTTCCTCCATAGAATGTTGTTTTCTTGGTGCAATTATAATTAGTGCTGATGGATGGCTGGGGGCTCAGGAGACGGAGAGTTTTCTGCAACATTTTCAAAGCGTGTTTTGTCAACCAGTACATCCTCTGTTGGCATCAAGAAGATATTGGGCTGTGCACCTATTTTGTCTATGGCTGCAATCCTAAGGACACTATCCTGGGAGTAAGACCCATTGAACACAATGGGACTTACGTTTGAGGCGACATGTTTAGGATTGTGCTCTACTGCTCTCTTTCCATTTCGCCCTGATGCGGATCTTTGAATATGAAGCATTCAAGGAGATCTACTGAATTCAAGAAGATCTGATCCATTTCATCTCGAAGGGTGCCCTTCGGGGAGAAAGGCAGAATACAAATAAATCAAATCAAATCAACTCAAACAAACAAACAAACAAATAAATAAATAAATAAATAAATTTCCAGGTGCAATTTATGTCCTTTGTTTTTTGACAGACCAAAAAGTTTCAGGGTAGCTATTAATTACCTATTAATTTTATCATTTTATTTGTAAACCGCTTGTTAACTTCTCAGTTGAAAAACGGTATATAAATACGACAGACAGACAGACAGACAGACGGATGCATGGATGCATGGATGGATGGATAGATAGATGCATGGATGGATGGATAGATAGATGCATGGATGGTTGGATAGATAGATGCATGGATGGATGGATGGATGGATAGGTTAGAGTATTAAATGCTATCAGGAATATTAAATGCTGATTCATACAGTTTCTTTAATACAATGTGCTGTTGTATAGTCTTAGTGGTGAATGATTTTTGGTATCATAACTGCTCCTGTGCTTTAACAGCTGTTACTACCTACTAGGTAAATCTACCACCGTTGCATAAAAGTCAGGAAGAATATTATCTTTCTTGTCCTTCGTGGCACGATATCCCTTAATGGTACGAACTAATCACAAGATTTCTCATTTATCCGCAGGAAGAGGGTGCAGCCATCTCCGAGATCTGTGCCTTTAAATGGCTGTTAATCAGGAGCCACTCGGCTTATATTTCCTCCCATCAGTCCTGCAATTCTCAGAATATCATTACTTGGAGGAGGTAAACGAGATAATTTGCATTCAGAGGGAGCATCTTTCAGCCTGCATGATGGTGCCTTTAGAAATCAGCCCCCTCTGTGTCAAATTGCAGGTGAATATCTTATTAGTTCAATGGCACCTGAGTTTTGATTATGAGATGAATGCAACAACAATCTTTTTTTTCTCTCCAAAATGAAAAAAAAAGATTTTAAAAGAACCTACCGGAAGAGGAGAAATGAAGAAATTGAGATTATAATGGTGTTTCATTTTTCTGGAAGAACATTAAGGCCAGCATATGGGAATCAGTCTGGTTAGTAATGGATTAATCTTCTCCAACCAGGCTCAAAAGAGGGTTAAAAAATACCTGTCACGTATAAAAATTAAACTCCAGCCTGCTTTGGATCTTAACAAGCGGTGGGCCCCGCCTGACCCAACAACCAGTTTGCCGGAAGTTGGGGGCGGGACCAGGGCCAGGGCGGGGCTAAGGGCGGACCCCAACGCCGGCGCACTGCGCATGCGCAACCCCTGGCACATGCGCAGTATGTTTCCTCCAGTTGGAGGAAACACACTGTGCATGCGCCAACCCCCGGGGGTTGGAGGAGACGTACTGCGCAAGTGCCGAGGTTGGCGCATGCGCAGCATGTCTCCGCCTGCTGGAGGAAATGCACTGTTGACTCCAGCGCGCGCACTATGCATCTTCCCCAGCAGGACAAGACGCACTGCGCGTGCTCCGAGGTCAGCGCACGTGCAATGCGTCTCCTCCTCCCGGCATACCGAACCTGGTTTTCCTGTTCCTATCAGGAACAACTGGTTCGAGCGATCCATCCCAAACTGGCTTGGGCCCATACCTGATCTTAACAATCAAGGGCTACAATCCAGAGTAACAACAGGACCTTTTACACAGATGTAGTTAAGGTGCCACCTATGGAAACCTATGGGTGGCATATAGAAATGGGAAATGCATAGAGCAATCCAGAGTAAGTGCCTCTTGCATCTTCCCACAGTTACTCTGGATTGTAGGGAAGATCACACAGCCTTAAGATGCTAGTGGAAATTCAAGAGGATCTGGTCCTTTGCTCAACCTGCCCCCATGGTATACAGTGAGTTTTTGTTAGCCACTGGGGTTAGGTTTCCAGAAATCAGGGTGACCTTATAGAATGGAGGACATGATGCCTCTACCTATAACCATTGCATAGAAGAGGGAATTGAGGCTGGTGGTGTTTTGAAAACCCTTCTAACCCTACAATCTATAGTAACTACAAGAGCATGTAAGAGACATTATGTGCACCCATAGTTACTGCACCACTTGGTGAAAGCCTATGGGAAATTCATATTGCAATCCAGAATAAACTGTTCTTACACTGGAGCAAGGACTCCCTGTAGTTACTCTGGATTGTGCCCCTAGTTGAGCTTTTATTTTATCATGTCCTACATTATATATTATTTATTTGATTTATATTCTTCCTTTTTTCCCCATTATATATTATTTATTTGATTTTATATTCTTTCCTTTTTTCAAGGTGGCTAACAGCAATTAAAGTAGAGAATTACCCCAAATCCAGAGTAACTACAGGAGCACGTAAGAGATTTAACGTGTACCTGTAGTTACTGAACCACCTAGTGAAAACTTATGGGAAATTCATATTGCAATCCAGAGTAAGTTGTTCTTACACCGGAGCAAGGAATCCCCGTAGTTACTCTGGATTTTGCCCTTTGGCTGCAATCCTAAAGACACTTTCCTAGGAGCATGACCCATTGAAAACAATGAGGCTTACTTTTGAGTAAATATAATTAAGATTGTGCTCTAAGATAAAATTAAAAAACAAAGATAAAAACAATAACAAATATCAAGACAATACTATATCATTAAAACTATATAAAACCCAAGTTAAAAGACTATATTAAAAACAGGTAGACAGCAGTAAAATCAGACTATCATACGACTGTCTAAATAAACAGGTCTTCAGGTCTTGCTGGAAGGACAATAGAGAGAAGAATTCCTATAGCTCAGTGAGAAGGGAGTTTGATATAATGGGTGCCACCACCGAGAAAGCCCTGTTTCTGGCCTCCATCTTTCTAATATCTTTCAGTGGTGGCACAACCAATGACCTTTGTGGCACAACCAGTGATGGCACAACCAGCGGAACAACTAACGGCCCTCTCCAATGACCTTTTTCTTGGTTGTCCTCCATTTCTGGGAGCCTTGTCTGGCTATGACATACGGCACATCAACCTTCATGCGCAACACCCCCCCATGCCCATCAACTCCCCATGCTCATCATGCTCCCATGTGTTCATGGATAAGTGAATCAGCATGCTCACTCTCAGGAGTGTGCACTTAACATGTGATTTCACCTGAGTGACTGTTAAGAGTGCACATCTGTTCCAATGTCACAGCACATGCTTTGATGCCCAGATCCCTGATAGCTACCTGGTACCCAAGGCATGCGCTATGTTACACCGCAGCATGTGTCGCCATTGCAGTGTGCCTAGTGGCAAGGCAGGCATGGATTCCACCCCGTTCCTCAACCCAAAATGAACATGCCGGTGAACGACAGGCCAAATGACATGGCAAATGAACTGCTCCAATGTGTCTGATATAAAAAAAGGAACCAGATAATACGACATTTCATTTTCAAGCTAGAAATAGCCGCAGCCTGGATCTGCCGTATTCATGACACGTCCCACAATTTCAATGCCTCCTACATCCTGCGTAGTTAATACTACCAACATAGATCATGTTTCCTGCTTCTTTGCAAGCTCCAGCATCTTGGAGTCAGATTGGCTAATGAAGATCTCTCCTCTGGTTATCTTGGGGGAACAAATTGCTAAGAACGCCAATATCTATAAGTGGATTAGGAAAAATGTGACCCCCATTTGACTGCTGTCTAGCGAAGATCATGAGAAAAGACTGTGTAGAGCCTGCTCTTCTGAACCAAATGACAAATGTTTTGTTTAATATACATTGTCTTTAAAAAAAATATTCTGAAGCAGTGGCGGAAATATACTGAAAGTGCAGGACTAGCACTCTGTAGAAGATCAGGCCCATTAGCAACATTACAAGAGGGGAAATTTGTCTTGAGGAGTCTCTGCATTTGTGGTTCTTTAAAAAAATACTTAATAGATATATTATAAACAGTTCCTGGGAACAAGACAGAGGTCACTTACACCTGTAAAGTGCAAAATATACACCTGCAAAATGCAAAATATACATATCCAAAATGCAAAATATATACCTGCAAAATGCAAAATATACATCTCCAAAATGCAAAATATATACCTGCAAAATGCAAAATATACATATCCAAAATGCAATATATACACCTCCAAAATGCAAAATGTACACCTGCAAAATGCAAAATATACATCTCCAAAATGCAAAATGTACACCTCCAAAATGCAAAATATACATCTCCAAAATGCAAAATATACACCTGCAAAATGCAAAATGTACACCTGCAAAATGCAAAATATACATCTCCAAAATGCAAAATGTACACCTCCAAAATGCAAAATATACATCTCCAAAATGCAAAATATACACCTGCAAAATGCAAAATGTACACCTGCAAAATGCAAAATATTCATCTCCAAAATGCAAAATGTACACCTGCAAAATGCAAAATATACATCTCCAAAATGCAAAATGTACACCTGCAAAATGCAAAATATACACCTCCAAAAAGGTAAAATATAGGCAATGATTTAGCAGGGTCAGAGGTGA
The DNA here is from genome assembly GCA_030015325.1 of Cryptoblepharus egeriae. Classification (NCBI taxonomy): domain Eukaryota; kingdom Metazoa; phylum Chordata; class Lepidosauria; order Squamata; family Scincidae; genus Cryptoblepharus; species Cryptoblepharus egeriae. Next base: position 4,285,949 of record JAREYC010000016.1, read on the forward strand.
GAAAATTGGATTTCCCCAGGTAAATCGGAACGGTTGTATCAAATACCAAGCCCTATGGCATGTTGAAGTTACTAGTGATGAGTTAAATGCATGGAGAGCCGTTCAGGAGCATGTGGAAAATATTTAAATATTGATGATGACTAAAATCAGTGCTAAAAAGAACATCATCTGGACTACAGGCAAAGCATATGGCAAACAACTGCAAAACAACAGAGAGAATTGGGGAAATATAGTTATTCTTGCTACCAAGGGGAAGAAAAAGCTGTTCGAGGAAGAGACAGTGAAGTGTGAAAATGTTTATAATTTCTGATGTGGCTTGAAAGTTTTCCTTTTTTAATTATTCTCCACTTGCTGATCAAATCTTGAGACACCCAGACAATATTTTGGAACAGCATTTCATTGTGGTTTGGGACACACTAGATGGGTCATGAGTAGAGGCAGTAACACTATAAGTATCCCCCGCTTTCTGACTGTTTGATTTCTGATGATCCACTCTTTCAGCACCTTCCCATTACACCCTTACCCTACAATCCTGAGTACCTATGGGAGCACATAGATAGATAAAACTTTATTATGGTCAAAAGACCAGCCACGGGAGAACGTAACAGACATTATCAGCACAATCCAGAGCAACTAATCTGTCCACATAAGAGCCCTTGGGTTGCCCTATCTATCACCAAGGTGGAGCAACTGCAAGATGCTCCAGCCCAGTTACTCTGAAGGAGGCTTAGGGCAGAGCAAGGCAAGATAGGGTGCCCTAAGAGAGGTGGACCTGCTCTGCCCTAACTGGGGCAGCCTAAGCAGCTCAGGAGAGGCAAGTTGAGGGCATGTTTAGCATTGCCTAGGGCTGAGCAGTTACTCTGGATCCAGAGCCTGTTTCCAAGGCAGAAATGCCCTCTTCCAGCCCTCAGAGTTATACCACCTCAGGAGCAGGTATAGTAGTGAGTAGACCCATAGGGGTCCATGATAAGGCCCGAGTAAGAATGAGTTCTTGGCCAGCCTAGCTGCAACCCCTTCCTCTCAACCTCAGGATATGGAACAAACTACGGCTGCCCACAAAGCTCAGGATACAGCAGGCCACTCCAAGAAGCCCCTTGTATTCACTGTAGAATGTACTGGCATCTCATCAGGGACTCCTTATAAGGCAGGCACCCAGTGGCGTCACCAGACTGGTGCAGCTGGTGTAGGCCGCATTGGGTGATGCGCTCCGTATGGGGTGATGCGCCGGAGGAGTTTGACTGTCCTTTGGCAGGCCCCAGGCGTCAGCACGCCCAAGGCGGAGCAGCAGCCAGAAGCTGCCACTTGTCCGTGGAGCTGGTCCGAACAGCCAGCTGAGGTGCACTGCGCAAAAGCACACTGAGCATGCCGAACAGCTTCAGAGGAGACTTCCTTAGAGCAGAGAAAGTCCGCGCCTCTGCACAGCCATTCGGCCTCACTCAGGAGGCGGAGTGGCAGCCAAATGGCTTCAGAAAGAGTACTGCACAGGCACCAACTCTGACACCTGCACAGTCTCCTCTGAAGCCAAAAGACTTCAGAAAAGTATTGCGCAGGTGTCAGAGATGGTGCATGCGCAGTACTCTTTCTGAAGCCAACTGGCTTCAGAAAGAGTACTGCGCAGGCGCCAACTTTGGCGACTGCGCAGTCCAGGCGGGGGATGCATGCATCCCAGGGGTGACGCACAGACTTCTGCACCGGGTGATGCGCAGAGTCGTGTCACCACTGTTGGCACCACAGCTGTTCCTTGTTCAGTGTGATCTGAGGGGTGTCTCCTCAGGAGCAAGTCCTCCCCATGTGTCAATTACTTAACATGCTCTGGAGCAGTTAGGGCAGCCCAGGCTTCCTGACTCTCTGGATGCAGCATAACTCTCTGCTCTGGATACAGAATAGTTAGGAGAGAGCAGTTAGGGCAGAGCAGGCTGAACTTGCTCTGGATTGTGCCCTATGTTACACTAGGCACCACCTAGTGAAAACCTATGGAAAATTCATATTGCAATCCAGAGTAAATGGTTCTTACGTCGGAGCAAGGACTCCCCGTAGTTACTCTGGATTGCACTCAAAATCATTAATACAATGCATGTTCTGCTCTTTCAACCTCTCTCTTTGCGGTTCTAAAGGCTGAAATTCCCCTCCTGCATGTTGATGTGGCTATTAGGATTGCTGCAAACCTAAAGACACTTTCCTGGGGGTAAGACCCATTGATCACACTTACTTTTGATCACACTTACTTTTGATCACACTTACTTTTGATCCATTGATCCCATACACCCATTGATCGATTGATTGATTGATTGATTGATTGATACACCCATAGATCACACTTACTTTTGAGTAGACATGGTTAGGATTGTGCTCTAAGGCTACAGTACATGCTGCATGCTCACAAAAAGGAGACAAATGAAGATTTTTTTTTTACAGGACACAAACCTTACAACCCAGAGTAACTATGGGAGCACGCAAGAGATATTATATGCACCTGTAGTTACTGCACCACCTAGTGAAAACCTATGAGAAATTCATATTGCAATCCAGAGCAAATTGTTCTTGCACTGGAGCAAGGATTCCCCATAGTTACTCTAGATTGTGCCCAAAGCTAAAAAATGAGGACATGTCCTGGAAAAGCAGGACATATTATTTCTCAAGGCCAATCTCCGGCTTCCACCTCTCCTTCCCATCTGCCGCAGAGGACAGATACACGGAGTAAACCGAGCTGATCATTAGAGTTGGCTAAGCTGCATAATTTTGTGGTCTGGCCAAGAAATTAAAAATGTACACAGGCGAACACACAAAGCTAACAGTGAACCCCAGGGATAGAAGTATTTACAGTGAGTTCAAGCACAGCAAAAGAGGGCTGCCCATTTTCAAGCTAATAAAGGAGATGCAATTAGATTAAACATTTCAAAGGGAAGCCTTGATGATTCAGGCTGTGCTCTGCGCCAAGCGGCCCTCTCCACTGCTGGCAGGGGAGGAAACTCATAAGTAGACCAGATAAGCATCTCCGGAGAGATGTGGTTTGCTGATGGTTGGCGCCTTTCCTGCCTCTGCATACCCAGAGGGGCTGAAAGTTGCCAGAAAGCTGATAAGGCGCCCATGCGCCAAGCAGATGAGAGATTATTTTATTAATTTAAAAATTAGAATGCATTAAATGTTATCAGCTGATAAATTGAATGAATCAAACGGTGGTGCGTTAAAAGTATTAATAAATTTTCAATTAAACTTCACCAGGCTGCTCCAGCGCACCCTTTCCATGAGTTGTTAAGGGAAATAGACTGTGCACACCGGAGCAGGGCCCCTTTTCCGACACGTCTGCAAATTCAGGGCCCCCCACTGGCACTTTTTAATGGGCTGAGAACATAATGCACATTTTGTAAAATATCCATAATTATGCATTTCCATGTGGAAGCATCATAACATCTTTTCGAGAAATAACACCCGTTACAAAATCCCGGTTGGTACGATGGGGAGAACGGAGATCAAGAGTTTTCACATTACTGCAATACTAATTTGTATTTTGTATCTGTGCCTCTTTCTTGATTATATTATATAATAAGAAATGTCAGGATTAGTTCTCATATTGATGCTTCATTTGCATAATGAGCTAATTGAATCTTTGGAGACTTGAAATAATCATCTGAGCACCTTGCACCTGAGGATCCGGTGTTATGAACGTCAAGGACAAATGGATCAACGTGGAGACATTAGGTTTGAATTTCAAATGGACTTTAAAAGCGGCCCACTTGAGTGCTGACTCCAATATATGGTCACTAGTTAACCCAACATATTCTTAATAAAAATGTCCAAAGATCCATTTTACTCATTCTGACTGGCCTTAAAAAAGCAGGCCTCCGTCAGTCTTGAAAGACTATGGTATTGTGCTCAGCGCTGCATACGCTGCATGCGAAGCACGAAAGCCTGGGTTAGATTGTTATGGAGGAGAGGCTGTTACCCAAGCAGCAAATCCCCCCTCTCCACGCCACTGAATTAGTCCAATGGAAAGGCAGAGCCAATACGATTGGATCCAGCTGCGTTGCAGAGCTGGGCTAAGGACAGGAGCTCACCCTGTCTTGTGGGGCCGACCCGAGTCTCGAACCCTGGCCTGCTGGTTAACAGGCACAGCGTCTTAACCGCTTGCGCCACCCACAGCCCTTGTCTGGCCTTAGCTGCCAAGATAATATATTAGTTTTACATTATATGTAGAGCAATGATTTTAGCCATTATTTTTCATTTTCTTTGTAAACCAGATTGTGGACTTTTTAGTTAGAAAGCGGCATATAAAAACTGTTGACAGACAGATAGATAGTTGAAAAGCAGTATATAAATACAGTAGACAGACAGACAGACAGACAGACAGATAGATAGATTAGATAGATAGATAGATAGATAAAGCTACATGAGAACAAATTGTGATCATACAATCCACTTATTGACCACACTTTGGGGGTTGATGCACATGAGGTGGGTGTTGTGCATGGGGGGTGTTGCTCAATGGGGGGATGGTGTACAGGGGTTTATTCCCGCAACCTGGGTTACATAAAACTAGCGAAAGTTCCCCATGCTTCAGAAGTAAAATACCGCCCCCCCGTACAGCATCCCCCCATTATATATACAATAAAACGTATGCCAGCATATATATATGTCATATATATATATATATGCTGGCATAAAGACACTTTCCTGGGAGGCTTACCTGGGCTGCTGCTGGAAGTTCAAGGTGGGCAGTTAGAGGCAGCAGCGCTGGCTGGCAGCCCTTTTAAAGACCCTCCATGCGAAGCGTCAGGGCTGCATAGCACATGTGCCCGAAGCATGCTTGCTTGTTAAGTGAAGCGGAACTTGTTATGTGAAGCAAGATTTCTTGGAAATTTTTGCTTGTTATGTGAAACGCTTGTTAAGCGAGGCACTTGTTAAGCAAGGTATCACTGTATTTGTATTCCTTTGTCACTAAAACATGAAAGACACTGCAGAATTTTAAGAAGTCAAATTTGGTGCATGGTTGCATGGAGATTACATGACATCCCTATGCTCAGCGCACTCTTCAAGAAAGAAAAAAAGTTTCGTTCCAAAACCAGGAAAAGCCTTTGTTTTCTTTGGTGACTCATTAGGTCCCTTGTCAGTGATGTTCAAATGACAAATGTTCCGCTCTGCCTGCGGAGGGTTGTGCTGATAGTTGCTCTCCCCCACCCCAAAAAATAGCAAATCGTATCTATTCAAGGTACAAAGTTGAAAACTGAATTTCAAGTAATTTAATTACAGGATATAATTACTTTACCAAATCGGCAAAGCATTCATTAGACAATGGCAATTTCCATGTAATTCCCCATGATACATACCCTGCCTTTGAAATACAAAAGGTCTTTGATTTGTACTCATCCCCGAATACCAAGAGCGTTGAAATACAAAGGCCGGGGCTGTCTCTGTACACAGAATAATAGGATCCAACAGGTGATCAAGGGAATTCTGCTATGTTTGGCAAAGGTACAACAATGTTAAGTTAGTTTTGGGAGCATGAATTCACATGACAAGGGTGAATTGCCTCCATCTGCAAGGAGGTATTTCTCTTTCTTTCTTTCTTTCTTTCTTTCTTTCTTTCTTTCTTTCTTTCTTTCTTTCTTTCTTTCTTTCTTTCTTTCTTTCTTTCTTTCTTTCTTCCTTCCTTTCCTTTCCTTTCCTTTCCTTTCCCTTCCCTTCCCTTCCTTTCCTTTCCTTTCCCTTCCTTCCTTCCTTCCTTCCTTCCTTCCTTCCTTCCTTCCTTCCTTCCCTCACTCCCTCCCTCCCTCACTCACTCATGTACTAGAGAAATGTACCCACATTGCAGAAGTACAACCACCTATGCATCATCCCCCCATTGCGCAACACCCATTGTGTATGCGCAAAATACCCATTGTGCAACACCCTCCCACGTGCAACACCCTCCCCATGTGCATCAACCCCCAAGCGCATCAAACCCCCCCTGCGCATCAACCCCCAATGCACATCACCCTGCCAGCAACCCCCATGCACAGGATTTGGGGCTGGCCGTTGATCATTCTTCAATGTTAAGTTTAGCCCAAATATGTGTTGCATCCCCTTTCAGTCCCTTAGGCAATGGTGGGCCCACGCGGGTTCGGTCTGGATCGACCAAACCGCTTGTCCCCAAGGCCCCGCCACGACTGATCTGGTAGCGGCAGGGGGGCCAGAAAACCCGGCATGCCGGTTCACCATGGAGATCATATAGAATGGAGATCATATAGAATGGAGGACAGTTTGCCTCTACCTTTAACCATTGCATCAAAGAGGGAATTGAGGCAGGTGCTGCATCCTCCATGGGTGGTGTATGTATGTTATCCTCAATCTGGGGTCCTCTACCAGAGGCCTGGGAGTTTGAGGGTTCTGTGCAGTATCTTGGCTGTTCCCAGCAATGCGCTTTTCTGGATCGAGTGTTCTGCTGTCCCTCCTGGGATCTGTTGGAGCCATTCTTCCAGCTTGGGTGTCACAGCCCCAGTGCTCCAATCACTATTGGGATCACATTCACCTTCACTTGCCACATTCTAATTCCTCCTTCAAACCCTGATACTTTCCCACCTTTTCATGCTCTTTTTTCCTGATGTTGCTGTCGTTTGGTATCGCTACGTCTATCACCAGGGCTGTCTTCCGGGCCTGAGCTACCATCACAATGTCTGGCTGGTTAGCCAGTACCTTCTTGTCTGTCTGGAGATGGAAGTCCCACAGACCTTAGCCCTGTCATTCTCCACAACCTTCAGAGGGGTCTCCCATCTGGTCTTGGGAACGGTTAGTCCATAGATTGAGCAGATGTTCCTATACACGATGCAGGCTACTTGGTTGTGCTGTTCAACGTATGCTGTTCCTGCCTGCATCTTACACCCTGCCACAATGTGTTGGATTGTTTCTGACGTTTCTCTACACAGCCTGCACTTTGGGTCTTCTCTTCTATGGTAAATCCCTGCTTGCTTCTATGTATCTGGTACTTAGTGCCAGAATATATATATATATACACCAGCAAAAAGCGTACCCGCGTTGCAGGAGTAACTTCCCCATACAACATCCCCCAAGGCGCATCAACAACCCATGTGCAACTTTCCCCATGCACAACTTCCCCCATGTGCAACTTCCCTCCATGCGCAACTTCCCCCATGCGCAACTTTCCTACATGCGCACCATCCTCCCATGCGCACAATCCCCCCATGCGCAACTTCCCCCATGCGCAACTTCTCCCATGTGCATCATCCCCATGCGCATCATCCCCCCATGCGCATCCTCCCCCATGCGCAACTTTCCCCATGCGCAGCATCCTCTCCAGTGCAACCTCTTCCTCCTAACAACGTCCCCCCAGTGCACCAGGCACTGAGCACCGAACTGGCTGGATGTTGTTCAGTCTCCCATGTTAAGTATAGGACAGAAACACGTTGCCCCCTTTTCAGCCCCTGAAGGGTTAAATTTCTCCAGGTGGTTCTTGGTGGGAGTTCAGATGACAGAAGGAACTCCCAGAATTCCATGCTTCAGGCCCAGCAGTTGGGGCGGAATGTTGAGGAGTCAGCAATTCTCAATGCAAAGTATAGGGAGGAAAACGTGTTGCGCCCCTTTTCACCCCCTTCCTGTTGGAATTTCCGAAAACCGGTTCTTAGTGCACCCCTCCCTCACGGAAGGAACACCCACCCCAATTTTCACGCTTCTGGGCCTAGTGGTTTTGGCAGGGCGGTGATGAGTCAGTCAGTCAGTCAGTGAGTCAGTCAGTGAGTCAGTGAGTCAGTGAGTGACTTTTCTCTTATATATATAAAAAGACTAAAAATCAAAAATATGCATTGAGCTCTATGGGAAAGTGAAAGTGCCCAATATTGTGGCTTTACTCATGATTAGTCCTCCTTTTGAGATTTGGGCATCTGGTCACTCTGCCCTCAACCTCAGTTTGCAACCCATGCTCCACCTGCACCGCAATGCCAGTGCCGGAAAATTGCACCCGAAGCTCCACATTCCCCTCCTTTTCCTGCACGCCACATATCCGGACCAAATTGCTGACTCTGGCTTAGCTGCGATAACCATCGATTCAGATCTGGGCATTAAACACAAACACCCCATTGGAGGAATTTCATTTCAGGGACATCTCTTGTAGGAAAATGAAAAATCCTTGAGAACTGATTAAAGAAGAGAGGAACACCAAGTCACCGGGGAGCCCGTGGGCTGTGGGTTGAATATACGGCAAGGTGTCAAGATTGAAACCCCTTCTTGAAGGGCCTTGAAAGAACATACCAACTATTCCAAGGCCATGTTTTCAGTACTACATGAGCCAAGACACTGATTTGAAATATTGTTGGAAGCAAACAATCTTCTGTTGGCCTCCGGCACACAAAACGCCACTTTTTTAATTTGTCAAATGCTCCAATTTTCACCTTGGATTAATACAAAAAAGATCTGGCATTTGGCATTCAGAAATCACATACTTCGAAAACTAGAAGTATGCACAACACTGACAATAATTAACTACAGTGGTACCTCTCATAAAAAGCACCTCACATAACAAGCGTTTCACATAACAAGTCTAAATTTCAAGGAGTCTTGCTTCACATAACAAGTTCTGCCTCACTTAAGAAGCACTTACATGGCCCTGATGCTCCTTGTGGAGGTTATTTAAAAGGGCTGCCGGCCAGTGCTGCTGCCTCTAACTTCCCCAACTTGGGGGTAGTTGGCTGGGGGTGACAGAGGCAGCTGCCCCTAACTGACCCCAAGTGTCCCTGCCGGCCACCTTCAACAGCAACAGCCCAGGTAAGCCTCCCAGGAAAGTGTCTTTGATTGCAGCCTCCTAACCATGTCTACTCAATGGTAAGCCCCACTGTGTTAAATGGGGCTTACTCCTAGGAAAGTATCTTTAGGATTGCAGCCTAAGTAGACTTCTTAGGATCATGTGCATTGAATGCATGTTTTGAATTCAATTACGGTGTTTTGTCATCATTTTTACATAGTTAATATTTTTATATGAATATCTTTTGGGTTGTGAAACCAATCGTCTGAGTTTCTATTATTTCCTATGGGAAAATCTGCTTCACCTAAAGAGTGTTTCACTTAAAGAGCATGCCTCCAGAAGAAATTAAGCTCTTCTGAGGCACCACTGTAGTTATATAGCTAGTAATCTGCAATGGAATTTTGGAAGGGATTTATGCCAGACCCCCATCACAACATCATGTGGCAAGGAGTTCCACAGAATAACTACATATGCTAAAGAAATATTTAGGTATAAATTATCCTGGCGCTTCAGTATCCACCCTTTATGAGATGTAATGCAGTCACAGAAGCATTAAAAAAATTTAGTCCTTTAAAAAGTGAGTCCTTTAACAATTGTTTAAAAACAGCTTTTCTTACTGTTGTCTAGAGGCAACCAGCAATTAGAAATACAAAGGACCCCCACCTTTGCCTGGATTCGCTGAAGAATGGAATGTACTCTCTACAATAGTAGAAAAGCTGTTTTTAAAATAGTGATTTGCAGTGGCCATTCAGTGTTGAGTCAAATCCATGTATAAAAATCAGTGTATAAGAAGTATATAAATCTATATATATAAAACTGAAAACTCACTCACTCACTCACTTACTCCCTTCCTTCCTTCCTTCCTTCCTTCCTTCCTTCCTTCCTTCACTCACTCACTCACACACTCACTCAAAACTGCTGGGCCTAGAAGTGTGAAGTTTGAGAAGTATATTTCTTCTGTGATGGAGGCACCCACAAAGAACTGGATGAGAAGGGGTTAAACTTTTCCATTCCATATCATTGTTCCCTTCCAACTTTACTATGACTGTTATTAATCACACACACACACACACACTAATGCAACACACACAAAGAGATGGAAATTTTTTATACTGCAATCCTTTTCGATTCTCGCTTAGCCCTTAGAGAACAGTCTTTCATTGTCAAGGTTATACCGAGAATATTATAAATCTGGATATTAAGTGATGACAATATCTCTACATGCCAGCAAATTGATTTAGACAAAATTGTGAAAAACATAGTCCTTTGGGGGTGTGTTGGGGGGGGGGGAGGATAGGACTGCAAAGAATAGCGTCGTGCCAGAATTTCGCTGAGTGAGTCTGTCTTTCTAAGGCAGAAGGTCCTTCTCTGATGGAGCTAATTTAGTAGATCTTCTACTGGCTTTGTCAAAGAGGAGGACATCTGGGACAGCTGCTGTCTGAAGACCAAGAGGGTCATGAGTGATGCTAATCCGGAGGACTGTGTGCAAAATTACACTAAATGGTTTCGACAGTTCTGACAGCGGATGGAAAGGCGACAAACAACATTGTGGTCTACAGAGATAAGGCTGGAGATTCAGTCAACCATGTCCTGAAAAATAAGTGTTGGGGGGGGGGGCAGAATGAGTGGACTATGTGGCTAATGTGACCGTCATAATGTCACATTCCATGGAAGGATCCTGTTCTGGTCTGGATTAAAGTTAAAGTCCTGCATACATTTATCTGAGACTAACCCTACAATCCAATAACTACGGGACATAAGAGACATTATGTGCACCCATAGGTACTGCATCACCTAGTGAAAAACTATGGGAAATTCATATTGCAATCCACAGTAACTTGTTTTTACTCTGGAACAAGGACTCCCCATAGTTACTCTGGATTTCACCCTAAGTGCACAATCCTAACCGTGTCTACTCAGAAGTTAGCCCCATTGTGTTCAGTGGGTTAGAATCCCAGGAAACTGTCTTTAGGACTGCAGCCTAAGCCCCATTGAAACAAATAGCATGGAATGCACAGTGCAATCCTAAGCATGTCTTCTCAGGAGTAAATCACAATTGTGTTCAATAGTATTTTCTCCTAGGAAAGTGTGGTTAGAAGTGCAGCCTTTCTTCCTTATTCAAGGAATTTACTTCTGAGTAGACATAAATAGAAGTAGTAGAAGTAGAATTAAGTAAGGAAAGTTCCTACTTCTGAGTAGACATGAATAGGGTTGCACTGAAAGTCCCACAGAAATTGAGGTGCATGAATATGGCTGCAATCCTAAAGACACTTTCCTGGAAATATGATCTATAGAACACAATGGGGCTTACTTTTGAGTAGACATGGTTGAGATTGTGCTGTACTCAGAGTAGAAGCCAGCATGGGCCACCACAAGCCACGATAAAAAAGAAACATTCAGAAACATTCAGCAGGATCTTAGTACAGTGGTATCTCTTATAAAAAGCACCTCACATAACAAGCGTTTCACATAACAAGTATAAATTTCCAAGAAATCTTGCTTCACATAACAAGTTCCGCTTCACTTAACAAGCAAGCGCACTATGGGCACACATGCTATGCAGCCCTGGCGCTCCGCATGGAGGCTCTTTAAAAGGGCTGCCGGCCAGCGCTGCTGCCTCTAACTGCCCCCAACTTGGGGGTGCCAGAGGCAGCTGCCCCTAACTGCCCCGAAGTGCCCCCACCAGCCACATTGAACCTCCAGTAGCAGCACAGGTAAGCCTCCCAGGAAAGTCTTTGATTGCAGCCGCCAAAACATGTCTACCCAGATGTAAGCCCCATTGTGTTAAATGGGGCTTACCTCTAGGAAAGCATCTTTAGGATTGCAGCCTAAGCAGACTTCATAGGATCATGCACATTGAATGCATGGTTTGAATTCAATTACGGTGTTTTGTCATGATTTTTACATCCAGTTAATATTTTTATATGAATATTTTGGGGGTTGTGGAACCAATCGTCTGAGTTTCCATTGTTTCCTATGGGAAAATCCGCTTCACTTCAAGAGCATTTCCCTTAAAGAGCATGCCTCCAGAACGAATTAAGCTCTTTATGTGAGGCACCACTGTATTGTTTTTTATCTTTTCCAAAAAATAAAATTCTCTGAAATCAATATCAATGATAGCAGTTCTCCGGAGACCTCCAACCATGCTCTTTCCGTGATGAAAATTTCTTTTCCGTCTTTATGAATCACTTGTTCTCTGTGCCGGTTTGTCTTGTATTTGGGCAAAAAGTGGCAATGAAAGAGTGGAGTACGAACCAGGTATGGCAAGCGTTCTCCGAGGCCCTCCATTCCGAAGCACTTGGAAATAATTTTTTTCTGATGCTTTCATTAATCTGAAATGGGCCCCCGGGTATACATGGGAAAATCCTACAACATGGTCAATCAGATACTTTGTGCACATATTGTATTTTTGTGTTACATCTCACATTTATTTTCTTCTTCTCCTCTGAAAGAGCTCGCGTTGGTGTGTAGGAATTTCCAAGGCTGGACACGGATGGAGGTGAGATGGAGCAGTGCGTAGCGTTGCTCGGATGAGTTGATCAGACTCAGAAACTTGGAAAACTCAGGCTGCAATTTCCTGGATATAAAACCCACTGAACACAATGGGGCTTACTTCTGAGTAGACATGGTTAGGATTGTGCTCTCAGTTCCAAAAATAGACACACAGTTATTGCAGATGAGAATACGTAGTACCAGTTTTGGGCATGATGAGGGAGGCTGAAATACAATACAGATCAATGAATGTACACGGTGAGTACATTCCACAAAATGTAGGACACCTAAGTAAAATGTAGGGCATGATAAAACAAAAGCCTCAAACATGCATACATATTGTTTTCATGTGGTTAAACACTTTGGGTCAAAGCCTAACCTAGGCTGGCACAACTCATTGGTCTTCCCATTCCCATGATGTTATAGCAGGGTGACCCACCCACAGTTGTGGGAGTAAAATTTCAGGAATAAATTGTGCAGTGTACAATGGTGGGTCGCACGATCCCCCCAGGCGCCTTCCCCCTGCATTCCCACCCCATGTACTATTCCCACCCTGTGCACCATCCCCCGTGCGCCATCCCCATGCACCATCTCCCCTTGCTATGCACCATCTGGGCAGCAGGCACCAAGCACTCCTATCGGGCAATGTACACCACTCCTGGGGACCGCCAGGCCCCACTGGGCATCCCTTCCAAGAACCAGGCACTGGGCACCAATTCAGTTCTTAATGGTTCCTTACATCACAGAAGTAAATTGTGCTCCCCAAATTTCATGCTTCTAGGTCCAGGAGTTGGGACTGGGTTTTATCAGTCAGTCTTCAATGTTGAGGGAGAAGAACACATTGTGCTCCTTTTCATCCCCTTCCAGTTGGAATTTCCAAAAACCAGATCTTATTTGGTGCCTCCATCACGGAAGGAAGGAAGACTCTCCCCAAATTTCATGCTTCTAGGCCCAATGGTTTGGCTGGGTGTTGATGAGTCAGCCAGTCAGTCAGTCAGTGGCCTTCCAATCTATATATATATGTGCGATCTGGCTGCGACATCTGTCACCCCATTGATCGCCAGGGTTGATTCGGCTGATCTGGCTGGCTATGCGGGTGTCCCCTTCCTCTCTCACCGCTCCATGTGCGTCCCTCCCGAAGCTGTGCACTCGGTGGAAGAGGATGATCATCCCAGATAGAAGGAGTGATCTATATATATGAAACAGAAGAGTCACTGACTGACTGACTGATTTATCAATGCCCAACCAAAGTTTACCATCCCCTCACAAACGTGGGCAACCCTACCAGGCAGATGTAGGATTGGAGGCTAGATATTGATCAGTCTCCAATGTTAAGTATAGGTTTTTTCAGCCCCTTAGTGGTTAAATTTAAAAAAAAAAAACTGGTTCTTAGTGGGTGCCTCCATCATGGAAGAAACACCCTCCCCAAATTTCAAGCTTCTCGGTCTGGTGGTTTTGACTGGGCATTGATGAGTCAGTCAGACAGTGGCCATTCAATATATAAAACATCTAATTTATTTTAAATTCCAAGAAGGCTTCACACTACCTGCTCCCAAGGAAAAGGAGGACAATGAAGATTTTTTTTTGCTGGTACAAGGCTAAAAAAGAGGACATGTCCAGGAAAAAAGAGGACATATGTTTATCCTGATCCTGCCATCCTGGTAGGTTTTATTCCTCCATAAAGTTTTCCTTGGGAGTAAGATCAACTCTCTTTTCATGGGCCTGGAAGAAATCAAACCCAACTCTATTTTTTAATCCTAGAAGCTCTAAAACCATAGCTATATTTGTTATTATATTTCCAGCTCTCCTTTTTTACTTCTTCTCTATAAGGCGTTCCTTTTCCTCTCATGCTAGTGCACCATAGCAGATCTCGCCTGCCATGACAGATCATTCTGACAGCTTGAGTTAGGGCGTCTGCCAGCTGTTTTGTACAGTCAGAGACAGTGACAGCCCGAGCATGTGTGACCGGAGACCTCAGTGGCATAATGCGCTCTGTCCCTTTGGGTCAATGTGTCTGCGCTGAACTTTTCTTTCCATGCAGTAACTGGGTTGGAGATGGACAGATCATGAACGTGACGTTCCAAATTTCTGCTGATGGAAAAAGGCTGGAGGCAGGGATGACTTCCTTCCATGTGTTACAGGGAAGGGGGAAGAAAACACACGCACACGCACACACACACACACACACACATGCATGGACGCATGCATGAATGCATGCACTAATGATCCTAGCTGATTTGATTTATTTTCAGGTCTATGGACAGAACATTGGGCATCAACGCGAGCATCTTAGCAAAGACATTGTCTTGCCTTAGTGATCCTCTCGACAATCCTAAGGCTGTAATTCTAAAGACACTTTCCTGGGAATAAGACCCACTGAACACAATGGGGCTTACCTTTGAGTAGACATGGTTAGGGTTTAAATTAATCACATGAAAGCAATAATCACATGAAAGCTTATTGCCCATGGGTGCCTGCCACTGGCCCCTCGTATGTTCCGGTGCCCAGTGCCTGTCAGTGCCAGTGGTGCCCAGTGCCCACTGGTGCCTGACTCTAGGTGCTCACTACCTGGTGTTAATGCTGTACACGAGTTATATGGTTTTTTAAGCTTTTATTTTGTCATGTCCTACATTTTTCTTGGGTGTCCTACATTTTGGGAGTCCTTGTCCTCTTTTCCAGTTATGATACATGGTCACCTTGCCCAAACCAATGCTTTTGGTGACAATGAACCAAGAAAAATCGCCTCCCACATGTGATGACAGAGGCAAAATTTCTCTTTCTATAGTGCGGCAGAAGCATAAGAATCATGCTCAGATGTGGTTTCACCAATGTGCATAAGCGAGTGTGTATCAGTGATTCAGCACCAATTTGACCATTCTGCTGTCAAAGCCAAATTAAGGGCACAATCCTAACCATGTCTACTCGGAAGTAAGCCCCATTGTGTTCAATGGGTCATACTCCCAGGAAAGTGTGTATAGGATTGCAGGGCACAACCCAGAGTTACAGGAGCACATAAGAGACATTACATGCACCCGTAGTTACTGCACCACCAAGTGAAAACCTATGGGAAATTAGTATTGCAATCCAGAGTAACTTGTTCTTACACCGGAGCAAGGACTCCCTGTAGTTACTCTGGATTTCACCCTAACTCACGGTGCTAGAGAAGAAGTACATTTTTTAAACTTGTTGGGCTTGGTGAGGCTCTGCCTCGCCTGATTACACATCCCTGGTCAACAGAGATAAAAATGAATGAATTAATGAATTCATTCATTAATGAATTATTAATTAATTAATTAATTAATTAATTAATTCAAAATTAATGAATGAATTAACTCCTTTTTTTGAGTTGGGTATATATGATGATGCAGAATTCAATTGAAAATCAAGCCAAAGGAAAAATCAAAGGACATCCGATGGATACAACCTGTTGTATCTTTTATGGAAGCAGAAACTCGAGTGAAAGATGCAAGAGGCTGAGTCCAGGAGGTTGAGTAGCAATCTGTTCTGGTGATTGTTCTGTCCCTGCCATAATCGATGCATCACCGTTATAATAAATCTTAGTGAGCATCCCCTGCATTTGGCCTAACCAAGACACTAATATAGTATTTTTGGTATTAATAACTTCAGATACTGACAATGGATTTGGAGCTATAAAGATGAACTGCACTGGACAGCTTCCAGATAACATCACAGATAGATGTCAGAGAGAATGAAGGACTATTTCAAGGAATATTTTCAAGTTTTAAGGAACATTTTATTCCCCAAATCAGTTTCTTTTTTCCAGTTCAGGGGCTGTTTTGCTTACTGCCAAATCCAGAGCAACTATGGGAGCACTAAGAGACTTTACGTGCACCCGTAGTTACTGCACCACCTAGTGAAAACCTATGGGAAATTCATATTGGAATCCAGAGTAAGTTGTTCTTACTCCGAAGCAAGGACTCCCCGTCGCTACTCTGAATTTTGCCCATAGACTGGATTAAAAAATGACTATTTTTTGTCATACAAGAGGAAAGGAATGATGATGATGATGAGGAGGAGGAGGAGGAGGAGGAGGAGGAAGAAGAAGAAGATGATGATGATGATGTCGCCTTTGGGAACCCATAATGGCTGTCTTTTAATATGGCTGACTGCATCCTATTTTATATTTTAGTTGTTTTGATATTTTGATTGTAATGTTTTAATTGTATTTTTAGGTAATGGTTATCAGCCGACTTGGGTGCCCTTTGAGGAGAAAGGCAGATTACAAATCTAATCAATCAATCATTCAATCAGTCAATCAATCAATCAAACAATCAATCAATCAATCTCAGTCACCAAGTGTTTGACTGGAATTGCCTGTATTATAATTTAGTTCCCACCCAAGGAACACAATATGTGTGAAGTTCCCAGGAGCACTGGTTTTTGTAACTGGGCAGTTGTTATCTTCTGGAGACCCATTATGGCTACAATCCTAAAGACACTTTCCTGGGAGTAAGACCCTTGAATACAATGGGGCTAACTTTTGAGTAGACAAGGTTAGGATTGCACCCTAAGTTTAAAGGTTCCAGGACGCTTTATGGAATCACTCCAAGAGCACCTATGGTGATGACGATGATGATGATGATGATGACGATGATGATAATGATTAATTGAAAAGGCTGTGGCAGAAGAAAACCAAGGATCCCAGTAGTGATTGGCATCTTTGGTGCTATTCCAAAACACCTTGAGGAGCACCTGAACAGCATCAGGGCCACAGAACCTACTGCTCGCCAACTATTAAAATCAGCGCTTTTAGGGACAGTGTACATCTTGCAATGTTATTTATAATAACAAAATAACATAAAAAAACCAGGAATCCCAGGCCTGAATCCCAGGGAAGGACTCAATGTCTGGACAAAACAAACCAGTCAATAACATCAGACTGTGCAAAAAGCATTACTAATACTATGTTTCTGTGGTGCAGGCTGTGGTGGCGCAAGAGGGTAAGTCACTGAGCCTGTTAACCAGCAGGCCAGGGTTTGAGACCCGGGTCGGCCCCACAAGACAGGGTGAGCTCCTGTCCTTAGCCCAGCTTTGCGACACCAGCTTGATCCAGTCGTATCGGCTCTGCCTTTCCATTGGACTAATTCAGTGGCGTGGAGAGGGGGGGATCTGCTGCTTGGGTAACAGCCTATCCTCCATAACAATCCAACCCCGGCTTTTGTGCTCCGCATGCAGCGTATGCAGCGCCGAGCACGATACCATAGTCTTTCAAGACTGACGGAGGCCTGCTTTTTTATGTTTCTCTGAAGTAAGCAAGGAGGGGAAGAATGAGGTCCAAGGTGACCTCAAGCCAACTCCTAGCCACTGTAGGACACAATGTGGGCCATGCAGCCCCAACTTCAGCAGTACTGCTTAGGATTTGGCTGTTATTTAGGAGTAAATCCCAATGCACTTAGTGAGATTTACTTCTGAGCCATGCTAGGTTCGTACTATGCTAAGGGTTACACAGACTCAATTTGTAAGCCTTTCCTTAGAAATATTTTATATTGAAGAAATGGGTATCAAAACATCAAATAAATAAATGCACCAGCCATTAAAATAAGCTTCAAAAGGGGGAGGAAGAGAATTCCTTGAAAGTCACGTTCTCACCCGTTGGTGGTACCGAGCAGTAAATAAACTCCATAATCTCTGGAAATGGGAAAGTCTGCAAAGCCTTTGACGAAAACCAATTCTCTTTCAATAAATCTATTTAGGAAAAATAAAAAAGTGTCTCTAAAGATTTCCCTGCAATAACTGCATTTCATCTAAGGTCTATTTTCAATTCCATATTTTAAAAGAGAATTATAAAGAGCTTTGCCTGCTTCTTAAAACTGAGACTTTATATGCGGCGCCGGCCTCTGTGTTCGGACCCACCGCCACCCAGATCAATGATCATGATAAGGCTTCAGACTTACAAGGGCTCCTTTAATGTTCACATCTGAAAGCCCAAGGCGACCCGTTAATCCAGCCCTGGCATCAAACCTCAAGAAAGGGAAGCCATTGAGATCTTGTGAGTGGGCAAGTTTTGATGCGCTTAAAGATGGAAATCAGCATTCTGGAAAGCGCATAGAAGTCAATATTCCAGCCTCCTTACCTGTCACTGACACTTTGAAATGTTTGCAACCTCCCAACTGGCAGCCTTGAGACATCAAGCCCAGGATTGTCACCTCTTTATAGTAGTTGCCAAGATGTCCTTATTTTAAGGTCGCATCATCCAGCACATTGAATATATGTCCTCTTTTTCCAGGACATGTCCACTTTGTTAGTCTTGGGTCCTGCAAAACAAAACTTCATTGTACTCCTTTTTTTGTGATCAGGGAGCGTATAGTCTTGTAATTAATAAATTATATGTAACAGTTTTAAGTTTAATAACATGTTATATAGTGATTAAATTAACCATATGAAAGAAATACATCATACTGGTGAAATGTACTCATGTTGCGGGAGTAAAATACCCTTGTACACCATCCCCCTGTTGTGTCACCCCCCATTGTGCATCACCCTATGTGCAACATCCCCCACAATTCACCCCATGTGTGCATCATCCCCCATATTCACAAAGGGCAAAATAACTACGGGGAGTCCTTGCTCCAGTGTAAGAACAATTTGCTCTGGATAGCAATATGAATTTCCCATAGGTTTTCACTAGGTGGTGCAGTAACTATGGGTGCACGTAATGTATCTTATGTGTTCACATAGTTACTCTGGATTTGGGTATAAATAAATAAATATGCAACACCCCCATGCGCAACACCCCCATGCGTCACATCCCCATGTGCCACATCCCCATGTGCATCATTCCCCATGCACACCATCCCCATGCACATCATGCCCATGTGCATCACCCACATTCACAACAACCCCTTTCCACACCATTCCCATGTGCATCAACCCCCCTCATGTGCATCAACACCAACATGCACATCATCCTCCCATGATTGTAGGTCTAGCAGTTTTAGCTGGGTGTTGATGAGTGAGTGAGTGAGTCAGTCAGTCAGTCAGTGACTTTTCAGTTTTTTAATATATAGGGTCAGTTTTTATATTCATCTTTTTATATTCAGTTTTATATTCAGTTTTATATTAAGTATATATATATACTTAAACTAGTGCTCATCCTTTTCAGTTGAATTCAGTATTCAAAATGAGGGTGTGCATTAGATTTGATGACATATTAGATTTAAGTAAGTACTCCCCCACGTGCATCATCCCCCCATGCACACCATCCCCATCATCCTCCCTGCGCATCACCCACAAGCACAACAACTCCTTTGCGCACCACCCCATGCGTATTACCCCCGCATGCATCAGCCCCTGCATACCGACGCATTCCTGGGAGTAAGACCCGTTGAACACAATGGGGCTTACTTTTGAGTAGACATGGTTAGGATTGTGCTCTTAGAGACATGCCTCGCCCTATATCCTGGGGTTCCCCCCCACATCTGGCATTCTGAGTCTGTCCTTTTGAAAACGTAGCTGTAAATTCACCACGAATATGGATTTCCTGCTTCCCACTAGCCTCATGAGCCTATTTCTCACCCACCCCCTTTCCATTTCTATTTCAGATTTTCCTCTTTTGCTGCTCAGCCCTGAATGCCATGCATTGCCCAAAGGGATCTCTAGTGAGGATACTGACCATTTGCTAGTCCGGGTTATGGGTGAATGGATCTGTGCTCTGTCTTCCTACATTTACTTAATTTAACATGAGCGCAGCTGACAAACCTCCCGTGGCGATGTCATTGAGAGTTTCCAAGACTCACAAAAAAGAAATCAAAGCCTTTTTTAAAAAAGAAAAATAAAAGAGCTAAAGCACAGGGCATAATGGAGCGGAGAAGAAGTACAGCGTTATATCGTCCCATTGTGAGTAATACTCTAGCATCCAGAGTAACTGCGGGAGTACATAAGAGACATTACATGCACCCGTAGTTACTGCACCACCTAGTGAAAACCTATGGGAAATTCATATTGCAGTACAGAGCAAATTGTTCTTACACCGGAGCAAGGACTCCCTGTTGTTACCCTGGATTGCACACTAAGTTTCGGCTATATGAACTCAGAAACCATCTTATTGAAATACAAGAATATTGGAGTCCTTCTAGATCAGATTTTAACAAGTGACCCTATATCCTCTGTTTCCAGGACAAGTCCTCTTTTTTATCCTCATGTCCTGGGAAATTTTTTTATTGACTTCCTTTTCCTTGTGAGTAGGAAATATAGTACAGTGAGTATAGTGAGTATAGCCGTCTTGTAATTAGTATATTATGAGCACAATTGTAATTAATATATTATGAGCACAATCCTAACCATGTCTACTCAAAAACAAGCCCCATTGTGTCAAATGGGTCTTACTCCCAGGAAAGTGTCTTTAGGATTGTAGCAAAGGCAATCAATCAATCAACTGTATTTAAGTATGATTTTCATCCAAAAGTTCACAAAGCGGTTTACAGAGAAAATAACATTAAGAGCCTAATTAAGGCAAAATCCAGAGTAACTACGGGGAGTCCTTGCTCTGGTGTGAGAACAACTTACTCTGGATTCCAGTATGAATTTCCCTTAGGTTTTCACTTGGTGGTGCAGTAAGTGTGGGTGCACGTAATGTCTCTTAACGTGCTCCTGAAGTTACTCTGGATTTGGGGGGAAGTACCCAATTGTACCAGATGCCCATTTAGAGGGTGCCCCTCTCCAAAAAAATAAAAATAAAAATTCTTGAATTTTGCCCTCCTACAAGTGTGGAAGATGAACCCTAAAAGCTGATCATTCTAAGCAATAAGCTTAAAAAACACCATCAGAACACTCCCTCAAGAGACAAAAAATGTTCGAGGGATTTTCTTATTTATGGGATTTATACCCTTCCTTTCCCATGCAAAAGCAAAGCCATCCCACGATGGCTTACAAACTTTTATCCTTACAACAACCCTGCGATGTAGGTATGGTTGAGAGTGAGTGACTGGCCCAAGGTCACTCAGGAAGCTGCATGGGTGAGGTGGGATTTGAACCTGCATCTTCTAGGTCTCAATCCAACACACTAACCCTAAGTCCAACACACTAAGTCCAACAAACACACTAATTTTCAAGCTTTTTTATATCAAGGCACACTGACAAGGTGCTAAAATTGTCATCAGTATTATTTTTACCATTGATAAGGCACACCATGCTGCTGGTAGGGGCTTAAATCCCCTAATTTCAAGTGTGAGGACCATCCATGGCACACCAGTGTGTTGTGGCACACAGGTGTAGCATGGCACACTGGTTCAAAATCACTTCCCTAACCACTATGGATAGAAAAGGAACAGAAATATGCCAAGGGCATGGATTAGAAACAGAATAGCAAAGAGTCGGACTGTGTGTCACCACTTATTAATGGTCTTCTCCTTCCACCATAATGGAGGCTCCACAGGGTGTTTGAGAATTTATGGGAAAACAGCTCATGTTCCCGTTGTTGGATTCCTGCTGTTGATGGAGTCTTGTGTGCTCTGCCTTCTCAAAAACCCTTTTGGACTTTGAACACTTTCCATACATCAACCCCTTGCAATGGGTCCCCTGGAGGGGCCGACGACTCCAGCGAAGACTCAGTGGAGAAGTAATGAAGGCAGCCCACCAGCATTGACTTATCCTGGTGTCCTCAATTTTTTTTAAGCAATGCCCACAAACACTCTTTCCCTGTTTAATAACTAGTTGGCTCAATGCGTTCTAGGGAAATGAACCTAGGAATGACAACCCCCTTTCGAGGCGGGCTCAGTTTGGGAGCAAAGAAAGAGCACCAAGTAAATTGGTGTTTCAGCTCAGCAGGGGAAAAAGCACACTGAACAATTCTTTGGTAGACGGAGCCATGCAATTACTGTAGTTCTTTTGATGTTTTTCCTGTGACTTAATAGTGGGGAAAGACAAAAACAACCAATATGATCTATATGGCTTTCAGAATGAATAAAACATTGACTTAAATCCCAGTTACTAAGATATTGGGACTTACAGAGTCAGGCTACTGATAACCAGTCGTACGTTCAGAAGCGGCAGGGTGACCAGATGCCAAACCCAAAATTCCTGCCCCCCAAGCCAAAATTCCTACCCACTTAAAAAGATGCCCAAAAATGTATTATTTTTTAAATATATTTTTTTATTTTTGGTTTTTTAGCCAGAACTCTTGATAGAAAGGAAATATCTCAAAACTGATTTTGGCATTGGATTTTGGCATCTGAATATGAATCCAATGACATATGACATGATGGTGTACTGAGCACCATTGCGAAGTTCAAAAATGAAGCCAAAATGTAGGACAATGAAACCAAAATGTAGGATACCCAGACAGGAGGCTAAAAATCCGGAGAAATCCGAGTTTTTCCAGTTATATAGTCACCCTGAAAAAGGAAGACAAGCCCTACAATCCAGAGTAACTATGGGAGCAAATAAGGGACATTACGTGCACCCATAGTTACTGCACCACCTAGTGAAAACCTATGGGAAATTCATATTGCAATCTAGAGTAAATTGTTCCTACACCAAAGCAAGGACTCCCCGTAGTTACTCTGGATTGCGCCCAAGGTCTTGGATTCCTTTCCGGCGAACAATGGCACTTTTGCCTACTCATGAGTAAAGCCACAATATCGGGCATTTCACTTTCCCATAGAGCTCAATGAATGAATGAATGAATGAATGAATGAATGAATGAATGAATGAATGAATGAATATTTCAGGGCAGTTTCATCACACCTTTGATCTTATGTTTCAGGGTAGTTTAATCAAACCTTCTACTGCCAGTTGAGGTGAACATTTTCAGAAGTCGATAGATATTGATAATAATAACAGCAATTAAACATTTTTTTTATAATGATCGCAAAGGTTTCTTTGTCTGCTTTTTTTGCAGTCTGGCAAAATTGCTTCACTTTTTTCCCCCGACGTCTTAAGCTCCGTGCAATCAAGCGCCTGCACATTGATAAATGTTGGTTTGGCAGATGTGGGTTTCGTCTCTCGTGCACCTCTTGCAGAACGGTGACATGAGAAGGACGAATGCTGTTAACTGAACAAGGCAAAAGATACCTTTTTTCTTGCACTGAGCTCATTTCCAGGTCTAGCAGCGTCTCTGATTAAAATCACCCACTATCTGTCCAAAGAATGGGGTCCTCTGATACATACCTTGAAAACGGAGAGCTGAAGATAACCAGTCTGGAATAACAAATCAGAATAGCATTGAGTGGTTCTTACTTTTCCTTCCAAACATCTGGCCCCCTTCTTGATTCATACTTCCATATTTCAGGATGAGCCCAACTTGAGGCTCGCTAACAGCTCTCCCACTTCCTACATAGTTATATAAATATATAAATGCATAAATGCATAAATGCATAAATGTATAAATGCATAAATGTATAAATAAATAAATAAATAAATAAATAAATAAATAAATAAATAAATAAATAAATAAATAAATATATGGGCTGTGACATCCAAGCTGGAAGAATGGCTCCAACAGATCCCAGGAAGTACATCACAACACTCGATCCAGAAAAGCGCATTGCTAGGAACAGCTGAGATACTGCGCAGAACCTTCAAACTCCCAGGCCTCTGGTAGAGGACCCCAGATTGAGGATAACATACATACATACACCACCCGTGGAGGGGGAGAAAACAATTTATATATAAAAATACAGGAAACTCTTTAGGTTCTATTGCAATGAAATGTAACATACAGTAAATGCTGATATCAGATTGTAAAGTTGCCAAATGTATATCTAAAAGAAACAGCTCACAGAGGTCAATGTAGTGCTTGCAACATAAGAATTCATCAAAATGGGGGGGGGGGGAAGAATCATTGGATTATTGGAACAGAAACAAGCATGCCCTACCTATGCAACAGTGCGCCAGCTCTGGTTCTTGCATCATTTCCAAACTTTTGCTCTTCAAATGAGTGCAGAGAGTTTAATGTTACAAAAATAACTGTGTCATTAAACCGTGTCCAACATGAAATGAAATGAAGTCCACCTACCCACATGTTCTATTGACAAAGTGTGCATGCATCTTCTAAAGAGATGTTGTTAAAAATGTGCCTACTCCTATGTAAAGACATATACCTTACAATCCAGAGTAACTACGGGAGCAGGTAAGAGACTTTACGTTCACCCGCAGTTACTGCACCACCTTGTGAAAACCTATGGGAAATTCATACTGGAATCCAGAGCAAATTGTTCTTACACCAGAGCAAGGACTCCCTGTAGTTACTCTGGATTGTGCCCATTGACAACTTGCCATAATTGCCCTGGAATTCAGTATATAGTATACAGAAAACTGACCAGCCAAATACCAGGATCCTGTAATACTCTTTAACAGGGGACATATAAACATATGGATAATGGACATAAGACCAGTCCTGCTGGATCAGACCAATCTCCCATTTAGTCCAGTTCTGTATATTCGTGTAGCATACCAGTTACCACAGCAAAACAGACACAACAGCTTCTGCAACCACACTGAAGTCTTTTAGGGTGGACATTTCCTGTGATCCTGCAAAAGCGTTGCCATATGTCCCGAAAAACAGTTACAATCCCAATTTTTGGGGATTGTGTTCACATCCTAGCAAATGGGACAAAGGGTCCTGTCCTGATTTTGTGGAATAGAATTATGGCAACCCTATCCACAGACAAATTGCTATTCTAAAATACGATACAGAATTGCAATCCTATATATCTGTACCTTAAGCAGGTTCCATTGAACAAAATGGGATTAACAGTGCAATCCTAAACATGTCTATTTATAATCCGATCCTATGCATAATGTTAAAAAATTAAGGCTGCAATCCTAACCATTCTTTCCTGGGAGTAAGTATTATTGAACACAATGGGACTTACATCTTACTCCCAGGAAAGAATGGTTAGGATTGCAGCCTTAGTTTTTTAACATTATGCATAGGATTGGATTATAAGACACTGGGGGATGGTTGACACAATCAAGACTGATTCTTGTGTAAATAATATCTTAAAAATATAATTGTTCTATAGTATGTTATTGATAATTCAAAGCTACCTCATCAGATGCAAGCAATGATATGGCAGGCTGTGCATTGCACTGGGCCTTTTAATGTTCATGTGCATACACATGTATGCATGTGCATTCATTTCCTATCCAGGAATGTAAAGTTGGAGAGAGAATTTGGTGGAACAACAACAACTTCAAACACAATTCTAACCATGTCTACTCAAAAGTAAGTCCCATTGTGTTCAGTGGGTCTTGCTCCCTAGGAAAGTGTCTTCAGGATTTCAACCATATTCACCTGCAGAGTTTCCAGTTCCATCCAGACATAATTTATTTGTGAAAAGCTGTTTTTTGGTTACGGTTCCACAATGTCCCAGATTTGGAGATGATTTATTTTTTAACATGTCAAGAGGGCAAAACAGTGTCTTTATCCCATCCAGGGTGACCAGATGACCGGAAAATTCTGGATTTGTCCTCTTTTTTAGTCTCATGTCTGAGTGTCCTCCAAAAGGGCTTCATTGTCCTCCATTTTGGAACTTTGCATGGTGTACCCCATCATGTCATATGTCATTGGATTCATATTGACAAGCAAAATAATATGTAAAAAAGTTTTGAAATATCTCCTTCCGATCAAAATTTATGATCGGAACCCATTGGAACCCCACACTGACCCATCACTCAATTTGAAGTTGTCACACTTATAATACAGAATTGCCCCCAAATCCAGAGTAACTGTGGGAACACGTAAGAGATTTTATGTGCACCTGTAGTTACTTCACCACCTAGTGAAAATGTATGGGAAATTCATATTGTAATCCAGAGTAAGTTGTTTTTACACTGGAGCCAGGTCTCCCCATAGTTACTCTGGATTTTGCCCTTGGTCACAAGGTAGACAATGGACACAATTCAGAGTAGCTACAGGGAGTCCTTGCTCTGGAGTAAGAAGAATTTTATTCTGGATTGCAATATGAATTTCCCATAGGTTTTCACTAGGTGGTGCAGTAACTACAGGTGCACGTAATTTCTCTTACGTGCTCCCGTAGTTACTCTGGATTGTAGCCATATTTCTGCTGGTGATGCAGTCAAGGATTTCCAACATTTTGAAGTTAAAATCCCGATTTCAACTTTTTCCAAGTTAAAAGCTCTCCAGCCTCTTACTTTTTTTTGGAGGCAACTGCCTGTAAGATTCCCTGGTTTTCTTTAGTTAACGGCAACACCAGATAGCAGATCATTGGCGTGACTGCCATGCACTGCCTGCAAATTCCATTTCCTCTGGGGTGGGCAATTCTTTCATTTCATACGCCATGCACAAAGCACTCCAGTTATTCTGCAAAGTCACTCGAGAGGTGTTAGGAAGTTAATGGAAAAGAAAACTTCATTTTAGAGAGAATCTTTTTTTTTTTTTTTTTGGTTGCTATTCTTTTTTTCCCCACCTTCAATTTTTCCATGTCCAACCTGGAAATTAAGAGCAATGGAACAGGGAGAACTCTATGGAGGCTCTGAGATTCATCAGGCGGAAAGAGACCACTTTGCAGGTTCACTGGAGAGATTCGTGGAGGTTGGAGTGGAAAGGTTGTGATGCTGAGCAGATCTAAATGTGCTGCCACTTCTTTTCATTCCCCTGCCGTCTGACATCCCGGAGTAGAGATTTTCAACCTTTTTCATCTCACGACACACTGACAAGGTGGTAAAATTTTCAAGGCACACCATCAATTGTTTAATCATTAACAACGCACACCATGCTGTTGATACGGGGCTCTAATCCCACAACTGTACCTCCCGAAATCCTGCCGCACACCTGCAGACCATCTGTGGCATACCCCTGTGCCATGGCACAGAGGTTGAAAATCACTGGCCTGGAGAAATCTGCAGATGGAGTTTATTCAAGTTGACCATATAGAATGGAGGACCATAAAGAATGGAGGTTGAAAATCACTGGAGAAACCATGGAGATCACGGATAAATCTGCAGACGGAGTTTATTCAGGATGGAGGACCATATAGAATGGAGGACCATATAGAATGGAGGTTGAAAATCACTGGAGAAACCACAGAGATAATGGAGAAATCACGGAGAAATCTGTAGATGGAGTTTATTCAGGATGGAGGATCATATAGAATGGAGGACTGTATCGAATGGAGGACCATATAGAATGGAGGACCATATAGAAGGGAGGTTGAAAATCACTGGAGAAATCATGGAGATCATGGAGAAATCACAGACAAATCTGCAGATGGAGTTTATTCAGGATGAAGGACCATATAGAATGGAGCACCGTATAGAATGGAGGACCATATAGAATGGAGGTTGAAAATCACTGGCTTAGAGAAATTTGCAGATGGAGTTTATTCAGGGTGACCATAGAGAACGGAGGAAAGAATGCCTGTACTTTTAACCATTGCATAGAAGAAGGAATTTAGGCATGTTTAGCTCAGCATGGAAGTGTTTAAAAAGCAGCACCTGCCTACATTCCCTCTTCTACGCAATGCTTAAAGGTATAGGCATTCTTTCCTCCATTCTATATGATCACCCTGAGTTTATTGGGAAAAAGTGTTGTAATATGTCACAGAAGTTCTGTGCACAAGAGACAGTAAAAGAGAAAGTCAGAGTTCTGCTTCCTGCAAAAAAAAAAAGGGGGGGGGGGGAAAGAAGGGAAACATTGACTCATTGGAAGTCCCAAACTAGTTATAATGTTAGGGTTGCCATATGTCCCCAAAACAGGGACAAGCCCAATTTTTAGGGATTGTGTTCACATCCTGGCAAATGAGACAGAGGGTCCTGTCCTGATTTTGTGGAAGAGAATTTTGGCAACCCTATATAATGTAGAGTTGAGCAAAGCTCCCCTCCTGTACAAGCAACCAGCAGGGTAAGACCCAGTGCACTGCTCCAATTCCAAATAAAGACTGCAAACATTGAGGCATAGCAGAGACCTCCCCCCACTCAAAAGAGAAGGAAAAAGAAAGAAAAAAAAGGAAAACCAGCACCATGAGTCCCAGAGAGCCCCTCCTCTCTCACAGGAAGGATACTCTGTACACAACGGGGACCTCCCCCCACTCAAAAGAGAGAAGGAAAACCAGCACCAGCGGCGTCTACGCTGGCTTGGGCATGTCGTGAGAATGGCTGATGGTCGGATTCCAAAAGATCTCCTGTATGGAGAATTAGTGCAGGGAAAGCGCCCAAGAAGGAGACTACAGCTGCGATACAAGGACATCTGCAAGAGGGATCTAAAGGCCTTGGGAATGGACATCAACAGCTGGGAAACCTTGACCTCTGACCGTTCAGCGTGGAGGCAAAAGACCCAGCATGGCCTTCTCCAACTGGAAGAGACACTTGTTCGGCAGGCTGAAGCAAAGAGACAGACCCGAAAGCAGCGAAACCTGGGCCTGGGCAGGGGACGGAATTTATTTGTCCTCAGTGTGGAAGGGATGGACACTCTCCAACTGGCCTTTTAGCCACACTAGATGCTGTTCCAGGACCTCCAATCAGAGCAGATACCAGAGTCTTTCCAGACTGAAGGATGCCAATCATAATAAAGAGCAAAGCTCTGCAGGTGCGGATGTTGTCAAAGTGACAAAAGAGTTATTATTAGATAATAATATTATTATTATAGCCACTCTCATTTATCCCCCGTGCAGTGAATCTGTCGTGTTGCGTGAAGCAACCTGGCAAAGTTTAACCCAGGTGAGAAGGCCGGGACGATGCTAACAGGTTGCTATAGAGATAGGGCTCTCATCCCCATGGCAACAGATGCAGCTTCCTATAGATCATCATTTCTCAGTCTGTCCTTAACTGGAGGAGCATCTGCTGTTTAATGCTCAGTTGACACAGACCGTCCACATTCCTGGTTGACATGCATAACCAGGGTGCGTGTTGATGTTGATGCTGATCATATGTATGAATGCGCCATTGCAGGTCTCAACACCATGTTCAGAATGCACAGAGCATGGTCAGAATTGATACAAGTTGAGTAGGAAGCCCAGTTGATGCTGATGCAGTTGGCTCATCATCCACCTAGCGGGTCCCGACCCACGTGCTGAATCAGACATATGAATTTGTCACATATACAGTGATACCTCTCATAACAAGCACCTCACATAACAAGCGTTTTACATAACAAGTATAAATTTCCAAGAAACCTTGTTTCACATAACAAGTTCCACTTCATTTAACAAGCAAGTGTGCTACGGCCACGTGTGCTATGCAGCCCTGACACTCCGCATGGAGGCTCTTTAAAAGGGCTGCCGGCCAGCACTGCTGCCTCTAACTGGCCCCCAACTTGGGGGCAGTTGCCTGGAGGTGCCAGAGGCAGCTGCCCCTAACTGCCCCAAGTGCTCCCACTGGCCACCTTGAACCTCCCGAGCCTCCCAGGAAAGTGTCTTGGATTGCAGCCTCCTAACCATGTCTACCCAGAAGTAAGCCCCATTGTGTTCAATGGGGCTTACTCTCAGAAAAGTGTCTTTAGGATTGCAACCTAAGTAGACTTGATAGGATCATGCAGATTGAATGCATGTTTTGAATTCAATTACAGTGTTTTGTTATCATTTTTATATCCAGTTAATATTTTGATATGAATATTTTGGGGGTTGTGGAACCAATCGTCTGAGTTTCCATTTTTTCCTATGGGAAAATCTGCTTCACTTAAAGAGTGTTTCACTTAAAGAGCCTGCCTCTGGAACAAATTAAGCTCTTTGTGTGAGGCACCACTGTATGTGAGATTTCTCATCACATATTACAGTGCAATCCTAATTTGTGGTTAGGCCAGCACAAGCCCTGTGCTGTCTTGTGGGTGTCACGAAAGTGCCACGACACAATTGTCCGCCATTCCAAGAGGCGTTACGCCTGTGCCCAGACACGCGCAGGTCTCCCACGGCACTCCAGAAATACGAAGATGGATACGTTGCACTGGCCTAATTTGGTGAGGATTGTGCCCTCAATGCATGTCAAGCAATGAGCTTCCATTTCCAGATCTGCCATAGAAATCTGGTGGAGGACGTATCCTCGCAATTTACGACTTTCGCTTGCCGGCAGTTAATTATTCATATACATCTTGCAGAATTATGGTGCTAAAACCAATAAAAAAAGTTCAATTAAAATTCTAAATTATAAGTTTAATCAGAGACTTTGGTGGCAAAAAAAGGAAGCTGTGAATTTGCATATATCCAGGTTGAAAAATGTTTTGTGCAAGATGAACACGGCCCTTTTGTGCAGCCTCAGCGCGATCTGCTTGTTCTGCGGCAGAAACGGCACTCCATCAGCCGCATTATAGGTTTTCCCCTGAGACTGCAGTTCTCAACATCTCTGCTCCCCCCTCCATCTTCAGCCCTTCTCATTTTGGAGAAGGATGTCACCAGCTTGTTAGCAGGGCAAATTTGAATCCCGTATCTCGCTTGAAGGCACAAGTCTCCCTTTCCCCGTCGCCTGATCCCTCTCAAACAAAGGGTTAATTGTCTGCTGTGCCAGTTTCCAATACTTGTTCTTTCATTTTATAACCTCATGCCCCGGCCCTGATAAATGCCCAGGATCCATATGGTGCTATTGTCCAAAGATATAGGAATACCATATATACTCGCATATAAGCCTAGTTTTTTGGGCCCAAAAAATGAGCCCAAAAACACACCTTGGCTTAGACATGGGTCAGTAAAAATTGAGAAAAATGGCGAGCGCGACCTCCAGCGTGCGCCCTCAGAGGCTCTGCACCCTCTCTGGCTGCTGGCACTGGCTCTCCAGGCTGTGGAGGAAGCGTGCGGCGGCAAGACATGGCGCCCACTGCAGCCAAGCCCCTCCTCAGACTCAGGTACTTCTTTGTGGGCCTTACTTCTGAGTAGATATGCCCAGGATTGGGCCCGGAGGCTACAAGGCCAGCCACACTTTCCTGCTGTTGCTGCATTTCCCACCCTCGGCTTATACTTGGGTCAATAAGTTTTCCCAGTATTTGTGGTAAAATTAGGTGCCTCGGCTTATACGTGGGTCGGCTTATACATGAGTATATACAGCCCTTCTGTATATATACACGAGTATATACATGAGTATATAAAGACCATACAGTCCTATGGTCCAAATATAGGAATAATTCAATTGGCTTTGGTCTGATGGTTTTATTTTTTCCCAACTATCCCGTTCTGGTGTTAGTGCTTGGTCAATGTTTATTCCCACTTTAACTGTGATTTGATACTACTACTACAACTACTGCTATGACGACTACTACTACAATGACAATGACAATGACTACAACTACTACTAGAGGCCTTTAGCTCCGTCCTGAGCCATGGCGACTTGATAGATACACAATAGGTAGAAGGAGTAATCATGAGTAAGAGCACAATCCTAACAATGTCAACACAAAAGTAAGCCCGTTGTGTTCAATGGGTCTTACTCCCAGGAAAGTGTCTTTAGGATTGCAGCCGTACCTCAAATCCAAAGTAACTATAGGAGCACATAAGAGACTTTATGTGCACCCATAGTTACTGCACCACCTGGTGAAAACCTATGGGAAATTCATATTGCAATCCAGAGTAACTTGTTCTTACACCAGAGCAAGGACTCCCCGTAGTTACTCTGGATTTTGCCCTAAGTCTGCATAGATCTGCTAGAGTCAGTTTTTACAGGTATCACCTGCTCTCTGTTAGTTTTCAGATGATCCATTCTTTCAACACCTTTCAATTCTATCCAGAACTCATTCATTCAACACATGTTCCACTCTTTCAACCTCTCTCTCAGCTTTTCTAAAGTATTTTACAAAACTGCCAAGTCTCCCAATAACTATAGTCTTGTTTTAGTGGGACAATACCATGTAAGGTAATAGCCCGGAAGAGGACCTTATCTGTGATGGTATCACAATTATGGAATACTCATACCCCCAAATCCAGAGTAACTATAGGTGCACGTAAGAGACTTTATGTGCACCTGTAGTTACTGCACCACCTAGTGAAAACCTATGGGAAATTCATATTGGAATCCAGGGTAAGTTGTTCTTACACCAGAGCAAGGACTCCTCGCAGTTACTCTGGATTTTGCCCATAATTCCATAATTGTGAAACCTCAGAGCAGACAGACTTAGAGCACAATCCTAACCATATCTACTCAAAAGAATGCCCCATTTTGTTCAAAGGGTCTTACTCCCAGCAAAGTTAGGATTGCAGCCACATATATTTTTGGTGAAAGGGTCACAAGGGGCAGTGAATACTCAAGCACGACAACCCTTGAGTGAATCCAGAGCCATCCACTCCTTTTGCTCTGTATTTTTATCATCTCTTCTAGCACTCCTAATTCACTCCCTAGTCACATACAAATAAACAGATAAACATTTTTTAAACTTTATTTTCCTTCCCAATCAGAATGTTTCCCAGTCTCTTTGGGGTTTCTTTCGCAGACCTGACTCAACTCTGAAGGATTGCAAATGCAAAGGATGTTGACACACATTCTAATTTGTTATGCAGGGACAAATCACACTTGAAATAAATACGTGTTTGCATTTAAAAAAATAAAACAACAAAAATACAGAAGATGTATATTGTAAACCAGAAGACAGAAATTGGAACCAGAATCTATGAAGCTATTTTCCCCACAAGTTGGTAATGTTCATCCCAAAAGATCCATTCCTTCCTCCCGCAGGAATCCAGGTGGATTTGTAGAAGCTACCTTATTTGTTGCTTTCTGCAACGTTGTACAATACTAGAGGTTGCAAAGCTATATCTCCTTAACCCATGAAGTTCAGGCTTTACCTGGGTAGAAATTTAACTAAAACATGCACCCAGATGATACATGCTCAGGAAGAGTCAACACACTTCAACATGTCCAGCAGTGGTTCTTGAGCATGTCAGCCCAGGACCCCTTCTAATAATGGCACATTCTATCCAGACATGTGTGTGGATAGATAGATAGATAGATAGTGCAGTCCAGAGTAACTATGGGGAGTCCTAGCTCTGGAGTAAGAACAAGTTACTTTGGATTGCAGTATGAATTTCCCATAGGTTTCACTAGGTGGTGCAGTAACTACAGGTGCACATAATGTCTCTTATGTGCTCCCATAATTACTCTGGATTGTTGCCATAGACAGATAGATAGATAGATAGATAGATAGATAGATAGATAGATAGATAGATAGATAGATATGGGGTGAAATCCAGAGTCACTATGGGGAGTTCTTGCTCCGGAGTAAGAACAAGTTACTTTGATTGCAATATGAGTTTCCCATAGGTTTCACTAGGTGGTACAGTAACTACAGGTGCACATAATGTCTCTTATGTGCTCCCATAATTACTCTGGATTGTAGCCATAGATAGATAGATAGATAGATAGATAGATAGATAGATAGATAGATAGATGTAGATGCAGATATATAGACAGATAGATATAAAGATATAGATATGGATAGATATATATCTGTGTACATATATATGTGTGTGTGTGTATAGATAGATATAGATATATAGATATATGTGTGTGTATATACACACACACACAAGTACGTTGTGCTGCATTTGGAATGACACTTGGCAAGGTGTCTTCCTCGCAGTGTGTGCTTCTCGCTTTTGTTCTCTTCAAGGTAATACATAAATCACGCCCGATGAGATTGTTAACCTTGAAAATTGGCCGCTCCACGTTGAAAGCCGCGGCTTGCTCCCAAATATTGTTAATAATATAACAGCTTTGGATAAGGAAAAGCACATGTTGCTCCTGAAGTATGTGACGAAAGGCGCCTGGCTGTTCTGGCCTTCTGTTCTCTGCAGATGAAGGTGGGGACACCCTCAAAGGCTGCTGCTCAGAAAAAAAATGTTTGTCACTTGACACCTGGCAGGTAAATACAAGTCGGTGCCTGGACAACTCTATATGGTCCTTGCATATATGGAACATGGCAGGGAGGGTCATCATGGCACTAAGGTTGCAATCCTAACATCCGGTTAGGCTAGTGTAAACCTCAGCATAAGTGCTGTGCTCTTGTTGGGGTGTCACAAAAGTGCCATTACACACACACACACACACACAAGTATTGAAATGGCGGCGACAACTGTTCTGAATGATCTTCCTTGTGGATGATCTTGCTTTCTCTCCAAGAACTTTGAAGGGCTTCCTGATTAATTCTGCACATCGACGGACTTACTAAAGGCCATCCATTCGTTGCTAGAAATAGTAATGTTGCCCAATTCCTCAGTCTTCTCAGCGTAATCCTATGTAAGGAGCATGTTCGATCGAGATCCGTTTGATTTAAACTCCTAAGAAACATTTGCAGCCAAAGTTGAACAGTAGCTCATGTTGTGATCCAGCTTCAGCAGCATCCAGAATGAGACTAGAGGCTGTTGGAGATCACATTTTGGAAGGGAGTATTTGCTCACTTATTCCAGCAGACTTTACTGCCCCCAAAACTAGGCTTATACACAAGTATATATGGTATATACATCATATTTACTCAAATCTAATATGCGCTTTTCCATCCAAAGTTACCCCCAAATCCAGAGTAACTACGAGAGCACGTAAGAGACTTTATGTGCACCTGTAGTTACTGCAACACCTAGTGAAAACCTATGGGAAATTCATATTGCAATCTACAGTATGTTGTTCTTACACTGGAGCAAGGACTCCCCATAGTTACTCTGGATTTTGCCCTAAGTCTCAAAAACTGGGATGTGCATTAGATTCAATGGCACAATAGATTTGAGTAAATGTGGTATTTTGATTAGAAGTATAGGTTAAGGTTGCCATAATTCATAATTCCCACAAAAAACCCTCTAACCCATTTTTTCAGTATGTGAACACAATCTCCCCCATATCAGGAGTGTCCCTGTTTTTTAGGACATGTGGCAACCCTATTACAGGTCAATATTTTGATTAATTGTATTTTATTTTGATTTTAGTGTATCGTAAATACACTACTGTATAGTAATACCATATTTTGATTTTAGTGAATAGTAATAAAATGTCACATAAACCCATTATTGTAGAAAGTAATGGAATTAGGTAAAAAATCATGACAGAATCTCAGTGTCATATTATTGCCTATTAACTCATTGTTGTAAGTGGTAAAATTAAATTTTGCATCTGCTTTGCAGCAGTGCATTACAAGTGCCCGTAAACATTTTTTAATCTCAAGTGTTTTAAAATTGGGGTGTGCATTAGGTTGAACGGTGCACTGAATTGGAGTAAATATGGAGTAAATATTATTTCCAGGTAACTTGAGAGGTTGCACTTACAGGTTTTATATTGGAAGTAAATTCAGAAGCAGTGCTAAGAGCTGGTGTGGATCTGAGGCTAATGAAACATTTGATGACCTGTAATGAAAAAAGAGACTCTGATCTTTTATTCTGCATGGCAACTGGCTAGAAAATATTGAGCCGTGATCAGGGAACGGGTCTGAAATTCAAATAGAGGTTACTCGTACTGCAAGTATCCGGTATATGCTCACTGCTTGTGACAAGTATATTAAAAAGAGGGATGGGGTTGGATGACCGCACAGACCGGTGTGATCAGGGAGCCATCATGTTGAAGAGCTGGAATAAACCCAGCCTGCCTCTTGCCCACCCCTTCTCCACCCACAGACTTATCACTTTTCATGGCAAACATGAAAGGAAAACAACAACTGCCACTGTACATTTCCTTTATTGCAGTTCACACATTTATAGCCCACATTTCTATCTCAACAGGCCCCCGAGGTCGCTCATTCCATAAATGAATCACACAATGCATCATTAAGTTATGGAAACAGCTGCCACAGGATGCCGAGATGGACACATTTATCGGCGAACAAGTTCAGGGAAGGTTCATCCATTCGTCATGATGGTGATGTGGAACCTCCAGGTCAGTGGCAGTATACCTTGGAATTTCTTCTGGAGTGGAAATAGCAGGTGAGGGCTGTTGACTTTCTGTCCTGCTTCTGCACAGAATATATAGAATACATACATACATACCTACATACATACATTGTCATGATGGTGATGTGGAACCTCCAGGCTCAGTGACAGTATACTTTGGAATTTCTTCTGGAGTGGAAATAGCAGGTGAGGGCTGTTGACTTTCTATCCTGTTTCTGGACAGAATACATACATACATACCTACATACATACCTACATACATACATACATTGTCATGATGGTAATGTGGAACCTCCAGGCTCAGTGGCAGTGTACCTTGGAATTTCTTCTGGAGTGAAAATAGCAGGTGAGGACTGTTGACTTTCTGTCCTGCTTCTCGACAGAATATATAGAATACAAATGTATGCATGTATGTATATATAATACAACCTGGATGCATCTGATTTTCCACTGTGGGAAGCTGGACATATGTGCTAATTGGACATATGGTCTGATCCAGCAGCAATCCTCTTATGTTTTTATGTGTAAGAAAATCTGTTTTTATACCATTTTTAAGAGACACCTTTTTATTTTATTTTTTTAAAAAAAATTGATTATTTAACATGCTTTTTTTGTTTCCCAGAAAGAAACCCCTGCAGATAATTGAGCCACAACCTTATTCCATTAGGTGTAATGGAGGAGCAGGAAACCTGCAAGTAGGTCTTTACATATATTTTTTTTTTTTCAAAAGTAACATTATTTTTCAAAGCTTTACATATATTTTCAAAATTTTACATATTTTTTTTCAAACTTTACATATATTTTTTTCTTATCCACTGACTTTTTTATACACTGGGAATTCCAGAAAGGAACCATGGCTGCAAACGTAACCTATACTAGCACAACTCAGTGGTCGTCCCTTCCTATGGGAATCCAAGTGCATATCTGTGCGCTTGCCTAGCCTCCTTAAGAGTAGGGTTGCCCTAAATTCCCAAAAACAGGGATAATCCTAATTTTGGGCTGTTGTGTTCACATACAGCAAATGGAACGGAAGGTCCTGACCTGATTTTTGTAGAAGAGAATTATGGCAACCCTACTCAGGAGTGGCACAGAAGTGTCTTATGGCATATTGGTGACACCCCCAGGTCAGGACAGGATTTATGTCGGGGTTTAATCCGACCCAACTGGAGGTTAAGATTGCAGTCCTAGTTGATCAAAAGGGACAACTAGTATTTTTTTAAATACCAAGATTTTGGAAAGAAATTGGCCAGTGGTGGTGTTACCCTTACCTCTGTAAAGATCACCTGGTACAGACTCTCCTATATGCACCTGCCTATATGCCTATATGCCTATATGCCACTGCAGCATGCTGAGCTTCTTGAAGGAAGGGTAGCATAGATAGGTAATACAGTGGTGCGTCACATAAAGAGCTTAATTCATTCCAGGGGCATGCTCTTTAAGTGAAATGCTCTTTATGTGAAGTGGATTTTCCCATAGGAAATAATGGAAACTCAGATGATTGGTTCCACAACCCAAAAAGTATTCATATAAAAATATGAACTGGATGTAAAAATGGTGACAAACACTGGAATTGAATTCAAAACATGCATCCAATCTGCATGATCCTATGATGTCTACTTACCCTACAATCCAGAGTAACTACGGGTGCACGTAAGAGACATTACGTGTACCCGTAGTTACTGCACCACCTAGTGAAAACTTATGGGAAATTCATATTGCAATCCAGAGCAAATTGTTCTTACACCGGAGCAAGAACTCCCTGTAGTTACTCTGGATTGCACCCTAAGGCTGCAATCCTAAAGACACTTTCCTGGGAGTAAGCCCCTATTCACACAATGGGGCTTACTTCTGAGTAGACACGGTTATGAGACTGCAATCAAAGACACTTTCCTGGGAATAATTCTGAGTTCTCAGATCCTAGGACCAATGTGGATATGATACATGAGTCGTTGCCTTGCTTTACAGCTGCTCTGAACTGGTGTGCTGTGAATTATCATCAGTGCAGGTTCTGAACATACATCTCACTTCCACCCACATAAACTGAGCGGACATTTGTGTGTTGTTCAGAGACGACACACAATTCAGGAACAACATAACTGCCACTTGGCTCGGTGATGACAGCTTTGAGGACTGGCGCATGAAGTTAAGGATGGTTGACACGGCCCATTTGCAAGGTTCAGATGGCGCTCGGAAAACATTCACAATGTGACATACGCAGGCTTGGCTTATCTTTAACACATAATTGGAATACCTGGGGGTAAGAATGGCAGGAAAGGAAAGTCATTAATACCAAGATACAAGGTTTCTTTCAACATTATTTCAAGTCCGGGCGGCTCAGAAGGGAATATTCACATGGCAGAGCATGTTAGATGATAATGAGCACAAGCTTAACCATGGCTGAAATCCTAAAGACACTTTCCCAGGAGTGAACACATTGGGGCTTACTTTTGAGTAGACACGGTCAGGATTGTACTCCATGTCTATTCAAAACTACTGGTAAGTCCTACTGTGTTCAATGGGTCTTACTCCCAGGAAAATGTCTTTAGGATTGTCGCCAATGCTTCATTCAGGGTAATTATATGTGTTCTTTTTCCTGGACATGTCCACTTTTATTAGTCTTGTGTCCTGGAAAAAAAATATCTTCGTTGTCCTCCTTTCCCTTGAGAGCAGGTAGCATTGAGACTTCTATCTATCTATCTATCTATCTATCTATCTATCTATCTATCTATCTATCTATCTATCTATCTATCTATCTATCTATCTATCTACAGTATTTATATACCGCTTTTCAACTAACAAGTTCACAAAGCAGTTTACAAAGAAAATGGAAAAATAATAATAGCTAATTAAAAGGGCTTTATAATCCGCCTTTCTCAGCTATAATCCGCCTTTCTCAGAATCAAAGTGGCCAACACTATTAAACATATAGAATAAGAAATAAATTATATGCAATAGTTTCAAATTTAATAACAAGTAATATAGAGTTAAAATTAAGAACAAGTAAGCTATATACACGAGTATTTTTAACTTTTATTTTGTCATCATATGTTTTTCTTGGAGGTCTTCTATTTTTTTTTTTTTACTGGAATGGGGTTAGTCCTCTGTTTTGGTAATGACGTGTGGTCACCCAGACCCTACTTAATATGAAAGGGCAAAATCCAGAGTAACTACGGGGAGTCCTTGCTCCGGTGTAAGAACAACTTACTCTGGATTCCAATATGAATTTCCCATAGGTTTTCACTAGGTAGTGCAGTAACTACGGGTGAACGTAAAGTCTCTTACGTGCACCCGTAGTTACTCTGGATTTAGGCTGCAATCCTAAAGATGCTTTCCTGGGTGTAAGACCCATCGAAAACAATGGTGCTTACTTTTGTAAGCATTGGCATCAAATGCTAATGCAGTTTATTATTTAAACAATGCCAATAACGATTATTATTTAAATAATGCCAATGCCAATTATTATTTAATGCCAATGTTATTTTTAGAAACAACTCACAAAAAGGCATTCTCCCCTCCCCAGAGCCAGCCAAGCATCTTGCATCGATTAAACCTGCTTGTCAGGAGGTGTAACTTGCTCCTTATTAATGACTGCGAACACTTTGTTAGAATAAACCAACTTTCACTCCTCATTATCTACAACGGTAATGAACTCCAGCCTACTATCATACCACAAGAATGAAGAATGAGCTTCTATGTTATTTACTGTGGGTTGAAGATGAGACTCGGTGGTGATGCCGAGACTGTCTTTGGGCAAAATCCAGAGTAACTATGCTCTGGTGTAAGAACAACTTACTCTGGATTCTAATACGAATTTCCCATAGTTTTCACTAGGTGGTTCTACAGGTGAACGTAAAGTCTCTTACGTGCTCCCATAGTGTCTCTGGATTTGGGTGTTTGAATTCTTGGACTGGAGTTTAGAGGTCAAATGGGAAGATTTAGGCTGCAATCCTAATCCTACACTTTCCTGGGAGTAAGTACTATTGAACACAATGGAACTTACTTCTGAGTAGACATGCAGAGTCAATTGATTTCACTGTATCTATAGGGTCTGTGTCTATATCTGCTTGATGTGTGCCACTAATATGGAACACAGAGCACAATCCTAACACTGTCCTGGGAGTAAGACCCATTGAACACAATGGGTCTTACTCTGGAATAGACATGGTGAGGATTGTGTTCTAAATTATGGGCTCACTCTGGGTTCATAAATACCAATTATTTGTGAAAAACTAGTCAGATGGTACAAATTTTAATGGAGTTGCATTCATTACCCAAAAATCAGGATGACCATATGTCCTAACCCAAAAAAGAGGAGAAAACCTCCCAAAATGTGGGACATCCAAGAAAAATGTAGTACACAACAAAATAAAAGCAAAAAACATTAATGTCTTTTGCTTTCATGTGGTTAATTTAATATCACTAATTATTAAATTTAAATAATATCACTTATTATTAAATTTAAAAGTATTACATATAATTTATAACATGTAACATATTATTTACAAAAGGCTACATGTTGCCTGCTCACAAGGAAATGGAGGACAATGAAGATTTTTTTTCCAGGACACAAGGCTAAAATGTCCTGGAAAAAGAGGAAATATGGTCAACCTGGCCATAAAACAATATAAAATATCAAGCAGTCAGCAATGAAAATAAAAGATAAAACTGGTAGATAAGATTAGTGGCACAGATCCAAGTAAACCCTTTGGGACTCCTGCTGTGTTACTCTGGGTAATAGATATTTTCCCTGGGTTTGCACTGGCACAGCAGCAGCCCCAAAATTGCTCTGGGCTCCCTAAAATGCCAGCCTCCCTATTAAAGTGCAAGTTACTATTGCTCTACCCATGGTTAGTCTTCCCCCCAAACCCAGAGTAACTACGGGTGCACGTAAGAGACTTTACATGCACCCATAGTTACTGCACCATTTAGTGAAAATCTACGGGAAATTCATATTGGAATTCAGAGTAAGTTGTTCTTACACCGGCGCAAGGACTCCCCGTAGTTACTCTGGATTTTGCCCTTTCTCATTTTTCCAATTCCACATTTGCAATCCATGAAGTATGATTTGCCAGTTGCAGTCAATTGACTTTTCTAATTCTGAGCTAACCTTTTGTTCCTGGAACTATTGCAGAATTGCTTCCATGGACATCAGACTTGGGTTTCCATTATTCAAACAGAGACCATAGATCAACCCCATTAATTATGGGGCTCCACCTTGCATCTAGGATAGTTTTAGTCCCCATGGCCCATTCACAAAATTCTTTCCATTCCAGTCATTTACTGGCAGAAGACTATAAAAAAACCGAATAGCATTAAGGAAATCATCGCCTTTCTTTGTTCAGAAGCTACTCAGAAGTGCCACTTGGTTCCTGCAAAAAAAAAAAGAACCTCTTTTCATCTGATGAATGTTGAAGATCATGTAGTTTCATAAATAAAGTGGATA
This sequence comes from Cryptoblepharus egeriae, assembly GCA_030015325.1. Classification (NCBI taxonomy): domain Eukaryota; kingdom Metazoa; phylum Chordata; class Lepidosauria; order Squamata; family Scincidae; genus Cryptoblepharus; species Cryptoblepharus egeriae. Next base: position 4,327,374 of record JAREYC010000016.1, read on the forward strand.
TTTCTTTAGTTACACTCTTGTTGAAGTCCTTCCAATTACCAGGAGTGTCTTGGAGCTTTTAGCACATGAAAGTGTAATAATGGCCCGTTTCCAGAACTATAGATATTATCGTATTTTTTTCCCCATGTGTGTTTGATTTTTATAAAATGGAACTTCATAGTGCCTGCTCACAAAGTAAATAAATAAATGAATAAATAAATGAATAAATAAATAAAATAAATACCAGTAATTAAAAATATTGTAGTGACGCCTTACGTAACCAATTTAATTCATTCTGGAGGCAAGTTGGTTACATGGAACATTTTCTACGCTAAGTGGATTTTCCAATAGGCAATAATGGAAACTCAGACAGTTGGTTCCACAACCCAAAAAATATTCATATAAAAATATTAACTGGATGTAAAAATGATGACAAAACACTGGAATTGAATTCAAAACATGCGTTCAATCTGCATGATCCTATGATGTCTACTTAGGCTGCAATCTTAAAGACACTTTCCTAGGAATAAGCCCCAATGAACACAATGGGGCTTACTTCTGGGTAGACATGGTTAGGAGGCTGCAATCCAAGACACATTCCAAGTGTCTCCCCACATTCTCCTCCTCTCCATCCTGAGCCTCTCTCTCGCCTGCTCATTTCTGGCTAGCCCTGAGCTGCACAATCCCCCCAATGCACAACATACCTCATTGCACATCACCGTTCCATGCACACCAATCCCCAAATACACACCAACCCACTATGTGCATCACCCTCCCATGCACATCACCCCCATGTGCACCATTCCCCCAGTGCACTCTCCCTCCCAGTGCATCAGCTCAGGTTGATCAGTCTGTCTTCAATGTTAAGTATAGGACAAAAACACATTGCACCCTTTTCACCCCCTTAAATTTCACACCCCTAAATTTCTCAACATCGGTTCTTGCTGTGTGTTGATGTCACAGAAGGAACTTCCTCCCCAATTTCATGCTTCTCAATTCTGGGGTTGGGGCAGAGTGTCCCTTAGTCAGGGACTGTTCAATGCAAAGTATAGGGCGGAAAAAATGTTGTGCCCCTTTTCTCCACCTTCCAGTTCAAATTTTCGAAAAGTTAGTGACTTAGTGACTCTCTCCATCACAGAAGGAACACCTTCCTCAAATCTCATGCTTCGAGGTCTGGCGGCTTTGGCTGGACATTGATGGGTCAGTGAGCGAGTCAGTGACTTTTCATTAGTTTATATATCAGTTTATATATATATAAACTACAGAAGGGGGCAGCTGGGTAGTGTAGTGGTTAAGAGCACTGCTTCTGGTGTGGAAAGCCAGAGTGCTAAAGGATCAGGGTTCAAATCCCCATATAGCCACTTGGGTTCAACCCTGGTCTAGAAACCTCCTACTCCAGTAAGGGGTCCTTGGGCAAGACCCCCTAATGCCTTAACAGCCTACCTCAAAAATAATATGAGAGTAAAACGAACAAAGAGAGTCATGCCGTCTTGGACATTGCCCGGATTAACAAGGTCCACGTCAGATTTTGAGGGACCAGGACAATCTGATGATAAGTTGGCTTGTCATAAATGGACGAGAAAAGAGAACCTGGAATTAATGGAATGCTATTACAACAGCAGACCTAATGAAAGGGGATACATGGAAAGGGGATAGTATGGAAAGACTATGGGTGGAAAAAAGACCTACATCCACACTAACCAAGAAACAACTAGGTGCTCAGCGCTATAACATAGCAAAGAGAAAGTTACTGTCAAACCTTGAGATCGAACAACTACATGTAGCATCACAGATACAAGGAAAAAGCCCAGAAGAGCAATTGGGCATACAACAACCAGGGGAAACACTGGATACATAGACAACTTCTGAAGCCAAAACATCATCTCCACCCAGCACACTACAGAGTTCATCAGCGGATATTAGAAACAAGATCATTGTCCAAACTAGCCACAATTAACACTCTGGTTGGATTACCAAGACTTAGCAAAGAATTACCATCAGACAGTATGCTGAAGGATGCCAATAAGGCCCTTATGACGATCCCCACCACTAACATAACTCAAACCAACAAAGTAATCTATGCCACAGCCGTTGTAATACTAGAAATGCTTGGCTATTCAATTAAACAGGGAAATAACATCAGCACACACCCGCCTTGGAAAATGAGGCTAGAAGCTAACATCAAGACATCTCAAAGAGAAGTCAGCCAATTGGTGGAACTACAGAAGGGGGTGAAGATCAAAAACAAGTCTCGGATACTTAGAAAATATAAGGAGCCCTCAAGACTGCAAACAAAGGCTCACAGCCCTGGCTGCAAGATTAAAGAGATATACCAGAGAAGCAGAGGCTAGAAGGATCAACGCCCTGTTCTCCAAAGAACCATCCAAGGTATACTCTCAACTGCAGTGTAACAACAAAGTAAGAACAGAAGCCCCTGTAGTAGAAACTGAACAGTACTGGAAGAACATATGGGAAAATGAAATAATACTTAACACCAGCGCAAAATGGCTAAAGGAGCTAAAAACAAGCCATAGCAATCTCCCAGAACAAGAGCCAGACTTCATCACAACTGAAGACGTCCAGCAACGAATCAGGAATATGAAGAGCTGGACAGCACCAGGGCCAGACATGATCCAAACTTACTGGCT